>OY748298.1:15007232-15558914 GCA_963556515.1 Nudaria mundana
GGCCGATAGTTACACACATACAGACGAAAGAAAAATTTACCGGTATGACATCGGAATGTAGACGCTACACTCGCTCTATCAATAAGTGTTTTTGAGCATCATCGTATCGTAATTGGATACGTTGCTGTCAACTACGATTCAATACTTGAGACGGCTATCTTGCATATAAGAATTCCCGATTAAGGCACTACACTTGCGTAAAGCCTGAGTGTCTAGTACATTAAATAAACGGCTAGGGGCGCTGATGGGAATATAATATTTCGAGCATATTAACGTAAGAAACTTGTACTCTGCAATACATTATCGCTGATCATGAACGTTTATCGTACTCGAGCGTAACCGTCTGTAATCGGCGATTTCGTTTACATAAATGAATGGCAATTTTGTTTTTTGGGACGGTTGAATTTCACCAACTTTGGTTACAGGTGAATCGTGACTACGTTTGGTGCCATTAAACCTCCTTTTTTTTAAACAAGTGGTTATCATGAAGGTTAAAACAATTTACCTGTTCACTAGTAGTATTGGTGACGTATAGCATATCATTGATGACGCAAATACCGCCGACTGAGTTCGGCACTATCACGAAGGTTCGATGAAAGGAACGTGTGGGATTGCCGCTAGTACTGGTCTCTTTGTACACGCCGTTCATTGTCAGTACTATCATTGATGGCTGTGGATGGAAGAACATTTTAAATAAATAATAAAATATAGTACTATAATTTTGACATGTGTGGTTTGAGTCTGACGATTTAAGGACAATTTTAATAATAACTTTTTTTAGGTGTTTATTTTTTTATTTCTTATCTATACTACTATTTATTATAAAGAGGAAAGATTTGTATTTTTGTGTGTATGTTTGTAATAATAAACCTAATGTCCCGATTTCAAAAATTCTTTTACCATTGGAAAGCTACATTCACACTGAGTAATATAGGCTAGTTTTTATCCCGGTAATGTGTTCCCACGGGAACCAGGAACGAGTAAACTAAATCACGCGGGTGGAGCTGCGGCGATCAGTAGTTTTTTATATTAGAACTGGCGTTCGCCAGCAGCTTCGCCCGCTTACCAAAAACTTCCTCGTAAATCACGCTATCTATAAAAAAACGCACCAAAATTCGTTGCGTAGTTTTAAAGATTTAAGCATACACAGGGACAGACAGACACTGGGAAGCGACTTTGTTTTACACTATGTTAAGATTTATAACTAGGTACCGTCGATTGAATAAACACGTTTAGTTTCCCAATTCGATCAGAATAAATTACCCACACCTTTTGCGAGTTGGCAACACTTTAATTTCAAGTTAATTGTTTCCAAATATTTATAAAAGGTCCCAAAATGTCACCTTAATTGCTTTTGCGGTCATATAAATTTTTGGTCCGAGGCAGTCCTGGGGATTTTAATTGGATTTGCCACAGCGGCTGTCACGTAAGATTTTATTGCCTTTCATCAACATTTCATCGCAAGGCAACGGGTTTCAATTATTTTTTTTCAAAAATGCAATTTTGCTGCTACTGTTTATTAAAGTTATTTGGCCATTTTGGACATAACTCACCGCCTTAGAGACACTAAGTAGTGGTTACTTACCGTAAACACCAACAGATCAACAGCGAATCCCATCAAATCGTGTGTGGTCTTCGGTAAGTCGGACAGGAATGAGACGACCTGCAGTTTGCCGGTGCGCAACTGTCTGCGGCGAGGCTCCCGCTCCGTGACACGAATTATGTTTCGACTGTTCGTGATGTACGAGTTCAGTCTGTTGAACAAGCAGATTATTGAAACAAATACCCGATTACCCCTTAAGACACCTGCCGATCAACGGAGGCTTTACATTCTTTCCGTAAAGTAAAGCAGACTTTAGCAGACACCATTTCCATACACTAATATTATAAAGAGGAGAAAAATTGTATGTACTGGAAGATTTCAAAACTTTTTCACCATTAGAATCCTTTTTTATCTATTTTTTAAAGGAGGCTTTGACTAGTCTAGCCAGTCATGACAGCCTCATAGTATCATTCTTATTTATTACACTACCTTTTATCAATAGTGACTACTATTGCCCACTGTGCCGCTTAAAAGATATTATACAGAATCTAAACAGTTTTTGGATGTGGGATTAGACAGAATGCAATTCAGATCTGGTCCATATCGGTATGGAGCGATTCGTCATTATCCCTGACAATTTTCTTTCTTAGAAACAATTACCCACTCGGGGATGACGCCGCGCCGCCGCGCCGGCACCGGGACATAGTAACTAATATTTTATAATAATTATATTAATCAAATATTAATTTTTCAAAGTTATTCACTTACCTCAACGCAGGTGAATTCCGTCCATCATGTGTTAAGTAATTAGCGGCCAGTGACATCGTAGCGTTTTCATGATAAGCCTCGAGTAATTGCTGACGCGAATCAGCGTCATATATAGCAAAGTACTGTGTGAGGAAATCACGAACTATGTTTTGACCAGCCGGGTCTACTAGGAACGATTGTTGTCTTGGCGGGAGAGATAGGTTGTCTTGAACGTCGAAGCCGATGGCTGGGGGTAGATCCACTCCGTCCTGTGTTAACACTATGTAGTTATACGTTTTGTATTGGAGAATCAGAATACAAAATTATATGTTTGTTTAACTTGATGGTATCTGCAATATGTAGCGAGATCATTTGTGCTGGGTGTCCGGCAGAATGTGAGTCATAGGAAAATGGGGGGTACGCGAGGTTGTTTTCCTAGTCAGCCCCAAATTTTTGACCAATTAACAATATTTGTTTTTTTTCGTTACTTTTATACCTAGGAACCCACATAATTATTGTTATGGACAGATCTAGATACATGTTATTGAAGGATTTAAGGATCATTTTTTAAAGTAAAAGTTACTACGGATTATATTTAAAAACGAATTCTCAAACGTAAATGAATTTTTCGTCATTGAACCGTAGGTCAATTTATGGACGGACCAAGGTTTGGTCAAAAATTTGAGTCTGAGTAGGGAGCAACACACAAACTACCCCACATTTTCCTATGGCTAGCGTTCTGCTGGATATTGTATCTACTAATGTATTACAATGGCGCATTTTCGTAGATCGTTACCGCCTGCATGTAGGGTGCAGTCAAACGATTTCTGTAATCAAACTATCTTCTATAAAAATACCTAAACTATACTTATGACAGTTAGGTTACACTTGTACTCACCAACTTGGTCAACTTAGGGAACTTCTTCCGCACATCGCTGGAGACAACAAACAACATGGCAACTTATTTGATAGTGAAAATCTCTGAAACTCACATTTATAGTTAAGTTTCTGTACAAGTACACTAAGGCTGTTTATACACGGTCGTTTTTTTTACTGGACAACGGACCGAGGGGAGGTCGCAGTGCATTCGGCGCAATTTGTTTGACGGACCTGTGTCCGATGCGTGTTAACACATTCATAATAAGCCATACACCACTGGTGAATCTGGTGAAAACAACGGTTGGTTGTCCGGTGAAAAATACCCTCGTGTAAAAGAGTCCTAAGAAATAATTCTTATTGTACTCACTCCTTTGCATGACACTGTATTTATAGAACCGTGGATTGATTGAACTATTTTAAATCAGTAGCAGTTTTTTTTATAATAATTGTTTACACTACATATGTCATGTCTAAATATTATGTAACAGTGAATATTAAGTTGTGATCTAAGTAATACATTATGAAATATAAACTCGTGTGCACATATTCCATTGATGATGCTATAAGGAAAACCGGTTAAATGTCAATAAAGTTGTGAAATAAGTGCAAGAGAGTTTATTTTTCATATTAATACAATATTAAAACTTTATAATCTTAATAATTGTATTTTATAATAGTCAATCATTTTACATACATGCATACGTAATATCGAAATGAAGCATATATTTGAGTTGACTTATTGCAAAAATTTTAATGTAAAGCAATAAGGACAAGTGTGCAACGCTATCAATCTATTATAACTTGTGCTACTTCGGACAAATATAGGTACAGCCTTGGTCAATGAGACGAAGAAAATTGAACCTCCATTTTGGTATTACAGTTTGTAATATATGACCGACTGAAGTTTAATTTTAAAGTTTATATTCATTCTCAACTGTAAGATATCGAAACTAGCGTTTATTTCCTGTATTCTACTGTTACATATTTTATAACAACATTGTGCAACATTTATTGGGTACCGGATTTATTGGGTAAGTATTTAATATGAAATCGAAACAGGAGAAACCACAATAAAATTATTTAACAGTGTCTTGCTAAGGAAGGAAGTTAAAGATATAATGTATGGGGTTTCTTGGAATTCTCTCTATTTATCATGAATTTAATAGAATGAATTCCATAGGCTTCCGATATAAATATTTTATCAGTAATATCAAGAGGAAAAAAATTTACATGCTTAAAACACAATTCACAACGAGTAAGGCGAAAATACTTCTTCAACAGCAACCATCGCTGTCACTGTCAAGATAGCAGTTTCGCTTCGCTATGTGACCTGCACTCTATGCTGTCTATTCACTTAAGTAAATATTTATTTTCGCGACTGGTTTCAAAGCGGATTTTGCATTTTGACTTGAATTTTTGTAACACTTAAAGGCTGCCTTTAATATTGATTGCGTTAAGACTGGGTGTTCACGTCATTAGTGTGGTGCCCAACTCCGTAAAGTAGCAGGTTAATAAGTAGTCATAATTTGTGGTAGGAGTTATGATTCTACTTTCTACGTAAAGAGCACAAAGGTTTATATGTATGCGTATACCTTTGAGCTCTGTACATGACAATAAAATCTTTTGATAGTTTACGAAACCTCTGATTTCCTTAAGGTAAATTTTTCGGAAAATTGATATGTCTCTGTTTGTGAACTATCAAATTCGCCTTAAGTAATGGCATAAAAATGCGCCCAGCCAGAGGTGGATGGACACTTGGCGATAAATATTGCACTATTTACTCTTAAATGCAAAGCAAAAAGCCAAATGTCGTACAGGTCTACACCTGTATGACATTTGGCTTTTTGCTCTGCATTTAGCGCATTTACATGACCCATGTACATGGGACATGTAAATGCGCTACTAAGTAAATATAAGTTGTCTTTTTTTTTTCAAAAGTCCCTTGAGCAATATTTATTGTTGAGAGCGTTGTTGATTATAACTGATACGGGTGTTGATTATAACTGATTGTGTTTCAGAGACACAGCTTTATAAGTTTATACACAAATAAAGCTGCGATTACATAACATTGCATTTCCTAAGTCAATTCTACACATGCAAATAGTAACCATAATGCATGATTTTTACTATAATAATGTTAATTATTAATAGAAATACACTATTTGAAATTGGAGGCAGTTATCAGTGCCATGCAAATTTTTGTAATTTACAGTTATGGTAGTAATGGTCTTATCTAAGAGTATTCTTTAACTATGTACACAGTAAGTATTTGCAGTCAAAATCATGCATACAGGTTTATTTAATACATAGAGTCCACACAAATTATACATCTGAAAATTTTACTTTATACCATCCCCTTGGCCTAGGAAGAACCTAGGTTTAGGCAACGGCACTAGTAGATTCTGAAAATTTATAAAACATTAGGAGCAAAGCTATTTATTGTGGTATTTTTTTAAGTATTAGCTTTGTAAGTAAGTATTATAATATGAAGATAAAAGATTTGCTCCTATTTGAACAAGTTAATATTTGATGGTATAATATTAGAGAAGTTGAACATTTTTTGACAACTTAAGGAGGAATGCGTTTGAAATTCAAAAAACTTACACAGTTACCCAAAAATAATCTCTATAACTTCAACTTTAATGTTCAAATACCCCAATAATAAGATAAATACAAATTTAGCAAGCCTAAGCTTCAACAATTTCAGTATTATCTTACTCCTGTCCTATGATACCTTTCGGGCACAATGAGTACAACATATTCATTTGGTAATCATACCAATACTATAAATACTACCTGACATAGATTTCGTGATCTTGGAACCTGTCCACCATTGGATTGCCTTTGAGGTAGAGTTCTACTACAGGAAGGGCCTTTAATGAGTCCAGGGAACCGACGAATGGTATCTAAAATACATAAGGCAACATAATAGCAATTTTTGACAAGAAAATTATAAAGGTTGTTTGTATTGTATTGCTGGCCCAATTTTGACATTATTTATATACCTACATATTTCTACCAAGTAATACTTAATAATATTTTTAATTATGTATGATATTAATTATTTACATACCATAATGCAATGGTAGAGTGTAAGTGGGACATAATGTAATTTAACACCTATAACTGTACCTACATTCTGTAAATCAATAAATTAATATGAAAGAAAAAGTGCCTACTATCCAATTTTATATAAAAGTTCGTTCTTTGATTTTCATCTTCAAATCATTATAAAAATTTACGAATTTAATTTAAAAAAATATGCATACATTATTGAAATACATTAGGAAAGATAACCAGACTGATAGATTTCAAGGCCAGTCATCGGGACGAAATAAATTATGTAAACGAACAGAGGGTTAGTGAGTTTCATTGGGATAGCTAGCGATTATTATCTCTATCCTTATCACTATGGCACCGGTAGTGGCGTAAGCTGGACGGCGAGATCTGTCTTCTGCTGCCGTTGCGTTATTCGTGGTACAGGAAAACATTAAGTACCACAGTTGTCAACATTTGATACAACACATAGTTCTGTCATAAATACGTCTGATTTGGACTCTTTTTTGAATTAGAATAGAGAATTAATAAAATTGTTTATTATTTATTCAAATAAAAGTGTTTTAAGCCCCCCAAAACTCAGTTTAAATTTTTTCAAAGAATACCTTGCCCCGTCAATGATTAGAGGATATGACAAACATAAAAATTCACAGTAATCAACACTAGGACCTCATGAAACCATCAAAGATCCTTGCAAAAATTAGGAGTTTAATGTGCCTCTGGCTACCTCTACCAAGAAACAGGCGTCATCTTTATGTATAAATTCTCACTTACCCTATTATCACCCAAGTACAAAGTTTTCAAATTCTTCAATTTGATAGCCAGAGCCTTCAGGTGGTCGATGCCATGAAGTTTGTTATCATTCAGATTTAGAGCTTCCAGGTCTGGGATATTTTCAGCCATAATATCAATTGCAACCAGCATGACGATCGGTCGGAAAAGAGCACAGAATAAATCTGCCAAATCTGAAATAATTATAATAAATGATTACTTTGAACAATCTCACACAATGACATCCCAAACTAAGCTATAAGCTTGTGCTATGGGATCTAGACAACTGATAAATATAACACATATAGGTAATATTTTAATGATGCACAAACATGGAATTAAGCTACGAGGGTGGATTGAAAAGTAATCGGCCTAACCAAGAAAATAAATACATAATAAATTAAATATATATTTATTTTTCAACATAATCACCATCAAGTTCAATGCACTTTTGCCATCTTCCCGCCAAGCATTTAGCCCGTTAAAATAAAATGATTCTTCCTTAGAGTCAAAATATGTGTCCACAGCTGCTTTGACCTCGTCATTTGTCAAAAATCTTTGACCTCCCAAGTGCTTTTTTAGGTTAGGGAACAGAAAAAAGGCCTGACGGTGCCAGATCAGGTGAATAAGGTGGATGCGGTAACAGTTAAAAGCCACAGTTGTGAATTACTGCCATTGATTGGACAGACGTGTGAACACGAGCGTTATCTTGATAAAACAGGACTTTTCTTCTGACCATTCCTGGACGTTTTTCTTTTATTTCCTCTCGTAAACGACGTAGTAAGGTGCAGTAATAATCAGAGATTATAGTCTGACCCCTTTCAAGATAATCAACCATAATCACACCCTTCGAGTCCCAGAATAACTCCCTTGATTATTATGGGGGATTTTAATCTTCCAGACCTCAAGTGGCCACTGAATGATGTGGATACCACTCACTACAACAGACTGCATGGTGAATTTGTGGATATGTATGTTAATAGTCATCTAACACAACTGGTTTCTAAAATAACAAGGAAACGAAATAATGAGGAATCATTATTAGATTTGATTCTTTGTAACGAGGATAATCTATGTACGAAAGTGGAGTACCACCCAAATATAGGGAAGAGTGATCATGTAGTACTTCTAGCTACAGTGCAAATACAAGTTCGACTGGCTGCCAGTCTGCGCAGAGGCTCACCGAGACGCAACTTTTTTAGAGCTAACTATGAAGATATGACTGAGACACTTTTAACAAGTAACATCATGGGTGACTATACTGATGCTGATCAACCCTGGAGGAGTTTTATGAAAACAATGGATACTGCTATTGATCTCCATGTACCACTCACTACAAGACGCTTCAATCGAAACATAAATAAACCATGGATTAATCAACATGTTTTAGACATGATAGATATCAAAAAGCGCTTGTGGAAAGTATATTTGAAAGAAAGATCTGATGAGTCATACAAAGTTTATCGGAGACAAAATAATACTATTGTTACATTAGTTAAAAAGTTAAGAATGGAATTTGAAAGAGGAATTGTGTATAGTGGGCCAAAGTCATTTTATTCGTACATACGGCAACAACTCTCTTCAACGGTATCTATACCACCATCTCTCAAAGATGATGACATGAATATAACAAATGACCCCACTAAAGTAGCTAGTATATTCGCCAAACAGTTTGAGAAGTCATACACTGTGGAGCCGCCAAGTTTGCCAATTCCTCCTATTCAGATGCCGCGGATTGATAGAGCCATTGAAACTTTTCTAATTTCACCAGATATGGTGTGTAAAACCCTGAAGACATTCCGTGACACAACATCAATGGGGCCGGACTCTCTGCCATGTATATTGCTGAAAAAATGCAGCACGGTACTCTGTCATCGGTTGGCGCACATAATGAACTTGTCTCTTGAAACAGGAAAACTGCCTCAGCAGTGGAAAGAGGCTCACGTGACACCTATATATAAAAAAGGTGATAAATGTCTCCCAGCTAACTATCGTCCTATTAGTCTCACAAGTATAGTCTGCAAGACTATGGAAAAAATGATTGCAATGGAACTAAGGCGATTTATTAATACAGAGAATATCATTATAGAAGAACAACACGGATTTGTTCCTAAAAGATCCACTGTCACAAATCTACTCATGTGTCTTGACAAGTGGACATGCAACTGGAATAACCATCAACCTATGGATACTATATACCTAGATTATGAGAAGGCTTTTGATCGAGTCCCCATTAAAAGGCTAATAGCAAAACTTGAACACTGTGGAATTCGTGGACAACTTCTCAAGTGGATTTCAGACTTCCTGTCAGATAGAAAGTTTAAAGTTAGGGTGGGAGATACATTATCCGAGGCTCACAATGTATACAGCGGGGTGCCACAGGGATCGGTAATTGGACCTATATTGTTTGGAATATTTATTAGTGATCTAAAAAGTGCTATCACATCAAACTTATCAATATTCGCTGATGACACCAAAATTATGGGAAACCCTCTCATTAGTCACAATGTGATACAACATGATTTGGACCGTATTGTCCAATGGACACAAGACTGGCTCATCCCATTGAATGCAGCAAAGTCTACTGTCTTGCACATGGGCAATAATAATCCTAAGAAACAATATACGATTGGTTCAGCAGCAGTACAACCCGTGAGTACCCAAAAGGATTTAGGGGTGACTATCACTTGCAATCTTAAATAGGATGTACATATAACGAATATAGTGAAGAGGGCTAACTCCATGTTGTATGTTATACGAAAAGCATTTAACACTAAGGACTTGTTTCTGAAAATCTACAAGACATATATTCGCCCACTTTTGGAATATGCGTTTCAGATATGGAACCCTTATTTCAAGAAAGACATACTAATACTCGAAGGGGTACAACGTAGAGCTACAAAAATGGTCATTTCACTGAAGCACAAGACATATGAAAATCGTCTTACTGAACTCAACTTGACCACATTGGAACAACGAAGACAGAGGGGTGACCTGATAGAGACATACAAACTATTAACCGGGCACTATAATGTTAAGGACATTGGAAACATCTACAGCTTAAATTCAAATACCCATTTGAGAGGCCACTCATTGAAGCTCAATAGGTCTTCTTCTGTTAGCAACCCTAGAAGACACTTTTTGCCAAATCGCGTAGTGACTATGTGGAACAGTTTACCTGAGACTGTAATTGGTGCACAAACAGTGAACAGTTTCAAAAATAGACTTGATTTACACTTAAAAACATAATACCAAAAAACACAAGTGCAGTGATATGCACGCATCAGATCAATGATCTGCTAGTGCATTATAATAATATAATAATAATAATAATAATAAGCCCCCCATAATCCAACCGTACGTCCGAGTCGAACACCTGACTCACGTGGGGGGCGGACACGCGATATTCAAGTTACGGGCGCGGCTAACATGGCTCTGGGATCCCATTTTTATGGAGAAAAACATGGAAAGTTCAATAAAAAGGTATAGTCTACGGCCGCTACCCGGGGGCCGCCGGGGTGCATCTGGAGCCGACGCTGGATGTCACAGCATGCGAACCGTTGGCGACGGGGGACTGAGCAGGCGGGTTCCCCTCGAGAAATATGCCACAGCCGAAGAAGAATCACCAACATCATCACCATCACTTACATTATCTATAGAACACTCACCATTCGCTGACATCCCATCACCTACATCCTCTCCAATTTTTCATCGTTCATTCAATTCATCGTCATCATCATCATCATCAAAATGCTCACCATTTTCAGCTGTTCCGTCAATACACACACGCATAGGAACGCATCCTGATAGCCAAGTCTCATCGAGATCTGGACTTGGACGTGGCGGTAGGCGGACCACCAGAGGTCGCAGAGTACATCAAATCACAACATCCATCCAATCTACTGCAATCAATACAATGGATGCACTAACAACAAACACTCAACCGGAAGCAGCTAGAAGTGTTTTGCAGGTCATGTTACCTACAACCACCCTAGCTGGCAGAGATAGGCAACGAATGAAGTGGACAAATGAAATAAATCAACAGCTACTTCTTTGCTACTACACCGTCACAAATTGTGAAACAGATCTCACAGGATATCGCCAAACACTTTATACCAAATTCATAGAAATATACCCAGACCTTCATTTTATCTCAGAACAAAGATTAGCTGATCAAATTAGAGTCATACACCGAAACCATAGAATATCGATCCAAGACAGGGAAAAGATAAAAGAAGAAACAAGGCACATGTTAGCACATAACACACAGACCGTGACAATTATGAGCAATACAAACCGACCTTTCGAGGACACAGACCCACCATATCTCAACACACCCACCACAAGTGAAGAAATCATACCAACACAAACGACTGTGTCGCAACTAACAAACAATTCAGTCATATCAACACATAGATTATCATCCACTCCAACACAAGGTATACAATCAGACACATTGAACCCAGATTCTGTTGAAAATAATATTTCATCGGAACAAATTAAAGATCTACTGAACGAAAACCTAGCCAAATACAAAGAAACAGAACCATCGTCTAGTCCACATTTACCAAAATTAAATATAACACGATACTCTAAAAAAACAGTAAACACATTAAATGATTTAATAGGTACTCACTTATCACTTATTAACGAACCAACACTCATTGAAATATATGATCTAATATACTGTGCAGCCCTAACAACAACAGAAATTCATAGTAATAATAAAAACAAAAATAAAGTACAAAAAAGCAAAACAAAAGAAAATAAACCAGCATGGGAAACACGCCTAGAAAATAATATTGCGACGCTAAGAAAAGAAATTGGAAGACTGAATCAATTCACAAAAGACAATTTATCAGGTAAAAAGCAGAAGAAATTTAGCCATATTTACAAAAATAAAGAAGAAGCAATAGAAGACTTAGATCAGAAAACACAAAAACTACAGGCCTTATCCAAGAGATTACGGAGATATAAAAAATCACAGCAAAGACATCACGACAATAGATTATTTAATGCCAACCAAAAAATATTTTATAGAAATTTTAACAGGGAAACCAGCATCAAAAGTCTACCAAACATTGAAACAGTGCAAGAATTCTGGAAAAATATGGTGGTCCAATCCAGTAGAACATAATAATGAAGCCGAATGGATAAAAGAAGAAATAGATGAATATCAAAATTTAGAACCTATGAACGAAGTTAAAGTAGAAAAAATAGACATAGAAATAGCAGTAAAGAAAATGCTCAATTGGAAAACGCCTGGACCTGATAAGATACAAAACTACTGGTTAAAATATTTTAGATCAACACATGAATACTTGGCGAATGCATTCAATACCATAATTCAAGAACCACACTCTATGCCCACATTCCTCTCCCAAGGTAATACCTACCGTAAACCAAAGGATACTGATACAGAAAATCCCGCGAAGTTACGGCCGATAACATGTTTATCAACAATATATAAACTTCTGACATCAATTTTAGCACACAAAGTAAATTTTCATCTTACACAAAATAATATAATAGCTGAAGAACAAAAAGGTTGTCGAAAAGGTTCAAGAGGATGTAAGGAACAATTAGTAATAGACGCGGAAATTCATCATCAAGTCAAACGGTCACATAGAAATCTCTATTTTACTTACATAGATTATCAAAAAGCCTATGATAGTGTCCCTCACTCGTGGTTAGTACAAATTCTTAGAATTTATAAAGTAGATATAAAACTAGTACAATTTTTACAACAAACAATGAAAAAATGAAAGACAGTACTCAATATCAATACAGAATCAGGCTCTATCAAATCGAATCCGATTCAAATTGCTAGGGGAATATTTCAAGGAGATTCCCTTAGCCCCCTGTGGTTCTGCATGGCGTTAAATCCGCTATCCCGAATTTTAAATAACAGCTGCCACGGTTACATATTACACAAAGAACCAATTACTAGAATAACACATCTACTATACATGGATGACATTAAACTCTACACTTGTGTATGTAGGCCATTCATGTGTGTCCTGGTGCTTGCACCAGGACACACATGAATGGCCTTTTAAAAGTCACTGAAAATTTTAGTACAGATATTAAAATGAGGTTTGGCTTAGATAAATGTAAAATAAATAGTATAGTAAAAGGTAAACATAACACAACAGATCCATATATATTACAAACACAACAAAATTCATTAATAGACAGAATGGAACAAATAGATACGTACAAATATTTAGGATATTCACAGGGTATAGGTTTAGATCACGGTAAAATAAAAGAGGACCTTACTAAAAACTACTCGAGCAGGTTAAATAAAATATTAAAGACACAACTTTCAGCTAGAAATACTATCAAAGCCATAAATGCATACGCAGTTCCTGTGCTAACATATTCTTTTGGGATTATCAATTGGACAGTTACAGATTTAGATAAACTAAATAGACTTACTCGAACCATATGTAATAAACACTGCATTCACCACATTCACTCAGCTACAGAAAGGTTCAATCTCAAAAGAAATTTAGGTGGTAGAGGACTTATTGATATTAGGAGCCTACATAACAGACAGATACAGAACATACGTACGTACATGCATAATAAAGCAGTCAATAGCCAAATCCACAGAGCATTAACACTTATTAACAGGCACACCATTAAAATTAAATGATAGTAATAACACTCCTCTACATAATTACGCCACTGTCGAAGAAAAAATTACAAACTGGAAGCAAAAAACTTTACATGGAAAATACCCTAATCTCCTAGATAACGAACACATAGATAAGAAAGCTTCAAATGCATGGCTCCAAAAGGGGAACATATATAAAGACACCGAGGGATTTATGGTAGCAATACAAGATAAAATAATCAAAACCAAAAATTATCAAAAATATATAATTAAGGACCCATCTGTAGTTTCCGACAGATGTAGATTGTGCAACACAAACCAAGAGACAATAGATCACATCACAGGAGGGTGCCCTTTCCTAGTCAACAAACAGTATACAGACCGTCATAATAATGTTGCTAAACAAATACATTCACTAATAGCCCAAAAATATAACCTGTTAGATAAACGAGAACCATATTATAAATATAAGCCGAAGAAAGTCCTAAACAAGGAAACCGTAAGACTCTACTGGGATCGAGATATTATTACAGATAAAACAACAACAAACAATGGACCGGATATAACACTTACACTGAAAGCAGAAAAAATAACATACTTGATAGATATATCTATTCCAAATTTGGACAACATACAGAAAAAATATACCGAAAAAATACAAAAATACATACCACCTGCAGAGGAAATAAGACAGATGTGGCACCAAAATACAGTTAAAATCATTCCGATCATCATTTCATCTACAGGTCTCATTCCAAAATCATTACACATGTCACTAGAGCAACTAGGCCTTCATAAACACACTTACATCTCTCTTCAGCGATCAGTCATTTTAGATACCTGCTCTATAGTGCGGCGATTTCTCACATCTACGACTCAAACACCCGGCACAATCGCAAACGAACCGACCCACTTGGCGTAAGCCCGTGATAGGTTCCATACCAGCAACAAAAACTGAGACATGAAAATGTCATAACCCAAAATAATAATAATAATAATAACTATTCAATATGGATGACCTCAAACTATTCACACCGAAGCACCAAGATTTAGTGACATTATTAAAAACTACGGAAGTTTTTAGTAATGCCATTAAGATGGAGTTCGGTGTTGATAAGTGTGCGGTTATGCATGTACAGCTGGGGAAGGTTGTAAATTCACCGAATCTACAACTTTCTGAGATAATAACTCTCAGATCTCTCACCGAGACCGAAACATACAAATACCTAGGTATGTCAGAGTCATTGGGTATAGCGGTTGAGGATATTAAGAAATCGGTGAAAGAACGTTTTTTTGGCCGCCTGACAAAAGTTCTTAACAGTTCTTTGTCCGGTGGTAACAAAATGCGGGCTTTCAACGGTTGGGTGATACCTTTATTGTTGTACTCCTTTGGCATACTTAGGTGGACTCAAACGGAACTAGACGCCCTGGATAGGCGAGTCCGTCAACAACTGACATTGCATCGAATGTTACACCCACGATCGTCTGTCATGAGACTGTACATTCCACGGAAGTGGGGGGGTCGAGGCTTTTTGAATGCCAAGAACCTCCACAACCGTGAAGTGTGCAGTCTCAGGGATTACTTCCTACAGAATGGATGTGACATTCATTGCGATGTTGTGAAAGTTGACAAGGGCCTTACACCTCTTTCCTTGGCTAACGAGAACTGGCGTAAACCAAAGGTGTTAAGTACTGAAGACCGTAAGGACGTATGGAAGAGCAAGGAGCTACACGGGCGGTTCTACCGAGTCTTAACAGGACTCGATATAGACCTGCTCGCATCGGTGACCTGGCTGCGTTTTGGGGACCTCTTTGGGGAAACTGAAGGTTTTGCCTGTGCAATTGCAGATGAGGTTATCAAGACGAACAACTATCGGAAATACATCATGAAGGACGGTACGGTCGACATTTGTCGAGCATGCCACCGTCCTGGTGAATCACTTCGCCATATTATTTCCGGTTGTTCGTATCTTGCTAACACCGAGTACTTGCATAGGCACAATCAAGTAGCCAGGATCATCCACCAGCAACTTGCTCTTCAATATGACCTTATTGAGTCTGAAGTACCATACTATAAGTACACACCAGTGCCAGTTCTTGAGAATGGTCGTGCATTGCTCTACTGGGACCGATCAATCATCACGGACAGGACTATTGTTGCAAATAGGCCCAATATCGTGTTGGTTGATCGGACCCAGCGTCGGGCAGTGCTCGTCGATATCGCCGTCCCGCATGACGAGAATCTCGTGAAGGCAGAGAAGGACAAACTTAGTAAGTACCTCGATCTGTCCTTCCAGATAACCGCCATGTGGGACGTAGACTCGACGATCATTGTCCCGGTGGTCGTTTCGGCAAACGGATTAATAGCGAAGAGTCTCGATCAACATCTCAAGAGACTCTCGTTAGATTGTTGGATCAAGAGTCAGATTCAGAAGGTTGTTATCCTCGACACGTGCCGTATTGTTAGGAGGTTTCTTAGTCTGTAGCCTCCACCACCGGTAGTTTGGGTCCTACTCCGCTACTGGTGGGTCACTATTTTTTATATTTTTAAATGTATTTGTGTTTTTTATAAATGTATTTAAAAATGTATAAAATAAGAATATAAATGAATAAACGATATAATAATACTGAAGCCATCACCTTACTTGACGACAAAATCGACTTAGCCTTTTTGGGGGGGTGGTGAACCAAGTATTTTCCTCTGTTTTGATTGTTGTTTTGTTTCCGGTGTACAGTAATGAACCCATGTTTCGTCCATAGTAACAAAACGATTCAAAATATCACACCATCAGCTTCAAATAACTCCAAACAGTCGCGTGCAATAGTCAATTGAATCCTTTTGCTCAACTGAAAGCAGTCGCGGAACCCACCTCCCAGACACCTTGTGGAAACCCAACACGTTGACTATTATGTTTTGAGTACGTTCATAAGAGATGCCTATAATCTCGGCTATCTCTCTTAATTTTCAATCTGCGGTCTCCCATAATTAAGTTGAGTATTTTTTTAACATTTTCGTCAGTAGTGGATGTCGAAGGCGTTCCAGAGCGGGGTTCGTCTTTCACACTCTCTCTACCACGCTTGAATTCTGCTATCCCTTTTTTGACGGATGAATATGAAAGAGCGCAATCCCCTAATGTACTGACCATATCATCATAAATGGCTTTTGATGACAGCCCCTTCTTGTGGAGGTACTTAATGACGGCACGCTGCTCAATTTGCTCCATTTGCGGAAATGATGTCAGATTGCTTTGTTAATAAATTTATAAAATTATAACTAATTATCGCACACGTTTCAAACTTCACACAATTAACAGGTCTGAACTGAACTAAATAATGTGGGTAGATTTGATTTTTAGAACTAAATGGATCAGTGTTAGGCCGACTACTTTTCAATCCACCTTCGTATTTACTACCAAGTAATTTGGGTAACATAATTATTATTAAATTGTTACAGCTTTGCAATTTTTCTTGTTATCTAACAATTTTGTAATTATGTACTTAATGGCAATTTTTCTAAGCGGATTCTTATTCAGAGGCTCACTTCTTATTACCTGGTGCATTACAAAGCTGGCACTAAATGTGACCTAAATTATATTTTAATTAAAATTCTGTGAACTGGTAGATTATTTTAGCCTTACCTGGATCAGAATGAAACTTAGTTAAATCCAATGCTTTAGTAGTTGGGTTGTATCTTTTAGCCATTGTCAACTTCATTTTCTCTTTCATATCAGCATCAACAACAACATTAGGCACTGCATTTCTCACGATGACCATCAATTTGAATCCATCAGACATGACAATTTTTCTATCAGCGTTAAATAGTTTCTCTGCCATCTTAAAATCGTCTACATAAAACACTGCAGCATTGCCACTTATTTTGTAGTAGTGAGGAACAAATACATCTGGTGATATATGGCTCAGTAGGGATCTTAATACAACATCTTTTTCATGTTTAGCACCATATGGTATAATGATTTGATACCATGGCAATGGCCCAGGTGTTAATCTCCTTTTACCTGGTCCACGCCCAGACATAGGACCAGGCGAAATTAGGCGCCCACGGCCTCTAAAGTGGCCCTTGTTACGAACATGGTGTTCCCCTCCAGAGCCAGTCATATCAATATCCGCATCATCAAGCATTAACATGGCTTTGTTCCATTTTTTTCCTTTCTGAGGCCCTGGCTTGAAGCTAACACGTCTTGTGTTACCACCACTGTGTGGCCGATCGTCATGTTCTGTAAAATATGTTTTGTTTTAAAATTGGCGTAATATGTATTAAACATAACGTGTAATTGAAACAAGCCACAAATATAGGTAATCAGTGTGGGTATTAAACTTTAGCATGTCATAAAACTGTAGTAAACTCCATGAAAAAACCATGATCGCCACAAAAATCACTCACCAAAATACTCGCTGTTCTTGTTATTTCTAGGTCTTCCACCGTTTTTACGCATGTTGAATGATTTCCTTGGGTGATTCAGTTTGAAAGATTTCTGTTTACCTGCAGCCTGATGCACAGATTGAGACTGTCGCAGTGCACGCACAATGAAATAATGACGCGCAGATAACCAAACCAAACCCCAGTACTAACTTGGAATCCGTTGTATCTTAGTAACTCTATTGTAAGCACTGAATTTGATTAAGATATATATTATTATCAAATCGTAGCACGTGATAGATATATTTTTAAACAATTACAATTTTACGAGGACGATCAACGAAACAACAATGCTGGCAATATTTGGCATTAGCAGCAATAGAAATAGAGCAGCAGCGCACTAAATTGGACCGGAGTCCGGAAATTGTTTTTTTTTTAATTATATATCTGGCATGGCTTCAGAGCTTTGTGCTAATCGGAAATTAGTAAATCGAGTCGGTCTTCGGTGCTGCCAGCCTCTAGGTGGAAAACTTGTTGGTTTGTTAATTTCTATAATAAGTATTTATTTACAATAAGTATGTATGTCGTATCTTCCATGCTGGCCTGGGAGTGAAAGAAAAACATAGAATGTGCCAGCTCTAACTCAACCCAGGGGTGTCGTAGAAAGCGACCGTGGGAGACTGCCTGGTGCATAACAACCGGCACTGGTAGGCAGTAGGCACCCAACAGGCGGAGGGCCAACCGCCGACAATAACATTCCCAAGGAGGGTTGACGTCAGGCAGGCGGCCGGTCATAAAAACTCATAGCCAAAACCTTTAGCAACATGACTGGAAGTGAGAAGCGAACGGTATCATGGTATGGACATGTTATGAGAACAGAGGAAAGTAATGTGGTAAGAAAGGTGCAAAGTATGAATGTAGATGGCCTGAGAACTCGAGGTAGGTCTAAGAAAAGATGGATAGAATGCGTGAAAGAGGATATGACCAGGAAAGGAGTGACTGAGGAGATGACGTGTGACAGGGATGTATGGAAGATGAAAACATGTTGCGCCGACCCCAAATACTTGGGATAAAGGCAGGCAGATGATGAAGTATGTATGTCGTAAGCAGAGGGTTATAACAATATTACAAATTACACCACCTCATCCGTCTTAGATCGCGTCGCAACAAGGTAAGCGTCAACAACACTTTGAAAACACCTTTATCTAAAAAGAGTTTATTCATAGGTATTACACCATGGTCTTATTGACCTTAACAACAAAAACTATTAACGAACAAGGCTCTGCCAACCATTATTATGGTATGCTTACTTGCCGAGCGCCTCTGGTTAGCACTAGGAAGAATTTCCAGTGGCGCCAGGTGCAGTGCACCTGCTAACAAATGGATGAGGTCTGGTAAACACACTCTGTCGCCGAAAACGGCAATAAGCTCTTCACCTGTTACGTGTGCGTAATAAGTGCCTCTGTGTAGCCCTCACACGTACAGTTCAAACTACACTTACGAGGAAACGAGCGTGATTTTATGTAATTTACCTAAGTGCCAAGTAAAAATGATGTGACGTTTTAGGGATGACAAGAGTATCATTATTTTATGCTTAGGTGGTTTTAGTTTTACAAAACATGCCATCGGGCTGGCTAAATATGTTTGAAAATCATCAACATACAACAATACAATTACATAGGGTGGTTATAATATGTAGAACTTGCTGATTTAAAAATAAGCAATAAGACGTTTATGCAATCGCAAATTCGTAGATAGACGACATAATACAGAGTGATGCAACACCTTTGGTCAACCATGGTTAAAGTGCTGCCAGGTTAAAGAATTGGGGTAGGTAACTGTCAAATCATCTTTTTATTAAATGTCTAAACGATACGCCTCATAGAAATATGTACAGTATGAAAAACTCAACAGTGACGTCCCTATATGTAGCGTCAAATCTGTAACCTTTGATTATATATATTTATATATATATATTATTACTACTAAACTATAAGTGATTCAATATTGATGATTATAAATAAACAAAATAAAGATAATAATAATAATAAATAAATAAATAATAAATATGTTAGGACAATTCACGCAACGCCATCTAGTCTCAGGCTGAGATTCATAAACCGCACTAAGCCTTTACTTTGTAGCAAAGTCGCACTTTCACTCAAAATAATGTTTCATAGTCAAGCCTAAGGCCAGTCTTTACTTTGGGAAACCCTACTTTACTTAGTAAAGTACTAGTGCACGATATCGTAGACTTTACGTTTCAAAGTAAACTTTGAATGATTATACTACTAATTTTAATAGTCTTGTGCCTCGTGCAAAATTTATAATATATTGGTCTATTTAATCTGGCCGGGTTATGAGCTCATAATTGTCAATGTCATTCCTGTGATCTGTTTGTTTGACATGAATAAACAGATTATACAGAAAGGCTCAAAATTACGTTTCTTTACTACATATTGAATGTTTCAGTAACGCAGTTTTATGTTAATAATATTATAAATATGTAGTCGCGATGCAGTGACAATAATTTTTATGAGCTAATGTATTCAAAATATTTAATTTTTTTACGAAAAATCTAGCATTAGTAATTAATTTACGCGTGTTAAGTAATATAAACTTTGCGTAGAACGAATTGCTGTTGTAGTTTACTTTGGTTTTACTAAGCTACAGCGTAGAGCAGCACTTTCCTTAGTAAAGTCCGAGTGCCGACTATGAAATTGAAATCCGCCATAGTAAACTTTGAGATTTGAAAGTACACTTTCGGAAGTCTACTTTGATACGAAGTAAAGTTCTGTTTATGTATCTCAGCCTCAAACTAAGCAGAACTTGTGATATGAGTACTAGATAAACTGATATAAATACTTATATACATTTTTTTTTTAAATACATACATATTATACATAGGAAACACCCAGACTTCGGTACAAATGTATGTGTCATCACACAAAGTTTGTCACGACCGGGAATCGAACCCGAGACTCCGGTGTCGAAAGCGGATGCACTACCAACCACGCCACCGAAGCAGTCAAATTCAATCAATAAGATTGAATACAATATAGTACATCCGTTGAGGTGCTTTATGTAGTAAATACATTTAAATTATTTATTTTAGTTGTAGGCATCTACCCGAATTTATGTGTGGAAAAAATTAATATAGATAATTCTGCATAGTTTCAACCTTATTAAAACAACAGTTATTACTACTTTATCGAACAAATTTTTGCTCATGTTTGATCATTACTTTTTGTGAACAATTTTTTTTTAGCATTGGAAGTATCTTTATTGTTTAGTATAATGGCTTTATGTATGTATGTATATGTAAGTATTATATATGTATATAATTAATTTACAATAGGATTTACAATATACATTATTATATACTAGGTACAATAGAAAATGAAATGAATACTAAATTAAATTATTACTATTTTAAAAAAAAATGTAAAAAGTTTGGGCCCCGCGGTAGGGTGCCCATCATGGCGGCGGCATTCCCGCGCTGTATGGCGATGCTTATCCGCTGCGCGAGAAAATAAAGAAAGAACAATATTCATAAAAAGTAATGATCAATACATAGTGAGCAATATTTTCATATTTTCATTGAATATTATGCAAATATTGGTAGAAAGTAGGAACTAGTATAGTACAATTTATTTACATGCCGTGGGCAATATTTTCGTTCTATTGTCTATGGAGGACGAATCTTCGTTTCATTTTACGCAGATCTTTTAATTTCTAATTTATAACGCGCTAGTAAATTGTGTTACATTGTTAAATTTGCTATAAATATTATACAGAAGCAATTTCCTTACTAGTTTTACTGTAAATATTATTCTAACTTACCATTAGAATGAGGTAAACATAAAAAATAATAAAAATAATTTGTAGAAAGAAATGCTCGCCTTCAAGTAAAACCATAGCCAATTAAAACAACCAACCACAGATAATTCTCCTCTAAGCTTTTCAAGTCTGCCATGTTTTGTCGTATTTGTCGCGCTTGAACAACGCGTCCGTGTTGCAATTAGAAACTATAATTTTCTGAATGTGTTACGGGTAGTGTTTTGTTTACAAATAGTGCAATTAATTGTGATATAGTAGATTATCCAAACTCTGGATTAGTCTTCTACTTGATTACCTGTGAGTGCGATACATAGTGAAGTTCATATTTCATAAAAAAATATATTGGTTCGTTGGCCATCAACTCATTGCATTCTGAGGAATTCGTTTGTATTTTTTTAAACATTCTATTCGGTAGCTGTGATTTCATAATATTTTGTCAGTCGTATCTGTGACGCAACCCACGTGCACATATTATAGCGAGCATCTCATGCACATTTGTTATTATTTTGTCCGCGAGTTCGATTCGGAGCAGTGAAGCAGTGAGGTTCGGATCGGCGAAGGGAAACCGCGTCGCGCGTCTTGCTCGCTCCTGTGGCATTGTGGAGTTTATTAATATTGTCGGTAGTATCGGACGGTGATTTGCAATCGGATGTGAATTTATTTGTGCAAGATAGTGTTATATGTGGCTGCATTGCATATAGCGCACACGTGACGCGGGGCTAACTAGTGTTTGGGTGTCAGTCGGTTGCAGCTCTCAGTCGCCAGTACAGTCCGCCTGCAGTGCGGAGCGCGCGACGGGCGTTAGAGGTGAATCACCGCTCGGTGCCGTTTTGACCGTGCTTGTTTACCCGCGTGTGCATAAGTGCGTGGAGCGGAAGTGCAAGGCATGTGCGCCGCGCGACGGCGCCGATGACACCGCCGTCCGGAACGACGGCGTTTTGAGCGCGAGTGTGTGATAGAAAGCTATGGTCTTTGGGTTATGAGTGTGTGACAAAGTTGTAGTGTGCTGAGGACACTGGAGCCCCTAGACGGAGTTGGGCCCGCCGGGGCGGCCCTGGTGCTTCTCGGGGCTCCGCACGAAGGCAAAATGGCTGCGTGGAACCGCCACCACCATTTCAACATGCTGATGGACGAGAATGGCAAAAATAAGTGTAAGTATCATCATAGGTAATGTTGTACTACCCTCAATCACAAATATCTAAATGTAGCTATCCATACTCTTATTTCATGATACTAGATTTGATCTTGAAAATCAACTGCACTGTGTTAGTTTAAATTTACAAAACTCAAAAGTCTAAATTACTAAAATGTAAATAATGATGTGATATATTAACATAACATCTGACTAGACTAGGTACATAGCTTCCTAATAGAAATATTTTCACCTCAACCTAAACTTTTATTCTCCAACTTATGCCCTCGCAGTCACAACTACAAATGACAGCAGATTCATGTAGACTTCACAATGGAGTATATTGTTGAATACACACAGCCCTCTTATTTCAATGACCCACCTGTAGGGTAAATAAGCAACTTCTACACCCCTTTGACCTAATTTTCCCATGTACCTACATTGTTATTCCCTATTGGTTGTATTTATTATCCATATTAAGACGTTTTTAATAAATTGTCCCGTAGTTCTCACAAATAAAATTCACACAACTGAAGAAAATGGCTATAAACTGAAGCAAATTGACATGAACATAAATTTAATCAGGTAGGGACATCATGTGTTACATGCATTTCTGCCTTTATTGTAATTTTTATTTTTTACTAGCACTATCAAGATGAAAGCCAGGACAAGTTGTCTTGGATCAATGGTGTTAAAAATAGAATAATTATCGACCATTAAGTACATAAAGTATTGTTACAATGTAATTTGTACATAATACATACCTTAAACATAAATAAATTATAATAACTAATGATAAAATGCCATATAACAGCAGATGCAGATGGGACTTGAATTGACTATTTTTATTACATAACTTGTACATTAATTTCAGCAACAATTTTGAATTTATTTATAACTGATCACCACAGTTTCCTCTTTTTCAAATCACGTGGGAACATATTACCAGGATAAAAAGTATTTTATGTTACTCAAGATTACTCAAGAATAATGTAGCTTGGCAGTACATATCAGTGAAAGAATTTTCAAAATTGGTACAGTAGTTCAAATTGTGACAATCAAATCTTTCCGGTTTATAATATAATACATAAATTTGTTAAAAATTAAATTGACTGCTTCGGTGGCATAGTCGGTATTGTAACCACTTTCGACCCCGGAGTCTCAGGTTCGATTCCCGGTTGGGACAAACTTTTTGTGATGACCCATACGTTTGTGCCGAAGTCTGGGTGTTTCCTATGTATATAAGTATTTATTTATATCAGATTATCTGGTACTCATATCACAAGCTCTGCTTAGTTTGAGACTAGATGGCATTGTGTGAATTGTCCTAACATATTTATTATTATTATATATATAAATATATGAAAACCTTTAAAAAACTTAATCTATTGGTTCAATTAGTTCAATGCCATATGGTTCAATAGAAGGAATAAATCTGATGTGACTTATTTTGTAGTTCTCTCTCAATTTGGAATGTCTCTTAGCATTTTTATGTAGATGGATGATTTTCTCAATTTACAATGTCCTATAGCATTTTCATGTCTGCATAAATATATGAGTAACTCAATAAATTTAGTAAGAAGAGAAAAAATTATTGTTTATGCCATGGAGCAACATACAACAACGATTTCAAACATGTTAATTTATTAACAACAAAGAGTTTGATAGTCCATTGACTCTGTTTAAAAATGAACTGCCACCAATATTTTATTTGATTTCCCAGACGTGATGGTACTCAATGACTCTCACCTCCTACGCTTTTGGCACAGTGCTGGGGATCGTTGCATTTGCCAGTTCTAAATAACACAAATATTGTTCTTAAATACCAAATACCGTTAAATCCTGTATACTACCTTGAATTTGAATTAAAGAGAAATTTCAATTGACATTTGAATTGAAGACTGGGAATGCACGCGTTTTTAGGGTAAAATTTGCGACAAATTTTACCGAAAAATTTCTTATAACAGCAAAAATTGTTCAGCATAATAGATTTAATTTATTTATAAGTAACATCAATACAAATACATGTAGTAAACATAATACATGTTTCAATTTTGACACCAACAGCAAAAGATAGGTGTCTGAACACATAACATTCATTTGTCATGTCATTTCCGGTTGGACGTTTTGTCGCAAGAAATTATTCGACTTCCTCGGAAGCGGCTATTTATAAATATGCTATCTCACATGGTTTAAAAATAAAAAATTAGGATGTAGACTAATTTGGCGCAACTGCTTAAAATTCATGAATGCGAAATAAAACATACAAATTTATCTCATAATGGCCGAGGAAATAAAGTTTTGTTAAATCATTAAATATTATCTAACATTAAAGGAAGAGTTCACATGAGTAACATCTATAAGTATTGAAATAACGTATTATTATTTTTCCGTTCGGTCTGACTCTGTAATTCCGAAAGCCAAATATTTACAACGCTCGTTTGCCTCGGAAACATCGACGGTACATTTTTTCCGCGGCTATCAACTTTCATTCACTGTCTGAAAGCTGTTGCTACGCGGATGCTGGCCTCGCGGTGCGCTGTCATTAAAACCAAACGTTCGTGCATGCCGTCATGTAGATGATATCGTATTGTTTGGAAAGTGGTCTCGCTTACAAGACTTACATTATTTCGTTTGTTCTTTGTCATCATGATCACATAGGCTTTGTTTCAATATTGATATAGCTAAATGGCATTATACTCAGCCCTATAAGAGTACATGCCTTTTTTATGGATAAAATGGAAGAGAATGGCCATATAAGTTGATACCAGTTGTGCCTGTAGAAGCGCAGTCGGTCGGCCTCACGAGTCACGCCGGCCGGTGAATAGTCACCTTTCTCCGACACACAGTCTAGACAACTTCGCGACCCGTGAATGAATTTAACATTGGAATGCGGAACGACTATTTATAGAGTTCTCCACCAAAATAGTCTACTCATCGTGCTGGTGAAATTGTCTCGAATAATTAGAAATTTCTCAAGTCACAAATTGTAATAAAATAAATAACGTTACTCTCGGGAGTACAACATTGCGACTTAATAGCTCTGTCGGTAATTATTTTACATAATAGTGTGAAATGAAACGACATTAAAATACAAATAGATAGGTACCTACCTATAATATAATATCTTGGTAATAAATAAACTAGTAACAAAGGTAAGCACGCTAAGTTTCTTGGCAGTTCTTCTGATGAAGATGAGGTAGCTTGTCATTACTTTTTTAAATCTCGTCCATGTGATATCAGGAACGACTAAATATCGGATCTTATATTTAGGATAGTCTAATACCTAACCTATTAAAAGAGGTTCAGTATTAAACTACAAAAACAGTTTACGTAAAATTAAAAATACTAGCTGTCCCGGCGAAGTTCGTCTCGCCTTAATTTTTCTAATATTCTACACAACTTTCTTTTTTTTCCAAAAGAACCTTTTCCTGATAATAACGATCACGCACACACACACACACACACACACACACACACACACACACACACACACACACACACACACACACACACACACACATCACGCCTATATCCCCTAAGGGGTAGGCAGAGGTGCATTACACACCTACAATTTGCCAGTTTTTAGTCCCACGTAATAGGGGGCAAGTCTATTGCCGTCACCGGGCACATTTGGGGGTTATGTCCAAAATGGCCGAATGAATTTAATAAAAAGTACTTAGCAGCATAGTAATTTTGAAAAAAAAATAGAAACCCGTTGCCTTGCTTTGAAATGTTGATGAAAGGCAACAAAATCTTACGTGCCAGCCAATATGGCACAGCCAATTTAAGTCCTGGGCGTCTCGGAATAACGACCACGACAAAAAAAATTACGATTCGGTCCAACCGTTCACGCGCTATTTCTTCAAAAATAGGGATTCATTTTATATGTGTATATTAAACAGTTTCGTCACATGATTAATATTTAAATATCAAAGTTCAATAGCAATAAGTAGGAGCGGTGTGGTCGTAGGAGGGCTAATACATCAGACCAATCCAGTCCGTGGGCAGGCACGGGGGGAAGCGTAGGTTTATTTAAATTTTGCCGATTTCACCTGTGGGCTGCGATTGTTACGTTTTGTTACCATACTGTCTGTATTTGATTACCGTTCTTTCTTTAATTATCTTAAGAATTCAAATGCCTTTGTACAGTATTAATAATAATGTTTTTAGGAGTTTGTTGTCAACCCAACAAAATATTATGCAACTCAACAAGTATGCTTCTTGGTTTCACTAGTAGTTCCAAATCCAATCAGGTAGGTACCTCTATCATTCAAATTTTGAGGAGTTTTACTGTATCTCTGGTTTTCACGTTTTTTAATATGTTCACCAGACTATTAGATCCTTCCGAAACCAATGCAAGACACTCGTAAACTTGTCTTTGAGATATTATATTAAAGTATGTGCCTAAACATTTAACAATTGACCATAAGTACATAGGTTATATGTACCTAAAGAACCCACGATATTATTTTCCCAACTTAGATGCGCAGTTGACGAAGTGTGACGGAATCTGCCCTAAAGTGCCCCTTGGTGTCAATGACCCCGCTGCTAAGGTTTTTGCACGTTCAACATCGGTGCTGTTATTTTAATAATTGAATGAGTATGGAAAGCATCGAGGCTAACGGTAACTGGTTGAATGTGCGTCGGCTGTTGGCTTTCGGAGAAAACTATCTCTCTGTGATTTCTGGGAGTATAATGTGAAAGCGAATTGAGACTTAATAAAAAAGATTAAGTATCATGATTTAGTTTTATGAGTGAACTTGAACTTCGGCGAATCGACTTTTCAGCAGCTATGTCACATTAACAAGAAGCTGTATGTCCGGACTCTGTACAAATGTAATAATAATCAGTTTAAGTTACATTATCTTCACTATTTTCAGTATTTTCACACATAAATCTAAAGATGACAAGCTAAAGACACCTATTGTGTTAAACTAAAATCAAGTACTTACAATATCAGGGACTTAAGCCTAGGGTTTGGAGTTACAGTGTCCTCCTGAAGGATAAATAAAACTACGAGTTGTAACACAGAGCCGCTTAGTATTCATAATAAATTACATATCTCTATACTTAAGAAGTAAACGTGTCTCGTAGGTTGTTTTTTTTGGTATTTATTTACGCGACCTTCACACGCCTGTTCATTGCCCTTAGCTCGACTTCCTGTTCGAGACCTTTGAGAACATGATAGCAATAATAGGTATGATGGATTGTACCACAAACTTAATATTTTTGTGTGACAACAATTCTAGAAATATCACACTATCAATGCTCTAATGATGTTCAGGTTCAAATCGTCAGGTTATTTTATGGGTTAATTGAGATACTGACAATCATTATAACTTTAAACTGGGTTATTTCAAATTAACTCAAAACCTGGTTATGAAATTATGAAATATATAAAATATGATATATATAAAACTTTCAACCCCATGGATAGAAAATGTGACTTCATAAAAATTCCTTCATTCCTCTATCGACGTTACCAGTACCTGTAATGGCGATTAGAAAATACAGTTCTTTCATAACCTGATACTCCTATTAGAACTCTCAAGTAATCACTTTATATATAGACACTAGTGGACGCCCGCGTGGTAATTTGGATTTTTTCCCGTTCCCGTCGCGCCGCGTCATATTTTGAATAATTCACACAATATCCTTATAAATTGTAGCCTATGTGTTATTCTGATGTATAAGCTATATTGTTGTAAAGTTTCATTAAAATCCATTCGGTAGTTTTTACGTGAAAGATTAACAAACATCCATCCATACATACATACATACATACTTTACTTACATACTCACAAACTTTCGCGTTTATAATATTAGTAGGATAATGTTAAATACAAAGTTTGCGATCACCGCTTAATAAACATCAGTGATAAGGCTTAGAATTTAGTCATAAAAGATCGAGCAGACACTCGTCACTTACCTTATTGTTCTGCTGGATATATGTACTAGTAGAACAGTAGGGATGAGTTTCGCCATATACAGGAACCTCACCTCCAAAGTCCAGCAAAAGTAGACTAATCGCCAAAACTCGTTAACATTACAAACTAACATAGTTACTTTAGCATTTACAATATTAGAATGTTGACGGTAATATGAAATATGAACAATGACTAATACTTGTGCCAAATTTGGTGGTGTAGTGGATCCCCATCGGGCCCCAGCGTCGATGACCGCCGACTTTTTGCACATCATCGTCGCAGCGGTGGCCGGCTGCACAATCTAGAGCGACACACTTACCACAGTCGCCGCTTTGATGCTGGATAATAGTCTACACTACTGTCTAACATGTTGAGAAATTAATTTGTCAACTAAATACTAGATGCCGATGACGACGTATTCATTTCACAACTCTGTAAAGTTGCTTGATTGCATATTATCATAATCATAATATAGTATAAAACAAAGTTTATCCGTCCCTATATGTGCTTAGATCTTTGAAACTACGCAATGAATTTTGATGCAGTTTTCACCAATGGATAGAGTGGTTCTCGAGAAAGGTTTTTCTGAATCATATAATTTGCCAAGCCTCGGGCGTCTGCTTGTTTATTTATGTAAAACAATGGTGTGGTTTTCCTGAAATGGCCCGTTAACAATGTTCTCTTTTGTTAATAAGAGACATTTATGTAAGATCTTTATTTCGATGTTCTTCGGACTCCTGTATAGTTTTTTTATAAGAAGCTGATCACCCTGAAATCAATAATTGTCGGAATGAGACAAAATTGAAATAGGACTACTTGGGAAGTAGTAGCTTTGACCAAAGATTTGAGGTAACAAACATAAAAAACACGGTCGAATTGGGAACCTCCTTTTTTGGAAGTCGGTTGGAAATACCTTAAATCATCATTGGTAAACATTCTAAAATATTTGTGTATGTACCTACTTAGTACATGTGAGTGAACTTAGCAGAAAATTGTCCAGCAGATCAAAAAAAAAGTGAGTTCTTTTCGCATGCAGCTGAGTTCTATAGTTCCTGATAGTTTTTAGAAATAGTTCTGGCGTTTATACCCCAAAAAATGTCAATTAACAAAATGATCTGCTAACTTCCCGTAGCAGATCACTTTGCAGCAGATCAAAAAAAAAGTGAGTTCTTTTCGCACGCAGCTGAGTTCCTGATAGTTTTTAGAAATAGTTCTGGTGTTTTTACACCAAAAAATGTCAATTAACGAAATGATCTGCTAACTTCCCGTAGCAGATCACTTTGCAGCAGATCAAAAAAAAAGTGAGTTCTTTTCGCACGCAGCTGAGTTACTGATAGTTTTTAGAAATAGTTCTGGTGTTTTTACACCAAAAAATGTCAATTAACGAAATGATCTGCTAACTTCCCGTAGCAGATCATTGTCCAGCAGATCAAACAAAAAAGTGAGTTCCTTTCGCATGCAGCTGAGTTCTATAGTTCCTGATAGTTTTTAGAAATAGTTCTGGCGTTTTTACCCCAAAAAATGTCAATTAACGAAATGATCTGCTAACTTCCCGTAGCAGATCATTGTCCAGCAGATCAAAAATAAGTGAGTTCCTTTCGCATGCAGCTGAGTTCTATAGTTCCTGATAGTTTTTAGAAATAGTTCTGGCGTTTTTACCCCAAAAAAGGTCAATTAACGAAATGATCTGCTGACTTCCCGTAGCAGATCACTTTGCAGCAGATAAAAAAAAGTGAGTTTGAAAGTACCCAAACTACCGAACTAGTATTTACTTACGATTCTTACAAATATTCGTTCGGACCCAGGAAACTTGAACCCTGCAACCAATTTGTTAACGCTAAGTCACCGAGGTAGTTCGTAAAATTATACTTATCAAGGCGACTAGATTATAAGGGAGGCTGACAGTAGCGCCTAGCGGATACTGTCGCCCTGTCGGCATACCATAATTTATAAGCAGGAGGGTACCGAACCGAGTGTCTTCCCGGTAACATCTATTTTATTTAGTAAAGATTACTTAATTGTGGTGACAAATTGTTTTTTTTTTCTTTGCTAGCCCACGACAATTACTTTACTACATAATTAAAACGCAATTGATATTATTATCACGATATCTATGAAACCATAACATCGTAAAGTTATGCTCGCGTAACAAGTTTATAATGTATTCAATTTGTCACAAAGGAAAGTTAATTATGAGTGGGTAATTGTTATTATCTTCGTACAATGTTATTATATTAACTACAGCACCCAATTGTCCTAAGTGATTTACTTGTTTTGTTTTGTGGAACTTAGTAATGTACTGAGTTGCCTAAAATGGAACTGTGAATAAAGGAGCGTTTCTACATTTGTTATTAAATATAGGTAGGTACAATTTTATTTCCGTGATTAAATCTATCGTGTCGACGAGAATGGCGCCACTTAAACAATGCGCGAGCGCCTGTAATTTTATTAAGATATAAAATGAAACGAAGGTAAGTTAGTACATACCTTTTTTTTTTAATTCCGCGGCCTCTAACGTCCTTTGCCGGGCGTCTCTAGTTCACACGCAGAAGGTATTTCCATCAGCGCCCGGCGGTTAGTATACCTAAGTTAAATAATATTCATCTGACGACCGCACAGGTTTGAAGTTCATTCTGTTCTATCGCTAGAACTAGACAACATACACAATCTTGTATCACTTCCTTATACCTATCTGTATTTAAAATGTTTTGTGCGCATTTAACGCGCCGGCATTGCGTCCTTTACCTTCATTAAGAAATAGAAAGAGATAATACGACAAAGGAAAACGTTTGGCTGTGTTGTAGTTAGAGAGTGTGGCGATAACGGCGCGGGCGCGGTGTTTTCGCGCACGTTTCGCCCCCGCGCGGGCCCCGGGTGAACGGCCAGACAGACAGGCGGCCGGCCGTTAAACCTGCCTTGGACCCGTCCTGTGGCCTCGCGGGCCTCGCGTGCTACCATCTGCGCTTGACGTGAGCTACCGCTGTAGACGTCGTCGCTAACTGACGTGTCGTGTGATCATCAGTATTGACTATTGACATCCACCCATTCCACTCTCTGCACTTGATTCGAGCTAAATAGGACTTACCATACATATTATTATTTGTCTTAGTGAGGAAAATTTACATCTTGACAATGTACTGCTGGCATGTTGTGTCCACTTCATTATTTTTTTTTTATTTAATATTTATAAACCGCACTGGTAATTAATTACATGGACATTTTTAAATAATTTTTAGTCAAGAAATAGTATTGTAAAAAATCATTCAATTTAATCAGAAGTTCTATATGTGGTATGGCATATTACGTCACTGAAAGTAATATATAAATAGGTACGCCTTTGTTAATAAGTACTGTCGTTAAATTTAACTTCTGTTATAAATTGTAAATGTTCCGCGGACACTTGAATAAAATATTAATAGGTATCACGAATGGGGCTCCATGACAACAGCGTAATCACTAACCGCGTTTAATGTGGTGACGTAAGAAAACTTCATCATACATATATATATATATATATATATATATATATATATATATAATATACTTATAATAAATCTGTAGAAGTGAAAATTCTGTACATTGAAAATATCAAAAAAATAAATGGCAGGGGGTGTTACTAGACCGACAGTTTTATTAGTTAGATCATCATCATCCACAGAGTCTTTTCCCAATACAGTGAGGTCGGCTTTTCAGTCATCTACTGCGGCAGATATTTCCTGTGGAGCGACTGCCATCTGACCTCCCCAACCCATGGGCGATACCGAAGTTTGGTAGTTAGACCAGTCGGATTTTGATTTAGGGATCCAAATACACATAACCGAAACCAATGTCATAGATGTTCGTATGGCAACCGGGACCGTCTCACTCAACGTCTTAAAATGGTCACCTATCCTAAGACCGGCCTGGCTAGATGTTGCTAAATTTTGCAATGTGTTATAATATAATATAAATATTTTTGGACATTCTCACACAACGTCATCTAGCCCAAATTAAGCTAATATAAGCTTGTGTTATGGGATCTAGACGACTGATAAACATACTTATATATTTCTAAATACATACATATTATACATAGAAAATACCCAAACTCCGAAACAAACATTTGTAGTTCACACAAATAATTTGAATCGACCCGGAATCGAACCTGGGACCTCAGGGGCGGCAGTCGCATACTCATACCACTGAGCCACCCAGGCAGTTAACCTACTCGGTCACCAATCAGTACCTAATTATTAGATAGATTACGATAACAAATAGAATAAATAATTTAGACTTGAGCGAGAGGCCACCTTTAAAACCAACCTAAGTTTTCAGCGCCTCTCGCCAACTCTATTATGAAAATTTACAATGCACCATTTTTCTTCAACCTAAGTGGTTAATAGAATACCTACTGAATAATTCACCAGTAGAAGACAGCTAATAAAAGCGACAAGACTGTGGCGGTCGGTATGTAAAGAGATGAGATCTATTCAGGAATAATATCGTGGTTGTTTACGGTGCGGCTCTTGGTTGGATTGCGTCGCAGCGGTCGCTAGTTGCCCGCAGCTCAGACGGACGCAATGGGGGAACACAGAACACAGGTGAGATGGAGCGAACGTCTAAGTCGGTACTTTTTCAGTCTTTGTTTGCGTCGAGGATTTGCATACAATCGGAGAAATTGCGTGGCTCGTGGCCGTCGAGAAAAAAGGAATTCGTGTTAGAAATGCGGGACCTGCGCTTTCATTCCTAATGCATCGAAGCTCTTTTGGAGATATTAAAAATAAATAAAGTTGACAGGGCTGGAAATAATATTGGCAAGATGAAATCAAGCATTAATATTATGATATTCGATTGACACCAGTCGAGAATCATCATCATTCACCAAGCCTTTTCCAAACTTAGTTGGGGTCGGCTTTCCAGTCTAACTGTGATTCGGCTGAACTTCGATATGACACCAGTCGAGAATAATTGGTCAAATATAGCTTAGTTACGACTACGTTTTACTAGTAATCGATTTAGCGACTATATGAGTACTCTACATGTTGCAACATATTATCCCGTTCTCATTTAATTAATTTCAAGAACTTGACAAGCTTTAGGAATCGAACGTAATTATCAGAAGCTGGTGTGATTTCTCTAATGCCTATGGATTCCAATCTGAAACGTATTTACCTAGGTAAATATCAATCAACTGGTCCCGTAATATTGTATTATTTTGTATTGGTAATAATGGTGATATAAAGATATGATTGCACACATAACCGATGAATAAGCCATATCGGTCGTTCAGTGTACAGTTTACTGACGTGTTTGTCATCCGAATCACGTGGCCTTTCGTTCGGTTATTACTAGCAAACATTGGTTTCGCGCGTTAGTTTAGTGGTGGCGGGCTGGCCGTGCCGACATAGCGCTCTTATCGTGGGAGACGCGAAGTGCGCATCAAGATCGCCACGTGTATAAACATTGTTTCACAACAATAACACAGTGACGCAGGCAAGGACGCGCGGCCAATGATGCCGGCCCTCACTCGACATAGAAAATAAGAACTACGCCTTGAGTTCGTCGTTCGTCGCCGGCTAACGCACCATGTCTTATTGTTTATACAGTAAAACAACACGATGAGTGCACTTCATTATTTGCGTCCACTGCGAACGATGATATATCACAATGTTTGGCTAAAATCAGTGATACTTTAGTGATAAAGATAATTTAGTGTTTGTGTAGTGTTGTTTACTATTTGAGCAGTGTTGTGTCGTGAAGTGATGTCTACTCACATAGAAAGCGACGCCGGCGATTGTAAGCTTCAACATTTTTATCGTAGTAATAAGTTTAGTTGTGACTTGTGAGTGGCATTGCAGCTAGTAACGCGTCAAGGAGACCGCCTTAATGGATTCCACGAAGTTACTACTAGAGAATTGCGCAGTTACATCGAACTACGATTGACCATCATACATCAAACTCAAACTTCCATGTGACGGTTATATTACGACCTTGTGCTTAAATTAAAGTTACCAAGTACTAAACATAGTTGTAATAGAAACTATATTGTGACGTATAAATTTACCATCTTATTCTTCATATTGCGTTAATTTTAATTCTGTTACAATGTAACGTTAGAAATTCACTCGGTAAACTGCAACGCGATTAGTAAACGACGAACTCAAATATCTTGCACCTCCCACGCCAGCCTACCGGAGGTTAGTCGCATTCCTGACATAGCTACCACAGGTTGTCGGCCGGACACTACGGCCGGTCACAAACAACTCGCACACCATAGCGATGACGTTTGTGTCGTTCGTCGACATCGGCACACGATAAACTACACACCTATTTTGCGTCTCGGGTTATTCGTGATCTAATCCTTGTTGTTTTTGTACTGCGTCTGCGTTATAGGCAATACATATTTACTGTGCAAAAAATATAGATTAACATATGATTAGATTATGTATTATACATAAACAAAGTCGCAAAAAACGCAAACAAGTTATGGATTACAGCTAGTCAGCTGAAATAAAATATTTGCCAAATTATTACCTTTAATTACCATTGGAGTAAGACACAGGTTATTTTTTGATTTTTCTGATGTCCAATGAATCATACTTGTACGTAAATGAAAAGAATTATAAAGCGTTATTTTATTAAAAGTTTTCGTCAACTAAGTATTGAGATCTTTTACTACATATTAATTGACGCCAACAAAATTTTATCTCTTACCTGTTTTCTTTAAAATATATTATGCTGATATTTAACTAATACGAAATGTTTACAATGACTGTAAAGCGGATGTGGTCTTATGTTCAATCGGAGTCGCGTCCTACGTCTACATCCATTCATATGAGCGCGACACGTCCGGAGATTTATCCGGATGTTGATAATTTTGACTTATTTATTGTAAACGTATGTTATTGGTTTATATTGTATTTTCGGGATGCTTCACTTCACTATATCATATCGTGTCAAGGGACTACAATTTAAAATTGAATTATTACGATGGGTCTAGTGGTTTCACCAAGATCTTAGAGACCCAATCCAACCTCACCCTTAAGTGTAGCACCGACCGTAGGTTTGGAGAAAAAGTATTCAGTCTCCTTCCAGTATGATGTATGCATAGCGTATGTAGGTAATGCTTAATGATATCGCTGTGATTATGCTACTAAAAAACAGCTAATCTTTAACACGTCGTTTCTTAGGGTTCCAGTTTCGGAACCCTTATAGTTTTGTCATGTCCCGTCTCTCTTCGGCTATTCTCCTAAACGGTAAGTGCTAGAAACATGCAAACTTGGCATGGATATGTGTATTCACTACTTTCACAAAGTACTAAAAGAAAATTATGAAAAATATTTTTTTGGGGGGTAAGTACCTCCCCTGCACGTAACCAGAATTCGGTTTTTTCTTGCGTTTACCCCGGAGTGGGGGGTTTCATTAGATAGGTCTTTTAAAAACATTGAAAGGTTGCCAATATATATTTTTTTGGTCTAATTATCCGCTTGCGAGATATTTACCTTTGAAGAGCATGTTTTTGCGAAAACAGCCCCCCCCCCTCTAAAATCTAAACGGCTGGCGTGAAGAACATGAAAAAAATCTATAGCGGATTAGATAGCTCTGTAAGTTCAGCCCTATTCTATGCATGGCCCGACACGCAGTTACCTGTTTTTTTTTTAATTTGTAGCTCGTGAACTTAGAGCTAACGAAACCTACTATGTTTTATGCACATGTAGTTCATTTCACAATAAACTGCGCAGTTGCATGCTTGTTGCTGTACTTGTGTGAGTAACGAGAACACGTGGAATGCGCGTGTGTTGTGTATCTACATACGTTCTTAACAAAATTGTTAGATAGGCTAATGATATTTAGATGCTACGACGTTTCTCGTTTTTTTGTCACTTTATATGTGTCACATATTTTGCACGATTGAACAATCTAATGTGCAACACTGTAAAGGGCGTTTACTGTCTTGACGCAAGGTAAGACGTCAAAACAAGGGTCAGTGTTGTTTAATGCCCAAAATTAAAGCTTCAACTTGTTGACATCGTGAGGTGTTTTTTCATTAGTTTCATTGGTCTGATCTCAATAATAACCATGATCTTCGTAGATTTGGTCGGAACCCCAATTACCATCAAGCAACGAAAATTTTCGTGTTCGTGACCTTTTATAATGTTGAACGTAGTCCGTAGTGGTCTCATCAAAATTTCACATTGAAAACCAAAAAATGGACAAGTGCGTGTCGGGCCACCCATAGAATAGGGTTCCGTAGTCACCTTATATAACTCCTGAACTAACAGAGTAACGTAATTTTATTGTAGCACTTTGTCGGCGTAGTAAATTCACATATTTATGCAAAATTTAATGTTTTATGTGGTATGTGCTAGCACTAACCGTTTGGGAAGAAAAGTCGAGGACGGACTGACGGACAGACAGACATGACGAAACTATAAGGGTTCCGAGACTTCAACTACGAAACCCTAAAAAATTGACACCCATTAGGTATGAAATAAAATGAACGCTAACTTAAATGATTTGTAAAACTGTCTTAATGTCATTTTATCACACCTTAAAATTACTCATCAATATATATATATTTTTTTTACTCATCAATAGGCTGAAATTTTTATCTAGTCCATATGAGACCCCGCTTGTATTCTCTTCCAAGTTCAGAGAAGTCAAAAAATGTCGTGCCGGATAGATGTAGGTAGGTACGTAACGTAAAGACAACTTGCGAATTTCAAGAAATTTCACTCAGCAAAAGTCTCTCCCGTGTCTTCAACGTTGTTTTATTATGAAATGTCACACCGTACCAGACGGTACATAAATAAGACTAAATTAACTTGTCTGCTACCTTTAAAACGAACAAAGATAAGTTCACATTTACACCTTGGAAGCCTTGGATAATCTTGCTGCGTATGTGGAAATAAAACATGCTAAGTTTTAATTACTTAAAAGCCAAAAAGGGAAGACTGAATATGTCTGTTGTCTTGGCAACATTACTAAAGAAACTAAATATACCTTGGAGGTATCAAACAGCCTTCGTACGTTGATCTCTAACAGACTACCCGCTATCGAATTTCCATAACCGTAAAGTAAATCACGTAACTCTAATTCCATGAAACAAGTTATGTGGTACAATGATTCATTCACCTCTAATACAGCCTATAAAGTTGTACATTCTGACAGCATGTGGGTGGGAACCAGGTGATTGAGTCATGTACACACGTTAATTTGTGTTATCATAATATTGAATTGATCATCGCTCGCGCGTTGTCTATTCGTCACCAAGTGTAACCTAATATAATATAGAGCTGAAGAAGGTTTTGGCTGGTAGAAATGGCTAATCTCTCCAATTATTGGTTTCAATCAAAAAATATTTTTCGACCTGTTTTTAGTCAATTTAAAAGCCAACATCGTCACACGATGGCCTATTATGGGCATCCACTCTTTACTATGATCCAAAATTCAATACAAACTTAAATCATGATATTTCGTTAGTAAGTAATAAATCATGTGAGTTTGGAGATTTAGATTTAGATTATCTGGTCATTTAAATAGAAAGAGTTGTGGTCAGTATTATTCGTAAGTCAGACACGTCCTGCTCTCATCTACATGAAGTTCACTGAAATAACTGACATCGAAGAAATGTCGCTCAGCAGCAAACTTGTTTATATTTAGGCTCCCCAACGTGGAATTACCGGTGTGACTTGTGACAGTTATTGCCTAATATATTGTACTGGTATTGTACATCCGGCGTTACATTCAGGTCATATTAAATGATCGTAGAACTTAGACATTGATGTAATAGAAAAAAATATTAGATGTAACTGTTTGTCTGTTATTGTGTTGGTGGTTTTCCTAATCTAATTTTATTGGTTCCAGTGGGCGTGGTCGGCGGCGCAATACCGGAAACTGCCAGTGGCGAGAGGCGGCATGTGCCGCTGTACGGCCGACTGGTTGCCGAAGACCAACTAGCGTCAATGAGCGCGGCATCAGACATTCAGGTGAGCGCCTCTGTGCGCGGTCCCCGAGCTTTCAGCTGCTACCATACCCCCGCCCAGGTAAATGATGCACGAGGCAGTTTGCAAAGGACTAACGTCCTTATCTGAAGCTTAGGAGATTAGGGTTCCGATTGTAATAACTCGTTGCTTCTGTAACAACAAATCCCAGGTGCAACGGTGCATTCACATAATGCATGCAGTGAGAGTTTCTTAAACCCGTGACCTCCGCACGCTATACTTATTGTTTTAACAAAAGAGCTATTATCCACGCGTGTCTAGACGTTGCGCGCAAGTAAATAAATTTATCAGTAAAGTGCCACTAATTTCTACTACAACTTGTTCTAGTTCACTAGAATACTAGTGATGTATTCAGTATATTAGTTATAGTTAGTTACCTTTGAACACGTACACCTGACGATCGATGGAGATATCCCTCGTCTAGACTGTGTTAATTAATAATTGTGTTCCACTGTTGTTAGTTGCGCTAAAATAAAGTTTCCTTCGTATATTCTCAATTCAAAATATGTTTCTAAATATAAAGTTTGTAAGACAAACACTAATATTTGCGCTCGTCTAGCACATTCTATGACGTTAATAGCCCCGGGATTAATTTACGTTATTACTGGCAGTGATTGCGTTAGGGATATATTGTAGGCTCGCCTCAGGTGTAAATCAATTGTTCAACGTTATTGTTGAATAGAAAGTTTATACAAACCGTCTCGTGTATTAAGACGTTTGCAGTCATCTCATATAGCTTCACCATTGTTTTGATAATCCTATTTTATACTTATTCATTTTGTAGCCCTTCAAACTAAGTTGTTCACTTTCGTTTGATTGATGTTCATTTAGTTTATCATCATTACACTAGTTTTTAACTCCCATGCTTTGTTTTGTAGTGTAGAAAGCCTATACACCCATAGCTTGTTATTGCTTTTTGTCAGCTTCGACGTTTCCATCAGTTTTATATAAACCAATATTTCTCGCTTGCCCAGGCTATGCAGGCCCGAATACCACATCACTTTCGAGACCCTTCGACAGCACCTCTACGGAAACTCAGCGTAGATCTCATCAAAACTTACAAACATATAAATGAGGTATGTACATTTTATACAACACTAGCACAATAAAAATCCTTACTAATTAGAAAAAAAAAAGAAATACCGAAGCTAGACAATTGTACTTATAGTATCGAAGATCGAAGATATTGGAGCAAGCCACGAAAAGCAATCCACAACGGATTGTTCGAAATCGTACGCTAATCGGCGTCGACTGCAGTTAATAATTTACTTAGTACACTTGTCGTACCAAATAAGCAATTCTGAGAGTTGAATCTCATCCAAACTTATTAAATACGAGTTTCTTAATTATTATTTACATCTGGTTCGTGGAACTTATGCATCAATCTTGGTGTTGTTTGTAACACGCATATAATCTTTCGGTCATTACCTTGATAATGATAAATTAAACTATTTTATTTTGTGTCTATGCCATCATGTACCACATTAAACAAACTTAATGAATGCGAATAACTTCAAATGTGACCTTTTTCCATGTTCCGGTAAGCGAACCGTTGCTAGAAGGTGGGCGATTCGCGTGGGAGTATATTTTACTGCATTGTAAATAAAAAAATCTCGATAAACTACTGTAGACGCTCTTCAATGAAATTGAAACTGGGTTAATTCAGTTTCCACATAGATTCATGAATGGACACATGCATCTTGATTATGAACAATACTTTATAAGGTAATAAATTTATAAGGTGTGTTAAGAAAGTGCTGTACCTATATGAAATTACTAGGAATATAACGAGGCAAACATTCCCGTGATCTTTTCAATTTCAAATCAGGCACTCATTGTCGGAATCTCTGAAACATCAACTCTAGACAAATGGGTTTTGTAAAATATCAATGAAGGACTACTTATTTTTTATTTGACTATACTCTTTAATCAGACTCGACAGATAATGTAGTAATGTTCTTGATTCTATTAATAATTTCCGAGTTATCTCTTATTCGGGTACGCGACATTTATGTGGAGAAAGTCTCCGCGCAATAAATACGGCGTCACAAATTTTCCTCTTATACGTCTCGAAATGACGCCATCCGAACGTGGAAATTTTGATGTAGTAGCGAAACTAGAAAAATATTTTCGCTACTACGTATTATAAACACGACTATGTGGGAATACATCCCTCATAGTAAACATATATAAATAGGTCGTTCATTTGATTATACGCACAATAAATTTTATTATATTGCTTAAAATCATTGCTTGCTTCTTCTTCTTGTTAAGTGAGTAAAAAAATCAAAATCGGTTCACCCAGCCCAGAGATATGAGTAACTAACAAAAAAAAAAAACACCGTCGAATTGAGAACCTCCTCCTTTTTTGGAAGTCAGTTGATAAAATTTTCTATTAATTGGCGACTCTGTGCTCTTTTAAACTTACCCATTACAGCACTCATAAACCCTAGCTCTCTTTTCTCAAATAATAAAGTTATTTGTTGTGAATCATCTATACATTTTAACATTAAATTATACGTACTGTTGGGACCATGACACTCGGTAATTAATCTTTGTACATACGAGTCGACACGTGGTGTCTCCCCTCGTTTTGCATTTATTTTGGGATGTTATATTAATAGATTATATTCTATTTGCGTTAGTATGGTGGTCATTGCCCTATTTGGTGGTGTGTTTACATGGCGCTTTGCCAGGATACAGTGAGGATGCTTTGTGTGTAAGGGGTTTAGATACTTTTGGATGCATCCGCATTAGATAAAACGAGCGTGGATAAGATTAATTTTGATGTTTTTGTTTTACTTAAGATTTAAACTTTTGTCGTGTTGTGATTACAAGATGAATTATGATTTAGATAAACATTTTCATCTTAGTTTGATGTAGGTTTTTTAATTACAATATAATTGTGTTTTCTTAGAATCTATGGCAACAAAATCCGACTGGTCTAACTACAGAGCTTCGATATCGCCCATGGGTTGTGGAGATCAGATAGCAGTCGCTTCACGGAAAACATTAAAGTTCAGTCGCATCGCAATTAGCCTGGAAAGCTGACACTACCTAGGTTGGAAAAAGGCTCTGTGGATGATGATTATGAATTCGTTTTCTTCTTCTTACTTTTTTTTACTGTCATTACTGCTTCTGTAGCTGTCACTATTTACTTTAAATAAGTCTACCGCATGTATCTACACAAATTCGTTATTATTGCCATAGGCACATTCCCCACAGTGTCTCTAGACTCTCTAAAAGCAGTAAATTCATTTATATCTCATGCGATTAATAAACGATCGCTGCAAATAAACTGCTATTAATGCACGTACTTGTACTAAATCTAGGTACTTGTTTCTCTGTCAATATCGGGTAAACAAAGAAATTCCAATGTGCTGATGCTAAGTGATCAATTTAAGGCCAGCACAGTGGCGTAACAGTTATTTTGTGTCGAGTTACGTCATTTCTTTCAGTATTTAGCTCGTTTTTGTACGGCTTTTGTTTCATAACTATTTCTTTCTTTCTTATTAAACAATTAAGCAACCTATTTATTTATCTTGTGGTAAGCTGATTTAATACATAATTTCAGCACCAATAATGAACCTCCTCTTCTCTCTTCAATAGCTTAAATTTTTTCATATTAACTGTCGTGACCAAGGTAAATAGGGACTTAAAAATATGAGTTGGTGATAGAAGGGTGAAAATGTAGGGTTGTATGTATTTTTAAATGCCACATTATTAAAAAATTAAAATTAAAAATTTTGTCCAAAAAAAAAATAGGTGTGGATAACCCTTATAACTTAGGGGTATGAAAATTAGATAGTAGTCTATTCTCAGAACAAATGAATATGCATATAAAATTTAATAAAAATCGGTCGATCCGTTTCGGAGGAGTATGGTAACTAACATTGTGACACGAGAATTTTATATATAAGATGATTCAGTCCAGCAGTAAACTCACAACATTGGCATTTATAACAACAGTAGGTTAATCATGAGATGTTTTGATATTCCAAAAGCTATATAAGCTGATAGCAGCTTAGATTCAGTTATCCAAATGCATCTTCAAAACGGCTTAGTTTAACTTTACAACTACATATAATTTTTCAATATCAATCACAAAAATTATAGTCTCGAACCAGCGACTGATCCCTTTCAAGCCGAGCCTTTTCCCAACTCAGTTGGGGTCGGCTTTCCAGTCTAACTGCGATGCGGCTGAACTTCAAGTATTTTTAAGTGTCCTAACTAAATAGAGTATCAAACCAAGGTATTTTCCGTGTCATTTGAAGGTTTGTGACATTTACCAAGGTGTATATTTATGGTTTTATGAAGCAAACATATCCGAATTTGTTTCTATTTTACCATCGACCTGAATATGAAAATTTATTAAAACATTTCAGAACAAAGTTACCATTAAGATTGTAAAAAATTGCAAGTTATATTTTCTTATTGTAACATTAAGAAACCTCGAAACAATGTCTGGTTGTGTCTATTAATATCATATTGCGGTTTCGTCGGCAAAGTTATTGGTTTCAAATGGCCCAATTGCGTCATAGTTTTTGCATTCCGCTGACGGACAATTAGATTTCTACATTTGCACAGTGAAACTCGTTTTGACCCGATTAACATTAGTTTATAAACAACTATACAATATAATAACTATATGTAATATAAGATTCGGCAAAAAGCTAAATTCAAATAAAATACCGACTATTTTATTTAAATTTAGCTTTTTACTTTTTACTTTCACTTATATTATGTTATATTTATATACAAATGGAAGTATCGTGGTTGTGTAAATAATTGATTTTGAGATTTAATTTTCCCATAATCCATGAGCTCCCGAGTAGAAAAAGTGGTTTCTGGAAAATGAATTAAAATATGTATGTACAGATCGCACCGTTCCCCTGATCTCATCATGATGCGAACATGTAAAATAAGTAAATTTCGACCAGAGATTTCACACACCCGGGCGGCGAGCCTAAGCTAGTTACATTAAAAAATAGACGCTTAAACAACAATTTATTTTTAGATCCATTACTAATTTCTAGATCAATGTAGTCTCGAATAAAGCACGCATGAAGCAATGCTTGTCTCTTTGCAATGGGTGTGATAGGCAACAATGCCTGACGCCTGCGGCTTGTCGGCGAATTTCGCAACGCCTACCCGCCGATGCCAATACGATTTAAGTCAAGGAGATAGCAACTAGAGTACTATTCCAATTAAAATCACACAGATTAGTAATAAATGAATATCTGGCTAATTCTCTTCCTTCATATTTACATACAATGTATTTAGTCGGTCTTGATGTATGTAAAGGCATACCTATTGTCCATTCCAATCTTGGAGATGAAGAACTATCTTCTATTTTGACACTATTTACAACGGGAATAAATAATCAAGAGATTCCATTCTCCATCCATAGAACTTGTTTAAACCGTCACGTTGTACGCTTTCATCTCATGTTTCTAGACCTTTTTATTTTTTAATTTCGCGGCCCAAGGCAGCGGCCGCTCTTACGTCCGTTGCCGGGCATATCTGGTTCACACGCACAAGGTAATTCCAGTGGCGCCCGGCAGATGTTTCTAGACCTAATTGTTGTGTGCGACACAAAATAATGTCAGCGCATCACTTGTTGGAATTGTTTGCTTGGTAGTTTCCTACAATATAGCTCATTCAAAATACTGCTAGTTTCTTCTCTAATCAGATTCTTTTGTTATCTATTATCGCGGTTTGTTTGATCCGCAATGTGCTGATTTGAAACTAGGCAACATCATCGTACACGTATCTGATCTATTTATAGAATTAATCAGCTGCGAGTTGAATGATAAATCACCGTGTATCTAGTTCATACGCGTAAGCCTCTTTCTCTAGACTAATCATGGGTACACGCCAAGCAAACACTGTAATGCTAACAGGCCAACTAAAGTGAGTCAAGGTGAGTGCGCGACGTCACGCTCGTACTGTTACCACCCGGATTATTTTACACGACTGCCGGCGCCGACTGGGCGGGGTGCGGACTATATAGTCTTGGAAACTCGTACGGTTTTCCATCTACAAGATACAATACAAAGCCGCCTTACAGCTATATTGAGCTCACGAAGATTGAGCCATTGCGTACAAAACGCGTTGACAGTCTCACAGATAGCTTCGGCTGGCTTAGCAACAGATAGGAACGAAGTAACACGCCAAATATTTTGCCTTACTGAAAGAAAATAATAAGTTCTAGACAAAAGATCTTACAAGGATTACTATATGTTTCGAATGAAATAAATGTACATATTTTTTTATATGAACACGTTGGTATGAACAGGAATTTCATTATATTTCTAGTTTTTGTACATTGACTAAATGGAGAGTTTCCTCGACTTTGGTAACCTAAAAATGTACAATATCACGTTATAATTAATTGTAACACATTTTATTAACATCTAAGTAAGGTAAAGTCACTAATGCTCGACACTTTAACGAAAACACGATGTTAATATGAAAATAATTATTTGTTTATCAAACAAAACAATTACAGCTTTTTATATAAATGCAGTGTATCTTAGAAAATTATCTTAAGTAATAAAATTTCCAATAATCAACATACTTTTAATTATTTATTTTTATTTTTATTAAATTGTCTTACTAATAGATAACATCACAAAAAATGAAAATCACCTTAAGTAGACAAAGTCACTAATAGTTGACATAATATTTAATTAACGCAGTTGGAGTTTTAAGGGCAACAGTGTGCTTGATATACTTAATTAAATTAGTTAATAATTACTTATCCATCAACCTCTAAGACACTATCAAATTTGTACTTAATTCTATCACCAGTTATAGTCATATTTGGTACATCAAGGACTTTAATTATTTGAGATTCAGTTATAGCACTGATATCCCTATCATTTTCTTTGAATACTGTTTTAGACTCATCACATGCTACCATTGCCATAACTTCAATTTCGGTTTTAGTTACTTTTTGGACAATACCGACAAATTTGTAATATCTCTTTTTGCCAGGAAACTTAACGATAACATAGTCACCTTGCTTAATTCTACTATCTTCCTCGTTTCTTTCTTCTTCGTTTTCTTAATCAGGGACTTCATCAGAAATATCATTTGCGCTGTCTCCAGAATCTTCCTATTCTTCTTCGGTAGTTGAACTATTGTAGTCAGTCTTTTTGTTTTATAATATTTTTACTTTTCTTTAAAATTTTCTTATCAGTCTTAAGTTTGCGTGATTTTTCAGTCTCTTCTTTCTTTTTTCCTTTCTTCAGCTCTTCTTTTTTTCTCAACCTCTAATTCAGTCTTTTTATCGGAAACATCTATCCTTTTATTGGCGGCATAATTATCAGCTTGGAACAATAGAACCAATAATTGACATCATGTGTACCCCAATAATAGACACCATGTCTACCTTTAGTTAAAGTGATCCAAAATTGTTGATATCTCTATAGCAATCTTTTCATTGAGAATAGATTTCAAAATCGTACCGAACCTAACATAAGAGTTTAATATCTTGAATAACTAATGGATGACACGCCTGTCATCTATTAGATATTCAATAATTTTGGAACTAATACTAGACATACCATAATTTGTCAGAAAAATATTAGCAAACACAAGAAAAGCACGTTTATCACTATCCAAACTTATCATTGATATGTTGACAAATGAGTATAAAGTATTTTTTAAATAAATATCGATTCAAAACTCACCTTCAAATTTCGGTGTCCTTAACCTAAAAACTAAGAAGTCGCGGCACCCGTGCTCACTCGGTGTACATGATTGACAACGACTGACGAAATTTTGAAATTTCGTTAAGAAACTGTTGGGAGTTTTTGAGAACAATTTATAGATGGTGCTAGGTAACCTATGATATTGTAATAAGAGTCATTTTACTAAAATTGTTTTTAATAAAAGAACATTTTTTCGTAGGTGTCTTCCTTTAGGTTACTGTCTGGCATTAGTGACTTTACCTTACATCAAAAACTAACCGTTACGGTTATTAAAATAATTTTCAAAGTGAAAATAATTAGAACTAGAATATACAAGTTTCGTTTTACCCCATGCATAGGTACGGCACGTAACCGCTATTGCGTGCAGAAAAACAATGATCGACATTTGTTACCTAGATATGCCTATTACGGAAAAAGGCGCGTTAAGCATCAAACAATAAAAAAGTATTCGGTGCCTTTTTTTGCTTCTGAAGTCCGGCCGCTCCTACGTCCATGTCCCGGGCGTCTCTGTCGGGATCTCTCCTAAAATACAGAAGGTACTACAGTTGCTAAGTGATTTGGTGTCAAATTTTTGCCGTATGTAATTAATAGTTGCTACCACGTGTCCCTGAAACTCGCAATCAATCGGTGCCAAGGTATCCAGCGGGTTACTAATTGCGTGTTAAAATTTGCTTGACATCGCTCAACCTTCATTGACGGCCGGTATATTTAGAGCTGGCTCGGTAACATGCATATTATAGTTGACAATAAATATTCAAGGGTCTTATGATACTGGTAATTGTTCGGAGTTTACTCGGAAACATTCACGTTTACTTCATTCTCAGGTGGTCCTCTGCTTACAACCTTGTCACAGATAGCCCCAATAGCCAAGTATTGAAACTTTCGCGGGAATGGGGACGTGGTCTTGTCAACGTAGACCGTAGTGTGGCTTAGTTTAATTAATGAATTGTCGGCCGTTATTTTCTTTTATGAACATTCAGCGTGTCTTAGTGATCGATAACACAATGTTTCACTTAACGGTGTCACTGTGTAACTTAATCTATACATATGCTAAAAGCATTCAATACAAAAGAAAACTAGGTCACTGAACCAGTAATCAGTAATACATCTGCACTTATAAAAGTCTGTACACACTAAAGTCATATTTATGTCTCCAACGATAATTAAATGTATTTATAAATATTAATCGCACCTGTATTGTTCTGAGAACCATAGTACTGGTTCTTTATAGATACGACCACATTACCTTACCAGTGTTTACTGTGAAATGTATGTCACGCTCATAACCCGTCTGATAGTGAAGTATTCCAAGGAGACGGTTAAGTATAACTTTATGATTTGTTAGCTGTTACATAGTTTATGGACTACATGTGTGTCTACATTTATTGCATTAGGGCTAGCGCAGACGAAAGACACGAAACTGTCTTAAGACAGTATATTGCTTCATGACAATGTATGTAAGCGCGCAGACGATAGACACAACTGTCGTTAGACAAAACTGGCTATCATCGACAAAACTGACTATCACAGACACGGCGTGTCTTAGACGAAACTGTTTTAAGACTGTACTTAGTCAGTTTTGTCTGTGTGAGACAAAACTGACTAACTACATTTATTTGCTGCTTATCCTGCGAGGTACCGATATAATAGAATATACATCTCACTAAATTTTTTATTGATTGATATAGCAATAGCAAGGAAATAAAATTGAAAATATAAGGATAACAGAGGAGATAATGAAAAATGTTACAAATTAGAGATAGGTTACAATATTATTTATTTACAATAAGAATTACAATAGAGGTAGGTACAGTCAGCGTCTAATAGTTAGTTACAGTCAAGGTACTCTAATCTATAGGCGCAACCAAATAGTCAATGATATCGGTACAAACAAAGTTTCCTTATTGTTGACAACAATGTAGTCGCTCCGAAGGGCGAGACGTTTAAAGTGTCACATAGATAGGTTCAGTCAGTGTTTAAAAATATCGTAACATGCTAAATGAGACATCAAATGCGCACGCATACTTGTCTCTTTCATTTCGAACATGACGTCGTAGTCTGGTTTTTGTTTATAGGTATAAAAGTACCAATGTTACGTCTGTCGTTCAATTCAGAGGCACTAATATCTTGAGCGTCAACTATTGTAGTTCGACCATTGTAAGAATGGTGTCATAAAAAACTAAGTTAAATTTGTATAGATTTATTGAGTTAAAAGTACATTTACGTTCTTTGAAGTAGTCGGTTAGTGCAGTTTTACTGCAAAATAAGTAATTAAAATTGTGTGTAGCCTCCATCTGCAAGAATTACGTCGGAAAGACGTCTTCTCATCGATTGTACAGCATTGTAACAAAAATTGTCCCCTCTCATAGACTCCCATATTTCGTTAACGTGAGTCCTTAAATTTGAAGTGGTTCGTGCTCGTGTACCATCTCATACCTGAACCATTTTACCCCACAAATTTTCAATTGGGTTTAGGTCGGGACTATGAGGCGGCATCGGAATTAACTCCAGGTCCCTGCTGCCTTCCAAGTAATTTTGAACAACTCTGGAGTTGTGTACGGAACTGTTATCTTGGACAAACTTAATAGCTTCATGGGGAAAAAAATCCTGGCTTTTGGAAGCAAAACGTTTTCGAGGATGTCTTTGTATAAAGTGCCATTCATTCTTCCTCCAACCTCCACTAGCTCTCCTGGTCCGCTTTGAGTCATCCATCCTCAAAATCCTACGGTGATTCGACCACTGCGATTATTAGGGAGGACATTTCTTTCATCATATCTTGTGGTCAATGTCCGGTATAGAGATAAGCGTCTCTGGGCAGAAGAACAAAAAACTTTTTATCTACAAAGATCACATTATCAAAATTAATATTTAAAATAATTCGTGCGAACTGTAAACGCTGCGCTTTATGCCTCGGTGTTAATATAGGTTATTTAGCAGGAATACGATGGCGTAACCCATGTTCCCGCAGGCGTCGCCTTATTGTGCTCTGTGATATGCCAAATTCCACCGACATACTCCTGGAGTTTATAAATCGATTGCTAACTCAGCTCGCTGCACTATGTTTCTGTCTTCATCTGTATTTGTTTGACGTGGACGACCAAACGAAACATGGTTTCGCAAAGCACCTTCATTTTGCCAGCTCTCTATCCAACGGTATACTGTTTTCTCTAAATTAAAAAAACAAAATATGTCAGTTATGTATGAATAAAAATTAGTAAGATAGGTAACTGATCTAATTCTAATGTGAAACTTACGGATATTCCCAGTTCATTTGAAATATCTGTTATGGAGACACCTTCCTCTCTCAAGTATGCGTGCGCATTTGATGTCTCATTTAGCATGTTACGATATTTTTAAACACTTTGACTGAACCTATCTATGTGACACTTTAAACGTCTCGCCCTTTGGAGCGACTACATTGTTGTCAACAATAAGGAAACTTTGTTTGTACCGATATCATTGACTATTTGGTTGCGCCTATAGATTAGAGTACCTTGACTGTAACTAACTATTAGACGCTGACTGTACCTATATAATACTGTACATAGAAATTGAGTCATGATTAGTCGTCTACCCGTGCCTCGGAGAGCACATTAAGCAGTCGTCGTCTCGGTCGCGATTGTCATACGAAAATCTATGCAATCGTTACGGGTATTTGGAAATCCGACCGATCTTACTACAGAACTTCGATATGGCCCATGGGTTGTGGAGGTCAGATACCAGTCGCTCCACGGAAACCGCATCGCACTTAGACTGGAAAGGCGAGCCCAACGAGGTTGTGAAATAGCTCAGTGGATGATCAGTTGGCTTCAATGTTGGCGTAATTTTATTTCTCTTAAAAATAATCCATTATAAGGAACTATTTTATACATATTTACGGTCAATAGGAGTTACGCAGCAATGAAAAATTGGAAAAAAAATTTTTTAACTGAAAAGCATCACATGCTTTTCAGCTTTAAATTTTTTCAATTTTGCTAGAGATATGCTATGTAGCTATGCTTGCAAGGATGTGCTTGTGGACCCATTAAAATGATTGTGCTATGACGTGCTGTGTGGACAAATGAATATGACTGGTGGATGTCAAACATCAATGTAGCATAGCAACTCTGGTCGAAAGGCACCCTTATAGGCGTCAAAGTAACTAGATCTAAAAATGGTAAGCGTAAATGAGAAACTAAACTATGTAGGTGGATCTGCGACTATCATCTTGTAGGTATTATAATATTGTAGGTAAACAGATGCACTTTAGGTAATCACGTTTGCACAGTTACAGACAATTAGCCATCTCTGTTTTCTACTAACGCAACCATCTCATATAAGCGCAGCTTGCACATATTCACTAGTTGGAATACAATACAAACATTTGTTTGTTGTGAATGTGCATACTGCATGAAATATCTACATTATTGTTTGTGCATTAATGGTGCTCTTTACATTATTAAAGATGGTCGGTTGATATTTTTGTAGCCGCAGGTATATAGCAATATTCTTGAACCCGCTCTTTTTTAATACGATTTAAAAAACCATTATTTCTGGCTGCTGCTAGCTGGCTGGTTGATTTTATTTTTGTTTGACTTGAGGATTAGAATGTAGTCTAAAACCTACGAAACACTTAGCAATAATTGAAAGACAGCTGTAATAAGATTTGTTGATTTTACGATGATTACAAAGTTGCTAATATAATGTTATCTCGCAGTTTCTCCCCAATAAAATAAGTCTATTAGCGGTGTTGTAAAACGAATGAAACTGCGCTGGTAAACAGTCATGCCCGTTTAGTGCCTCTAGAGTGAGCGTTAATCTCGTTTTTCGCAATTAGTTGGCGGCTGGTTCCATTGCCCACCCCACTGGCGAGTAAATACGTTTAATCTTTTTACATTTTTGCTATTCTTTATAAAACAAACAGTTTTATCTTGGCCACGTCTATGCGGTTTCATTATTTTGTGTTTGTGTTATAGATTTTATACAGATAATTTGGCTTTTGATTGCTGCGCTTCAAGTAATATTAAGTGCTGTAGTCCTGTTCTATTTATGTCCTGTGATATTTGAAGTATAGGTACTGATTTGAATTATCTAGGCTAAATACATTTCTGACGACGCGGATTCTTATCCCGACCCAACCCCCGCAGAGACCACATAGGTGGTCAAAGTCCGCCGGGCGCCACTGGAAATACGTTCTGCTTGTAACCAGAGACGCCCGGCAACGGACGTTAGAGCGGCCGCGGCCTTGGGCCGCGGAACTAATAAAAAAAAACATTTCTGAGAGGAAAATGAGAAATTCCAAATTCTTAGAGTGGACAAGTCGATGCGCTGATAAATTCAAATTTTGAAAAAAGTTCCATAATTTAGAGAAATCCATGAGCCATTATGTATTGACTTCCATAGCGTTTAAATATGCAAGTGAAGTATAAAGTGTAACTATAAGCAACCACGGGTTCAACATACTTACTATATGACTCAAGTGCGGGTCACCTTCAGGTCACAGATGTCACCTTGTCACCGAAACTTGATCAGCAACAGTTATCGTACATACAAACTTACTGACTTTCATTCATCATTGTTAAACTATAGTTTCATTTTCACTCTTTTAACTTCAACATTATCAACGAGAGAAATCGCAACTTTGTTAACATTAAATATAATAATGTTTCTAAATTAAAAGATTATGTTGATTTATTTCTCTTCAGTAATTGCTTTATGTATGAGAGTTATGAGCATTATTTTTGCGTCGAAAAATATCCTTCATTCAAGTAGGTGATTAACGTTGCTTGTATTCATTCTCACAGTGAGCGCATGCAAGGCCGCTTACCCGACGAATGAATCAGCTGATGCCAGTGTCTGATTCATTGCTACACCGCACCTTGCATTGTCTAACAGCTGAGTGTGATGTACATTACTGTACAAACATAAGTATTATCAATTGAAATCTTCTACGGTAGCTCCTTACGTGTACTCCTTGAATAAAGATGCGTTCCACTTAGTCTAGACTGTTTATGACTCGTCTAGTCATGAAATCACACTGTGGTCATCAAAGAAAATTGTTTTAGTTCTGTAGCGTGAGCTTATTATTCTACAATTTAATAGGGTAGTGTTGTCAAGTGCGTGTTTCGGTCTCTGGTGCGTTTTGGTGGCATTTCTTTACTTCTTCTATTACTCAACCTTTTTATTTACGATTCTGTTGGTAGTTGTAAAAGCACCCCTGGCTTTTCATATACCTGGGAGAATCACATCACATCATCATTTCAGTGGTGCGAAATTTTGACATTTTAGGTTGCCTCTGAGCGTGTGCTCAAACTTTTCAAGTTACACGTTTGTGACATTTAAAACGACTAAAGATATAGTAAACAGTAGGACTTATCTTTTGTTCTGCCGATTATACCGAACAGAGACTCACGTCTCGTAGTCTACGGAAACCTAATAACTAATAGAGTGCCAACTATATAATAAAACTAACGACCTTAAAAGGTATATAAATGGGTACCCAATATTTGGTAATAACTGGTAACTTTAATTAGATATAAATTTTATAACCTTAATATTAGTTCAATGTTAAACATGAAAATAGATTCGACCTAGCCGCTGTAATCGCGTGGGATTGCGGATGTGTCACACGGGTTTACCCAACCGGCAAAAAACCTTTACCCATACAACAAAAATGACGTTTTATATCAGAAAAATATTATTGTGTTTCTATAAAACAATACTCTCGTCATATGAGTTATGGCGCCTAGTTTTCCGTTTGTAATGGTGTTTTTTTTATTGCACATTGTTTTTATTTGTTCAATAAATATTGCATTACATGTCTGTAATGTATTATCAGTTTATGACCGAAGTGCAAGGCTTTCTATTATCTTATCAGAGATTTTATATGTAAATAAAAACATGTTTAATTTAATTGGGTTTCTCTACATCGAAACATTAGACAAGATATGAAGAGACTGAAACAATGGATTTCCCATTTCTAGTCGCCAACGTGGGTTTACAATGAGTCAGCTGATGTAGCAATGGTCGCTAGTGAGTCATTGTTGATCTCAAACAGATACGAATGCGCAATTTGGATATGGCATATCAAAATTGTTTATAGGTTATTTTCCGTGTGAACAAAAGTGTGTGAGGATTTACCACATAATGAGACTCATCAATTTATTATCTCTTAATATTTTCAGTATTCCTGTCAATCACAACAGTAGTCATTTTATTGATTTGTAAGATAGCGATAGCACATAAGGTATACCACAAATTATATTCATGAGCCCACCCTACCACCTGAATTGAAGCTGTTGGGCTATCAGAACATATATCGATAGTAGGATCGAATATAAACTGATCTTTAAGTTTATCTACCACATCCACTTTTGCAATATCTCGTCATTGCCGTTTTATACATCGTGGTTCTGCAGCCGGCGAATGTGTCCGCAGATTTCGTCCGTCCTTGTTGTTAATCATGTACTTCCAGTGATTACATGCTGGAGTCGAATGATTACCTCTTAACTTCCTGATTTGCCTCACAATTTGTCATGACCTTTTACTAAAGACAGTTTGTTACTGTGCACAATTGACGATGACACACTTTATATGGAATTTAAACTGTAGAACTATTAAATTGTGTGCATATGTATCTACATGTGCACACCCTTCATTAGATGGCATCAACAGAAGGCTGAGATCAACAGAAAATGTAGCGATACAATAAATAAATACTTTTGGACATTCTCACACAACGTCATCTAGCCCAAACTAGGACCTGTCCACATTACCACGGCACGACCTCGTCGCCGTGGAACGGTGCAGTGCCGTGGCGCGGCGCGTTGCCGTGACGTGGGAATTTACGTTGCCGTACCGTAAAAATGTACGTCACGACGCCGCAAAGTTACACGTCGCCGTGCCATGTAAATTTTCGGTACATTCTTCACTAAATACCAGATGAACCAATCTGAGACTGCTAGTCTCAGATATGGACCGCACAAAACGTATTGTGCTTCTGTTGTTATTAAAAAGACTGAGAGAGAAGTTGGAGAAAAAAAATGTAAAAAGATAGTACTGGGTGCACCCATATCTTTCAATTATGAATAGTGATGGGAATCATTTCTCTAGAAAATATGAGGCGTTGAAAACCTGTGACCAGAAATTTTACAGTTATTTTAGAATGTCTTCATCAAGTTTTGAAGAATTACTAACAAGAGTTACACCTTTTATACAAAAACAATATGTATTTAGAAAATCTGTTGCGCCTTTGGAGAAGTTGGGATTAACTATAAGGTAAGTAATGAAAACAATTTATATGTATGTAATATTTTTTATGTTCTTTATTTTTCATAATCATAGCAAGTTTAATATTTACTAAATCTAGCATATAAAAATCACAGTTCTCGAGTCACAGTTCTGAGACTGCTATTTATCTGGTATTTAGTAAAGAATTTCGCCGTGCCTTGTAAATTTTCGGTACAAATTTACAAGGCACGGCGACGTGTAACTTTGCGGCGTCGTGACGTACATTTTTACGGTACGGCAACGCCCATTCCCACGTCACGGCAACGCGCCGCGCCACGGCACCGCACCGTTCCACGGCGACGATGTCGTGCCGTGGTGCTGTGGACAGGCCCTAAGCTATAAGCTTATGCTATGGGATTTATACAACTGATAAACATATTTATATATTTCTAAATACATACATTATATACATAGAAAACACCCAAACTCCGAATACACAAATATTTGATTCGACCCGGGAATCGAACTCGAGTTCTCCGGAGTCGAAAGCTGATGCACTACCGACCACGCCACAAGCACATTATATCTCGGGACATAAAACTTCCACCTGCCTAGAAATGAAGCCAATGTCAGTCATATCGAGTGCTAGATTGCTAATGATGTAACGATGAAGAATTGTGTCGATAAACAATCGGCTCACTGAAAAGGCTTACGCAAGTTTGACGTAATTGACGGACGACGACGAACGGTGTGAGCGCGACGTGACGTGGATAGTCGCGGGCGCCGTTGCCGATAACCACCCACTCTCGTTTTCGCACTGACGTTGCCTGTGATAACTTGATGATTAGTAAGTGCACAGTAGAATTTCAGTTTGTTGACTCAAATTCTAAGTGAAATGGCAGAAACTTTCGGTTGTGGCAACTTAAATAGACGGAGCCGCGTAGGTAAAGGCGAAAAGAAGGGATAAGCAAAGGTAAAGGTACGCTTACTTTTCACCAGTAACTATTAGTCCCACGTTATAGGGGGCGAGCCTATTGCCGCTATTCTGACACTTTTACGTTTGCTCGAACCTTGTCCGTTAATCGGCTGGAGCACCACTAACAGGTGAGGATTGTTTGGGCTTCTAGTGATACCCTTTAAAACCTTAACTAACGTTAACCGTAAGTAATACCATCAATTTAAGCAACTAAATGAAAAAAGCCTATATAAATAGCATCTTACGACAAGAGAACAAAGACTACTAATATGCCCATGTTGTTTGTATTGTCGATTATTTCCTGTATGGAAATAATGTAACCGTCCACAAGGTTCCTCTAAGTGACCTGAATACAAAACACGGTCTTATAAAAACTGTATCATTTGAATATGAACTTCCTTTGAACGCATGTGTATCGGCATTGTGCATAATAATATTAGTCAATTTTAGTCAGTCATATATTCAGTACGTAACAATAAACAGTGTGTTTGGATGTGTTTAAATTATTCTGAGTTCAGTTATGAATCTGATGTTATGTTGATTTGGGCGGTCTCTCCAGTTTTACATCCATAGTCGGCGCACCAAAACCAGTCGGCTCCTGTTTCCGGTATCTCGGCTCACTTATTAAGAACGATGGGGAAATTGATCTTACAATGAAGCACAGAATGGACGCCGGTTGGGGTCAAAGGCACTAAATGTGACTACTAATTTCCCCCTAAATCATAAGGGTGAAATCTACATGACTGTGGTCGCCCCCTTAGTCTCGTATATGTTTGGCCTTGAAAGCAAAGGCTGAAAGACAACTAAGCAGATATGCTGTAGAACGAGCTGTAGAACGAGCTGTAAACTATGCAACACATGTGAATTCACAGGCGTTTAAGCATATAAAGCAAATAAATGCAATACAACAATAATTTATCACAGAACACCACATAAACTCATCTACAACTTATTTAAGAATACAAGATAAATGGCTTCCGAAGTACTGGAATTGTCCTTATTCCTCATCATCATAAATAATACTGTTCCTGTTGGCTGGTATTGTCATTTTTGATAACTGACTATTTATCATTCTGTACCTACTGATTAGCTGTATCCGGCTGCCATTATTACATAATTAGGCACTAAAGACATTCAAAAGACCTTAAACGAACAATTCACGCGCTACCCGTCCTTCTACCTTTTGTGATATTTTTTATTTACTTATTATCCATTTCATTTCGTCAATTGAGAATATTGGACCTAAGAAAAATGTTCGTAGTTAAGTTCTTTATATTTTTTATTTAGGGTTTTCTACACCAGAATAACTTGTTTAAACACCAAAGAATGAAAATAAAACTAAATGTGTAAGATTCACCTTACCTAATGTAAGACTTGTTAAAACCAGTGTTAAGGTTAGGGATGATATAATAGAATTGGTAAATGACACTGTCTTTCTGGGCATAACGTTAGACTCCAAATTGCAATGGGGGCCTCATATCGGGAAAATTTCGGCCAGGCTTAGTTCAGCAGCCTATGCTGTCAAAAAGATCCGACAACTTACAGACATTAAAACGGCGCGTCTTGTCTACTTTAGCTACTTCCACAGTATCATGACATATGGCATACTACTGTGGGGTAACGCTGCCGATATTGAATGCATCTTTGTATTGCAGAAGAGGGCTGTCCGGACTATCTATGGAATGGGGTCTCGGGAGTCATTAAGAGATAAGTTTAAGCATATTAACATCCTTACAGTGTATTCACAGTATATTTATGAAATTTTATTGTATACCCACAAGAACAAAAGTAAATTTGTGAAAAATAGTGATAATCATAATCTAAACTTAAGAAATAAGGATAAACTGGCTGTTCCTAAATTTAGGCTTCATAAAGTGAGTAATTCTTTTGCGGGGAACTTTATTCGAATGTACAATACATTGACAACCGAAATAGCAAATTTATCTGTTAATAAATTTAAAAAACTAATAAAACGTAAATTGTGCCATAAAGCTTATTATAGTATTAATGATTTCTTAGATGACAAGGCTGCCTGGTTGTAACACGAATTGCTCCTTTCTAAATAACTCTGTATTAGATTAAGGATGAAGTATTTTGGAAAAAAGCCGAACTGAGTTTCTTGAGGGCTCTTCTTAGTCTCGTTGCATTTTGGAACCCTCGGTAGAGTCACACCAACTTTTGACGAATCTAAATAATTTTCTAAAAATTTCAAAGGTAATAAACGTTATTTTATTTTATTTTATTTTAAAGGTCGGCTATTCGCTAGGCTTAGCAACTTCGCAGACAGGTCAATGAACTCTGTCAGATTTTGCTTAGTTGACATCTTGTAAGTACTTGCCATCCTTAGCAACTAGTTTCTTAATTTCAAACGGAAGAAATAACCGTAAGGAAATCATCAAACCAAAAAGAGAGTCGAGTTACTTGTGTGACCGATTCATCTAATAGTTATTATTTTTTTAATCTCAGCATAGCGATTGAGTATGTGTGAACAATGCCACACACATGACCAAACATCCGGTGTGTTATCGCGCGAAAGTTCCATAGAAATGTGGCACGCACAAATCTTTTATGAATGGACACAATAACTTTTTTATTTGGGACCGTTTACCATTTCCGTTTTCGTAAAAGTTACAATCTAATACTTTAAAATTCATAGAAAATGATATCGACCAGAACAAAATAGATCGTACGTAAAATCAGTAAAGAAACAACGCTATATTATTTAACTTTATTGAAAGCGATACTATTTTATCGATACGCATTTTAATATTGTTGGCATACACCTAGTTGCTAAGCACTTCGCTTCCGACACGTTATTTAGTGAGGCCAATCAGGCCAACGAAGTTTCTACGTCACAATAGATTAATGACATCGTCGGAAGCGTGGTGCTAGATGTTGTGAATCTGGTCTGTTGCTATGCTACGTAGCCGGATGAATGTCAGTCTCCTAGCGCGTGAGTGGATTGCGCAACATTTTATGACGTAATCTGTCGCGCTTGCTCAGGCCCGTTGCTTGTTAGTATGCAAAATAACGAAATATTTGTGTCGGCCAGTCAAAGCGCGCTTTAATGTTACTTTGTCCTATATGCACATCGCTTATTAATGATTTAAAAAATAAATAAAGTTCTACTTATTCATGTCGTAGAGGCGCGCACTGTAGGTAAAGTGCGTCGAGAGTGCACACTTCAAAACTAATTTATGATAATAAGATTTGTACCTTTCAGTTTTACATTGACCAAAGTCATCTTTATCAGAAGGCGTTACAATAATTTTATTGCTTACTATTTACCAACACAAGCCCGCAGAACTGTGGTCTCTTGTAAGATACCATACCATCTACAAAGAATAGGTACGAAATTTCAGTCACTCCCGACATCGATGTGGCTAAGTTCTGAGCTGATTAAGTGTGTAGAAAATTTACTACATGTTGAGGAAATATTGGCACACATTGTCATACGTGAGAAAGTTAGTTGAGTAGTAGGTATGCTTTATGAAATTATGACCCCCGTCACGTCATTCACGAAACGTTTCACGCTTCGTCAAATAATGTTTTATGTTCGTCACACCGTACTTTTGTTCCTCAATTAAATGTGGCAAATCATTTTTAGGGATTTGTTTAATAATTTATTTTTCAATGCTTGAACCCAATTTATAATGGGTACCAGCATTTTATATGTTACATTATAATATTTCACACATGTAATATAATTTAAACCCACGATAGAAGGACATACTCACGTCATGGTAAAGCTAGTATATTAATTATTATTGGTACGTAAATCAATTATAATCAAATTATAATTTCGTTGGACATAAATGAATACAAATAAAAGTGCAGATGAAACTGCACCTTTTACCAATTTCCAAAAGAGCAATATTTTATTTGTAACAAAAAACTCCATGCGGCTTACACATGCCTTATACATTTCTATAAAATATTAAGTAAAATTCTGTTTCTGTTTTGACACACAGGACTTCACCCTGTGCTGTATTTGGAAATACGTATTCTAAATGTTTAACTAGAGGCTAACAAACCGTAGATTAGGTCATAGGTGTCACAGGGTCTGCTACGTTGTTACAAAAACTAGTTTAATAACCTCGTAGTTGCTCAGGTTTTCGGAGCCGGTTGTCGGTACACGTACATAAGATCTATCGCGAAATATCTAATGCTATATAAATCTTTGTACAACAAACAACCCCTTCATGCATTTAAAAGTTAATTTGAACGATAAAACCACTAGGAAAATCTGGCCGACCATAACACAAAAATATAGCAAAGAAAGCCGATGCATTCCGGGAACTGCATTGAAGCGCAGCATATAGGGTGGACGATCCAACTACGTAGAATAATGCCACGCAGTATTGTAACTTACGGTGCATATTGTTCGAGTGATATTCGGCTGCGGCTATTGAGTCTCACAGTGGGGCGTTGGCCTTTTGAGAATGTTTGCTGCTGACCTAAGTGGTCAATAATGATCTGTTATACATTGCTACGTATTTTCATTTCTCTTGATAATGTGAGAAGTATTATATTTAAGACACGGCGATACTTTGATATAAGGATAACAATTTTTTGGTTCAAGAAACATTACTGTTCATTTCTTTCTAGATAATTAATTAAAACGGCATCGCAAGCGAACTTCATAATGAGACTTAATCAGTGCACAACAAGACAGTTAGTTACCTTAGGTACTGGCAAGCGAATACGTTTAAAGAGCAGTTTCGCTTTTATGAGCTTACTTTGAATTGAATGCAAGAAAAAACAATGGTAAGTAAAAATTTTTTAAGAAAAAACTTTTTAGCATTAATTAATAGCATTAATTTTTCGCAGAATCAAAAGGACAACAAAACGTCGACAATTGTTTCGCCTCTAAACGAGGCATTATCAAGACTGTCTCAGAGAGAACAGCAAAATTCGTGGTTGGAACGTGTTTGCTTATAAGTAAACGCGTGCAAATTTCATTATCGCGATGTAGGATTCTTTACAATAACCAATGTGGGTAGAAACCTCAGATCATGCTAACTAAGTTCCAAAAATAGGTATTCACCAATACTTGACCTTATCTGTTTGATTTAATTACTGTCTCTTGATAAGTTGCATAGAAAACCCAAACAACACATACAAACCAACAACAGTTAATGTGTCTGTCTGTTCGCAAACAGATTAAGTAAGGGAGATGTGTGAAAATCTATTTGTTCATTGAGTAAGGTGTCCGCATCTCTTCTAACTATTTCTAGCCTTTCCCAAACACTTAACTTGAACCCTTTCTCACATAACCGTAAAACTTTAAAAGTGTTACTATTGTTCAAGGAATGACCAGTGTCAAGAAGATGCTTCGCGAAGAGGGACCTTTCGGGACAACCATTGCGGGACGCCGCTCTATGTTCCTTATATCTAATATCGAAGGACCTGCCAGTCTGTCCCACATACTTCAAACCACATTCATCACAACTCAACAAATAAACACCTGATCTGCGTGAGACCGACACCGAATCCTTGCCATTACACAGCTCCCTCAAGGCATTCTGAGTTCTAAAAGCAACAAATATATTACTTTCCCTCATGATCTTAGCTATACTCAACGAGACGGGACCCACGAACGGCAAACAGGCCGTGTACTTCCTAGGTGGATCTTGAATCGGATATAATAAATGAAAACTAGCCTTTCTACGTTTTTTATTTAATAATGAGTGAACCATTCCTACGTCATAGCCATTACTTTGTGCTATGTAGCAAATGATGGACAATTCTTCACCAAATGCCTGTGGGCTCAACGGTACCGCCAGTAACCTGCTCAGTAAGCTGTGGAAAGCTGCCATTTTATGTTGCCATGGATGATTGGATGAGTAAGGAATAACTGTGTCTGTAACTGTTGGTTTCCTATAGATACGGAACTCATGAACACCGTTCCTTCTAGTAATTGAAAGGTCCAAGAAATTGAGAGTGGAATCTGACTCCAACTCTAGTGAAAAATCAATTCTAGGGTGTACTGAGTTCAACTTGGAGACAAGGACACTGAGCTGACGTTTTGTTCCTGTCCAACATATAATAATATCATCCATCATTTGCTACATAGCACAAAGTAATGGCTATGACGTAGGAATGGTTCACTCATTATTAAATAAAAAACGTAGAAAGGCTAGTTTTCATTTATTATATCCGATTCAAGATCCACCTAGGAAGTACACGGCCTGTTTGCCGTTCGTGGGTCCCGTCTCGTTGAGTATAGCTAAGATCATGAGGGAAAGTAATATATTTGTTGCTTTTAGAACTCAGAATGCCTTGAGGGAGCTGTGTAATGGCAAGGATTCGGTGTCGGTCTCACGCAGATCAGGTGTTTATTTGTTGAGTTGTGATGAATGTGGTTTGAAGTATGTGGGACAGACTGGCAGGTCCTTCGATATTAGATATAAGGAACATAGAGCGGCGTCCCGCAATGGTTGTCCCGAAAGGTCCCTCTTCGCGAAGCATCTTCTTGACACTGGTCATTCCTTGAACAATAGTAACACTTTTAAAGTTTTACGGTTATGTGAGAAAGGGTTCAAGTTAAGTGTTTGGGAAAGGCTAGAAATAGTTAGAAGAGATGCGGACACCTTACTCAATGAACAAATAGATTTTCACACATCTCCCTTACTTAATCTGTTTGCGAACAGACAGACACATTAACTGTTGTTGGTTTGTATGTGTTGTTTGGGTTTTCTATGCAACTTATCAAGAGACAGTAATTAAATCAAACAGATAAGGTCAAGTATTGGTGAATACCTATTTTTGGAACTTAGTTAGCATGATCTGAGGTTTCTACCCACATTGGTTATTGTAAAGAATCCTACATCGCGATAATGAAATTTGCACGCGTTTACTTATAAGCAAACACGTTCCAACCACGAATTTTGCTGTTCTCTCTGAGACAGTCTTGATAATGCCTCGTTTAGAGGCGAAACAATTGTCGACGTTTTGTTGTCCTTTTGATTCTGCGAAAAATTAATGCTATTAATTAATGCTAAAAAGTTTTTTCTTAAAAAATTTTTACTTACCATTGTTTTGTCATGGATTTTCGCCAAGTAACGCCTGTTTCTATCCAATATTTGAATGCAAGAACATTGGTTTCAATTTACCATTGTCTTGAATTTAATTTAACACCCTAATTACGTTGAGTTGCAATATAGTATAACAAAGTTAATTAATATATCACGGCTGTACACGTATTTTGTCTGTCTCGTCATAAATTACCGTACTGTGTGATCGCTTCTTATTGAAAAGAGTCCGTAAAATTATATATTGCCAACTTTGCATTTAACAAGATCTACTTTCAATGTATTTATCAATCTAATAACTTCCATCCGTGACACCCTGGAGCTTTAGATCCGCTTCTATTATTTTGTCTATCTATTTTGGGAGTCGTTGACGGATAAATCAACCGAGGGTGCGTCAAACCCTTGTCTGTTGGACGGCAGATGCGCTTGCAGCTGAGGTTACATATGTTCTATAAAATATTGGTCCCTTACACATTAGTTTTGTAAATTAAAATCTTTCTATCTGTCATTAGGTTTGTATTTCGACATGTTATGTGTTATTTGCAACATATGAAAACAAATAGGTCGCTCGCACACGCAACTGTAATGCTTATGTTAAATGTATATTGTATGCTAACAGTATGGCCTACATTGACATCAACTGCGGTGGTCTGTTAATTAGCGGTCGACTTTCGAAACTCATGGAGAGAGTTTTGTTCCTTCGTTGTTATTTAGGGACGACCAGATAACGATTCATTCATATTACTGTTCATGTCGGTTGCCAGTAATACAGTATTAAAAGTTTATTTAAATCACAGTTTTGATCTTATTACGAAACACAGTTTAGGTAGATCTTAAAGAAACACTAGTTAGTAATATTTAAACACGTAAAAATTATTTGTTGTTTAAGAGTTAATATTTGAAACTGCTGAACCATTCAGCATTGTCGTTGAGTGCTATTAGATAGGCTACTTTTTATATCGATAATGCGTTTCTGTGGTGGGTACGAGAATACTATACAGCCGGGGGATCAGATCAGCTAGTATGATACAAGTTTACCAACCAATCGAAAATTAAATAGACTCCAAAATTATTTACTCTCCCAGACTTTTAAATACATATTAAAAGCTACTAACCAGCTCACGCTTCGCTTCGATTAATGAATTATACACACAAACCTTCCTCACGATTTTGTTATTAAAGAAGTCTAGTAAGGCATTAAAGAAACAAACTAAATATTACATCAACTAGCTCCCACTCATAAGGAGCAGCAGCCGACTTTTTCAAATATAAATAGGTATCAGGACGAAGTTAAAAATAGTTCACTTCGTCAAGTTGTATAAAGATCGCGTCGACGAGATGCGTAGGCGTTACTTAAGGTTACCATTTTAGGGTAATAACTATTTTCAGTTTATAAACAAACGGCGCAGATTCTTGTATCACAAGTGAAATTTGATTTACAGAGATTATCCTTCATTCTATCGTCAGAGTTAGAATTGAATTCGTCATTCTATATTAATCGTCATCTAATTCCATGTTATATGTATCGGCGGCGGTTACGCGTGGGATGCAAATATAGGCTTTAGATTCTTATTCCATGAATTTGCGTCATGCACTCGACACTGATGACGTTGGTATCACCCAGCCTACTCAATTCATCTACAGCTGAACAACTAACTGATTGTACCTACCACAAAGTCCAAATTATTTATTTCTATATTGAAAGAATTCTATTTATTATAAGTTCATTAATCATTACATAATTATGTGCAGCCGAGCCGTTTACTTATGATCATTTACATTCATTATGTCATGTCGTTTCCTCAACTATGACCGGATCGTGGCTATTTGGTCCCTGTCACACTACCCACTTGAAAACAGTTTAACTATTCCAATTAAACTGGTTTAAATATACAGAAAATAAAATAAAACTAAGGTTTAATGCCATTGATGATTTCGAGGAAATAAAAACCCACAGTACCTGATAATATGCGGGTCGAATACCGAGAATTGTGAGGGGGTTTTATGTGTAGTGGCGAATACCGGCAACAACTTATCAGTTCCGATTAATGTTGACATTTTACCTGTTTCTACATAAATAATTTTATGACTAGACTAGATTGCGAGTGTTTTTTTAAGTGTTCCAGTGGTAAATTGTTTTTACAGATACCACATGAGGAAAATATATAGTATTACGTATAACGGTATCTACACAAATAGAAAAAAAAATAGATTTAATAGTAGAAGCAAATTCATTACTTTCAAATACAGGAATATATGTAATATTATAATGTAAATGTTAATTATATTAAACACTGCATCTTGCTTATTTTTAATGAATTTCCTTATTAGATAGTTACTAATATTATGACGATACTGATGCTTGCTGGGGGCTCGTGGTCTAGTGGTAACCGACAATGTTCACACATTGCAAAGGTTAAGCAACATCGAGTCAGGCCGGTTTTAGGATAGGTGACCATTTCTTAAGACACTGAGACCCCTCCGTGCCCGGTTGTCACAGAAACATCTATGGCTGTCGTTAGGGGTAGTGGGAGCCCTAAATCAAAAATCCGACCGGTCTAACTACAGAACTTCGATGTCGCCCATGGGTTGTGGAGGTCAGATGGCAGTCGCTTCACGGAAAATATCGATGTTCAGCCGAATCGCAGTTAGACTGGAAAGCCGACCCCAACTTTAGTTGGGAAAAGGCTCGGTGAATGATGATACTGATGCTTGCTTACCGGCTGCGGTGCAAATGCACCATTCGAAAGTGACTTGGACGCTTGCAGATACCAAGGTCAGTCACTCTTAAGTAGGGTAATTCCGGTTAGAGCGTGGATCCGCTGTGGAAAAATGCACACTCAATCACTTTCACAGCTTTTATAAAGAAAATAAATATATACCTATATAAAAATGTTATATTACATATCATCATTTACTCAAACTAAACAAAGCTTGTGATATGATAAGTTGCTAAATACACACATACTATGTCTCCGAGAGGTTAGACAGAGGTGCATTTTCATACCCACACCGTGACGTTTTCTCAACGCACTTCGCCAAAGAGACAATCCAATTGCATATTGCTTTTATATAATATTAAAGACCGCCGATCGATGGCGTTGATTTCTTTTAAGAATTTTGAGTGTATTATGGGCACAGTGGTCACAAGGGGCACGTGGCGAAGGCAGTTGTTCAGATTCGTAGCGGCACCACAAACAATCAGGTCAATCGATGGATGTGTTCTTCGACCTAAAATTAGTAAATCTAGACTAATAGTATAAAGCAGAAGAGTTTGTTTGTTTGTTTGAACGCGTTAATCTCAGGAAGTACTGATTCGATTTGATGTTTTTTTTGTTGAGAAGTGCATTTATCGAGGAAGGCTATTGACTGGTGATGTTATATATCACGCTCAGATCAATAGGAGCGGAGCAGCAGTGTAATATTTTTCAAACACTGGGGAACATTAGTTCTTTTAAGAACTTCCGTTGCGTGCGCTGGCCAAACGGTTAATGTTATGTAAAAATTATGTACTAAAAAATTGTTACCTAACAGCCAGGCACTCGCCTAAAATCCAAGTCCATGACGTCTTTATTAGGTTGTTAATTTTCAAGTCACTTTAATTAAAAACTACTGGATCTGTGTAATTTTTTTTTAAAGAAACTATCTTGGCAGTAACAATTCCATCACTATGATTGCTAAAAAATAGAGCGAAATGTTAAATTACTTGAGCAAAAAAACCTCATAAAATGTAAAAAAATTCGTAGTTCCATGATTTGGGTAGTAATGTAAGATTCATGTAAATCTGAACAGTTTTAGTTCGTTGAACACTAATTCCGACACAGTCTAGACTGGTCAACACATACGAGCGAATATAAATTATTTTAGTTAGCACGATGTACCGTTAATCTGAATAGACTGTTTCAGTGATGAAATAGGCCTGACCTAGCTTACTTGTTTTGTGGAGTGAATATTGCGTTGTTCAGACTAAAAGCTAAGGCCTAGGGATTTTTCTTCCACATGCAGAATTCTTAGTGTACATTAAAGGGTCACTAATGTGACAGTTGACGATAAAGACACTGATAATGATTTAATGAATAAAAGAATGAAGAAATGAGTTTTTCATCATACAATAAAATAAAATGTAAATAGCACGAACAATAATTATTTGGACAGGTGTACTGTAACCTTAAAATACTGAGTATTTTACTCAGTATTTTAAGGTTGAGCCTCCGACTAAACCTGACTAAAACGCCTCTGTAACGCGTCAAATCATAAAAAAATACTCTATACTTAGCTCTTCAAAATAATATATGCATTCTTGATACGTGATCAATCTCTATTGTTTTGTTATAATTTTATTATTTGACTTGTATTTGCTTTCCTCGTATTCGAAATGAAAAGTAGAGTGTTTAACTTGGGTGAAAACACCCATTTCTGCCTCGAACTATTGGCGCTCTCACTACGTTCGAGCGCCAAAATATGTCGTCAGAAATGGGATGCTTTCATCCCTTGGTTAACGATCTACTATTTATTGCCAAGATCTGTGACCTACATGAAATTATATGTTTCACATGAACTGACACTCAAAATCTGTTCCTGCGAAACGAGCTAATTTGTTTAACTTAACTTTAGAGTTGGTTTTGACTTAACTAACATAGATAAATTTGCTCTTTTTCGAGTCTTCACACGCACGGCGCGCTCTAGTAACATATCTGCCCTTTTTTAAATATGGAATATTATTGTATAATTGACTTTACTTGAACTTTAAAAAACTACTGTTGTCGTCGTCGTCGTGAAGCCCCACCCCCCGTAAGACCCCTGATCTAATATTATCTTTTTGAATATTTTATCATGCTCAAGTATGAATGGATCAAATCATAAAATTATGCATGTGTGTTGAAACTAAAAGCGTGACCTTTACTAACTGGGTTTGTTTTTATTGGAGATTTGTCTGACCCAAACATGACCTTTGAACGTTTAACCTCACACAATGCATTTATAATGTCTTTCTACGTATAATACGGAGTTATATGTTGAACAAATGTTAACACGTTGCAAAGGTTAAGCAACACCTAGTCAGGCCGGTCTTAGGACACTGAGACCCCTCCGTGCCTCGCAGAGCACGCTCCCGGTTGTCATACAAACATCTATGGCAGCCGTTAGGGGTAGTTTGAGCCCAGAATCAAAAATCCGACCGGTCTAACTACAGAATTTCGATATCGCCCATGGGTTGTGGAGGTCAGATGGCAGGCGCTTCACGGAAAATATCGAAGTTCAGCCGAATCGCAGTTAGACTGGAAACCCGACCCCAACTGAATTGGGAAAAGGCTTGGTGAATGTCATCATCAGTTAAAGTTATTACAAGAAATTATGGCAAAACGGAACTCAAATATTTTATTAGATATTAACTGATTTGACCTTATATTGTATGGGTTAGGCTTATCCTTAAATTTTCTGAAACCATATCTCTAAGTATTTACATAAAAAACGATAGTCGTCTACAAATAGATTGAAATAAAAGGTCATTGACAACAGAAATAACCAATACAAAATAAGCGCGACCCGCCGCCCGCCAGGTTTGTTCCTCGGTGTCAATAACCTTTTATTGCAATCTATTTGGTATAGAGATAATTTTATTTTCTCAGCTCAGAAACTGTGAGACGTAGTCAAAACTTTTAAAACCACGTTTATATTAAAATTTTGCAAATGCAATAAACCTTTTGTAAAACGATTTAACTTGAAGCTTATGTTAAAAAACTGTCACAAGACTTTGGACACGAGAACATAAAATGATTGACGCGTAACCTGAATATCGTTTATATTATTAACGTAACTAACTCTCTTTATAACCATAGAAGCTTTCAACTTAACAGTTGAAAATCTTCCCCAATGCTTAAAAAATACCGTTACTTTTGAAATCATCTGCTTTGTATGTAAAGTTTACAATCAAAGCAGTGAAACAATTCAGCCGGGCTACTTGGACGGATTTAAATATTATTTTCCCTTTACACATAGTTCGGCTTGAATTAATTTCAACACAAAACCACGATCTCAGAGAACCTAGTTACGACTATTTAATATTTCACAAAGATTTCCTATTGTTTTCTTACTAAGGAAAAATGGAACCAATCATCTAACTAATTTAACAACATAAAGTAAAATGTACATAGGCCCTGCTACTTATAAAGCTAATTTATAAGTTACTAACTGTTCACCGTGGCTGCTCCTGCGTTTGCACACATTACCAGGATAAAAAGTATCTTATGTTACTCAGGGATAATGTTGCTACATCATCATCCACTGAGACTTTTCCCAACCTATTTGGTGTCGGATTTCTAGTCTAACTGCGATGCGGCTGAACTTCAATATGTTTTGCTGGGCGACTTCCACAACCCATGGGTGATATTGAAGCTTTGCAGTTAGTCCAGTCGGATTTTGTTTAAGGGCTCTAAATAGCCGTAACGATTTAAATTCTTACCTACATATTTTTCTAATGTGTAATGTGAGTAATAATAGTGATCGACACTTGGAATCGAACACTCGGCTAAGGGTAGTATAGTACCTACACCTATGTATTATAAATTAATCATATTATTTGCTAGAAACACAATCGCAACTTGATAATCGCCAGACAAAATAACAATATTGACGACAACCTGTTGCTATAACGTTTTATCATTTCACAGGTAACTTATCTCTTGGTCCGATATCGACATTCCTTCAGGGATAATTCAGATAGTTAATCTCAATGCCGCTTTTATAAAACAATACTTACATACCAGTACATCATTGAAAGTTGACTCATTTATTTTTATCGATAGCGCCACTCCTTGTTCGTCTTCACATTGCCACTGTGGTCTCCGGTGAACATTGATGTTTGATCTTGGTGATTACTGAAGTAGACGTTAGGAAATAATCAATTAGTGGATAACTGAACCCTGTCTGTGCAAACCCTATGATTATATTTTACCGATTGCTTGATGTAATTTCTAACAATCATTTATCCAATCATTACTCCTGCCATGTTGTTCTATCTGGTACCAGTTCATGCCAGCCATCCTGTTAGGCGTCCAGTTTACATCGCCACCTGTCTGGGTTGACACGGACTATAATCTTCTATTTGTTGTATTACGATAATCTTATATTGTAAGACATTCCGGCCAAAAGCGGAGACTCAGTTTTTTGTTGATAAGTTGCTGTGTTCTACAGAGGTTCTATAGACCATAGGTTATTAATTTACCGAGCAAACGTTTCGAGCTAAGCTTCAACGTTTCAAAGCGTTAACTTTCAAAGAGACTGGACAATTTTGCTTTCTGTTTGTCTACTTGTTTTGTGCTAGCAACCTCATGATTTTTAAAGATTGTGTTACTAAAATTGCAGTACCTTGGTCACCTAATGAGACATGATAGGTACCGGATCCTACAGTTGATCCTGCAGGGCAAGATCCGGGGTAAACGTGCGCCAGGTAGAAGACGCACGTCGTGGTTAAAGAACTTGAGGGAGTGGTTCGGCCTCAGCACTCCTTCCCTGTTCCGAGCTGCTGCCTCTAAAGTGCAAATAGCCATAATGATCGCCAACCTCCGCTGAGGAGAAGGCACCCCAAGAAGAAGAAGTTACTAAAATGCTAGAATACCAGAAAACCATATAGCTTGACAACAAGCGGCAATTGATTTGAGTTATGAAATCTATCCTTGAATATCTTTGGTATGTAGATACAAAGTACAAACTGTTAATGTCGCTGTGATCATACGTAAAAAAAGATAAAATACGCGTACAATGATATTATCTATGTTAACTTTTATTATTAGTTTACATATCATTCATATACCTACATCATATCTAACAGAGGACAAATTATTGTTGCTAAGCTTCATTACATCGCCGTCGCTAAGGAAAATGTATTTTCGTCTCTAAAAGTGTAAAAAAAAATATTCTGCAACAAAGTGACATTTGACAATTCTAATACTAGAACACACCCATGGTCATGTCATTGAAGCCTTGGTTGTGCCGCAATCTCGTGTTCGATCACCGGTTCTGAACAAATATAGGTCTGTATGTGTTTACAAAAGAAAGTACCGATGTACATATTTGTGTCAGATAACTAAATAGTTCTCACAGCCGCAATTCTCATAATTTGACTAAATGGTGGTGCGTCAAATTTGAAATTTGCTTACAAATGTATAGAAATACAAAGTTCAAAACATTGCATCTTTAATGTAATAAAAACCCTTATTCTCTATAAGAACTTTGAGGTTTTTTAGATAAAAATTGTAATACGTCATCAAGAGTTCACGCTACGGTTGGTATTGGTACAGATGTAAGGGTATCAATTATTTTTATATTTGTTTACTCGCCAGTTACACGGCGACCCAGTTAAGCGTTTGCTAAAAAAAGTTCCAACAAAAATAGAAGTCTATAAAAGTTCTGTGACAAATTCGGAGATGATTACAGCACTGTGGGAGATTATGTATCGCTATTGTATACAATGAGTACGTATCTTTGAAATAATGTAGGCTGGATAGTTACAAAATCTTTGTGCTGGAGTTTTAAGTGATGTTTTATGCACCGATTCTGAATTTACGCAACGATATTTATATCTGTTGCACATAGGTCCTTTAGGCGCCAAAAAATATCTTATCATTTATGGAAACTAGTTCATTATTTATCTATCCACCGACGTCAAGGCGAAACTTACCAGGTAACAGGTCGATGATAAACGATAAGAACTTATTTACTCATAGATAAACAACACGTATGTCGCCGTGCGATGGTGCAAACTTTGTTTACTTTATTAACGAGCGAGTGCAGTGTTTCTCTTGAATAGTTTGATAACGTCAGCACACCTAAAACCTTACGATTTATTCATTATTTTCGAATTAAAGAAGATAAATCTTAAACAATCTTGTAAAACTGGTATTCTATCATAATCTACTTAAATTGGTACTAAATGCAAAGTTGGCCTGGAAATAATCATTACAGAAACACTAGATGATGTTCTCAATGTAATATTCTAAAATTATTGTAGTGTATTGTGCAAGGACGTGTCAAAACATTGTACGAACTTTTCATGACAGTTCAAATGCGCGCTCGTCACCGACGCATTTTAAATTTCACAACGCGCGGAGTGAGACCTAGATGCGTTTCGCTCAGCGTAGAACTAAAATGTCGCCCTGCAAATTCGATATACACATCGTGCAATATCAGTGCGCGCAATAGGAATATCTGTCTTGATGATAACGATTTCCGATTTCGTCTCTTTCTGTCTTCATAACAATGTAAACACTGCATACATCTCCCAAGTTACACGTGACATTTTCCCACACAAAGCGATGCTACTGTTAAGTAACAAGCTGTGGCGAAAACTGTGTTACAAAAGAAACTGCGAGAATCTTACTACATTGATATACTTTTCATTCATCTCAGCATCTCAGCTTTAAAAAGCGTTAAGAAACTAGCTAGAGAACAGAGAATTAGTGCAAGGATATCAAATAATACCGGGTTGAGTAATATAGAGGCAATGCTTGGCATTTTAGTTAAGATGCCCGCAGACGGCACGCTTAGGCCACAATTACAAAGGAAAATAAAAAAAAAATATGAGGCGATGAGCCTGATGGTGGTGGGACACCTGTCTCTATGAAACAGGTTTGGTGTGCCGCTCGCGTCGTCGCGACCGTGTGAATGGAAGAGTTGAATCTTCTCATATGTACCAAAACTCGTTCCGATGAGAATGTTTTAATCAGCACGTTTTGGGGTTAAAATGTAAATTGCTCTTGCAGACGTAATTGAGCTTGTATTGTTGATACCCTATTACTGTTGTGAATAGAGATACTCTTGACATTGTACTTAATCTCTCATAATAATACGTTCTTAGTTTTGTAGACTGTGGGTACATTCTGCCGCTACCGCTTACAGTAATGGAAATCAATGTTCCTTGGTAAATATCCTCTCAATGCTATAGATAGTTTTCAATTTTCCTCAACAGCCACGGGGAGTTCTTCAAATAGGAAAACCTGCGACCATTAAAATTATCTTTTCATTTTAAAAAATAGAAAGTTTAGTTTCTGGTGGTGGTCTCGGTGGTTAGTTTTTTCCTGGTATAAATAAACAGTAAAAAGTTTGGGAAAATATATTTATTTACTATCACAATAGTATAAAACATAAGTTTTGTTAATGTTTACCTGTTTGTTTTCATGGCGTATTGTAAACAGGAGGAAATAAAAATAGCGTTTGTAAATACATACGTTATTTTAATGCTCAATATATATAAATTTCATAACCCTTTGTGTAACTAACAACCGTGGTAACGTACCTGTACTAAATATTTTATAGTTATATAACTTATATATAGTGAATTAAACGTGGAAGTAAAATGCGAATATCCATTTGTCGGGAATCCCCCAAAGCGGCGCCCGCCCGCGCCGTCATGACTGCTACTGCTGTTATTGTTAATAGGGCTGACAGCTACAAAATAAAATTATTACGACAAGAATTGAGGATCAAATATGATTTTGAAATACCTAATATGCAATATATGAATATTTTTCCTAGATATCTATGTCCAATATGTAAACCTGAATTTAATGTCACCAGCAAACCGATATATCGTATTTTTTTTATCCATCAATTACCTATATTTATTGCAAGTTCTACGATGAGATAGAAAATCTATCAATAAATTACAGAAATCTTTAACGTTATGTAAATTTTAGAACACTTGGTATTCCGTAAACCACGACGATTGATCCCAGTGTACACAACCCTATAGCTGGTGTGACGGCCTTACTCTAGCTTCACATGAAACTTACGTACGGACTACGGTTTCGGCTTGATCGCAAGTAATTTGCCAATCTCCGAATTGTCAGGGCTGTCGATAACGCGTTACGTCGATAGCGTTTGTTATTCATAAGTTACAATTGTCTATTATACTTAAACAGCGACCACACTCAAGTACAAGGTAAAGCCAAAATCTATTCTATACTTATAATAAATCTGTAGAGTGAAAATTCTATACATTGTAAATATCAAAAAAAATAATGACAGGGGGTGTTACTAGACCGACACCGAACCCAAAAATGTGATTAATTTTTTTTTTGTCTGTCTGTCTATTTGTTCAGGCATCACGCAAAAACTACCGGTTCGATTACCCTGAAACTTGGTATAATTATTTTTTAATATCCTGGGCACCACGCTGAGTACTTTTTATCCCGGAAAAGTATATACAATAAAAACAAACTTAATTTTGCGGTTCGATCAGTGGAGTTCACTAAGGGGCGCTGCACACGGCTAAGATATTATAATATTTTATCTTAAGATACAATATCGCTCAACAACTATACATAATAAATCAGTAACTGGTGATCAAGAAAGCTATAATACGCAGGCGGAGCTGCGGGCAACAGCTAGTTATAAATGTTTTTCTTAAATTAAAAATATAAATGTTGCTTTATATTTACCAAAAGAGTTTGATCTTATTTAGATTTAGGTATCAATAGATTAATATTTGGAAGCCGCTGCTTATCGTATTGTCCCATTTTAATTTGGTGCACTTGTGACAATTTGATCGTTTTTTTTTGCTAGAACTATAAACCCATCTTATCTGTCAATGTATCTTATTAACTTTATATTATTTATTTATATACTACCCAGTTGATGAATTACAGCTATGAATGTATTGACTAGAATCTCAATTTATGAGTATAACTTTTTCTACGTTTTGACTTCGCACTACATTGTGATAAAATGATACAAGGTTCAATGAACACACTTATCTGGGTAATGGTCATCATGACCTTTATTACACTTTTCGTATATTATGATGCGTACAGTATTTTTTTCTGCTTTTGAGGTAAGAATTGGAAACTTCTTGTCAGAACTGGCTATTTATTGTAGGCATTGTTTTACCGAACTTCCTCGTAGGACGGTGCTGATTTTGTAGAAAATTTCACAAGACAAGTGTTAATGTGTGTAGGCTTCAGCAAAAATTTCACGGAACGGATCACTTTTTATTATGATTATATAGATCGCATATGATCTATGGATATTAGACGCTAAAGCTGTTTCACCAATGAACTACACGTTTCATACAGCTCTAAACAAATGCGCAAGAGTGCCATTGGGTTATATATGTCCGCAATATGTACCGTCATGTAGCATGAGAAAGTGACCCTTGCGTGTAATCGATCTGATAACGCAGAAAATTTCCAAAAATATGGTAATTTGGTCACGTTATTAAATTTTCAGCAATATCATTGGTTGTTAAAGTTATTTTGTTTTTTGCCTCGTTTGTATTTTGTAACCAAATGAAATACTACAGACAAGACCGACTACATGAGTGCAAATTTAAAAGAAAAAAGGAGAAAGAAGATACACGCTTATTTCATAAGTATAGTACGATGTTACATAAGTTCAGTTTTACGTGTATACAATACTTCTACGTCACAACATGTACGATAACTATAGTGATGATTCGTAATGCTACTTACTAACTGCGCCATCGTCTGAGCGTGGAGGGCGGAGGGCATCTCATTTACGAGTATTTATGTATTACAAAATTGATTACAGAAATTCATTACTACTATCCTTCTAATACAAAATATGGAAATTATATTGCATTATCACTTGGCTGGAAGTTGGTACATACTCAGAGAGCTTATTCCGGTTAATTTTAATACCAAGCCAAATTTATATTAAATATATCGTTTCTCATCAGTGAATAGGACATGTCACGGTTTCGTGTTATTCGATATTCTGAGCACACTAGGGGCTTCTTTCTATTTTGTCTTTGTGTCAAGTAACGCGGCTGTTAATTGGTATAAAAAATACCGTATTAGATTGCACAGTTATACGTGTGGTCGTTGTTTTTTTTCCTTTGAACGAGCTTATTGGCTATCGTCAATTCCCTGTCCTGGTTTTGCTTTCACTATACATTATATTATATTTATTAAATAGATCTGGGTTTTCTAAAAATTGTACCTCTTAAACACAGTCTGTCGAATATAGGCGGGATAACAACTGTCGAATATAGGCGTTTGTAAAAAATATTTTATAATAAAACTAACGGACGCCTGCGGCTTCGCTCGCTTGACATATTATATACGAAGGTGGATTGAAAAGTTCGCGGCCTCAGCAAGAAAACAATATAATATATATACAAAAGTAATTTTATTTTTCCACGTAATCTCCACTTAACTCAATGCACTTCTTCCATCTGGTTTCCTGCGCCTGTATGCCGGTCATAAAAAAAGTTTCTTCAAGGCCTTCAAAAAAGTCACCCAACGCAGCTTCGACCTCCTCATTTGATGAATTTTTTTTTAACTCCATGGTGTTTTTTTTTAGGTTTGGGAATAAATGAAAGTCTGAAGGTGCCAAATCAGGGGAATAGGCGGAATGGGGCAGTAATTCAAAGCCACAATCACTAATTGGAGCCATTGATTCAACAGACGTGTGAACGCGTGCATTATCCTGATGGAACAACACTTTCTTGCTGAGTAATCCTGGCCTTTTCTCTTTGATTGTTTCACGCAAACGACGTAAGAGGGTGCAGTAATAAGCCGAGTTTATAGTTTCACCTTTTGCAAGGTAGTCCACCATGATGATACCCTTAGAATCCCAAAAAACTGACGCCATCGCCTTGCCAGCTGACAAAATTGTTTTGGCTTTTTTGGAGTCGGTTCATGAGGTTTTTTCCACTGCTTGGATTGCTGTTTTGACTCTGGGGTGTAGTGGTGTACCCAAGTTTCATCCATTGTCACAAATCTGACCAAAAAATCTTGTGGATCAGCCTCAAACATTTCCAAACAGTTGCAAGAAATCGTGAGCCGTATTCGTTTTTGATCAACTGAAAGCAATCTGGATGCTCACTGCGCAGAAACCTTAGAAAATCCAAGTTCATTGACTATGATGTTTTGTGTTCGTTCATACGAGATGCCAATAGTGTCTGTAATCTCCCTGATGGTTAATCTCCGATCTGCCAATATTACATCACAGATTTTCCCGATGTTTTCTTCATTCGTAGACGTCATAGGCCGGCCGGAGCGAGGGTCATCTTCAATACTCTCTCGTCCGCGTTTAAATTCAGCAACCCACTTTTTCACAGTCGTACACGACGGAGCAGATTCCCCCAATGTTGTAGACATATCTTCGTGAATCTCTTTTGGAGATCTGTTTTTTTTTAAACAGGTATTTCATGACCGCACGTTGCTCAATTTTCTCCATTCTTTAAAAACGCTGCACTTAGGGTCACAAAATGCAGTCTAATTTAAATACAGATAATGCTATTGCGATAGAATTTTAATGTGACAAACAGATAGTTAACGAATCGAATGAGGTCAGTTACATTAAAATAGTTCAAGTATTTATGTGTTAGGCCGCGAATATTTCAATCCACCCTCGTACAAAAAAACCTTCCTCGAGGACCACTCTATCCATTGGTGAAAACCGCATCAAAATTCGTAGCGCAGTTTTAAAGATCCAAGCATACATTGGGACGGAAGCGACTTTGTTTTATAATATGTAGTGATGATGTCGAATGGGATGCAGATATATCAATCAATAATAATATACGACACTGAAGCGTACCTACCTATAGCAACTACCTACCCGGGCCTCCAACACTTCGCTCATCGCTATACATGTATTTAGGTAAACAGGATATTATAAGACAATGACTTCGGACAGGTGTCAGATTAGCACGTTTTGTAGAGGTACATCAAGCATCCCACTTATACAATATTTAAGCGCGAAAGTGAATTTGTCTATATGATAGAATCTATCGTTAGTGTTTTTGTACTAGGAATTGGTTACACTTTGAAAGTATCTAGCGGCTAGATACTGAATGGCTGTTGACATGACCGACCCTCCTGTAGAAAACAAGTAACCCAAGTACAGAGTTATTTTCAAAAAGTATGACTTTACGAAATTGTTCACTGTAATTTTTGAAAATGTTTTTTTTTACGATATTTTATTACGATTACGATTTAGAAAACAGCCATTTTATCGCCGTTTCGTCCACGGCACGTCTCTGTCACTAAGCGGGCGCTCGCGTCCTTGACTCGCTCGGGTCGTTCACTCCGGCGCCGCGGGGGACGCCGACATCACTCGGCCCTACATTATGCACACGCGACCGCGTCGGCTCCCTTCTGATCGTCGAAGACGTGCTTTGGCGCCGCAAACACGCGCCGCACACGCGGCACGCTGAGGGTTATTGAAAAGAAAAGGCCTGCAGCGAGAAAAATTACCCACGCATCTACATTGCGCGTCCTGTTCCGTCTACATAATTTCAATTTCACATCTACACTTAAGTACCATAATAATATCCCAAATTGGCGGGAATGCCAAAAATATCCATTTATATTTCCAATTTCAGTTTTGCTAACCTACACAAATAGTAAAACTGAAGTTCCTAAATGTCACCATATATATATAAATAAACTCATCACAAATGTGTATGTTCATTAACGTTTATGCTCAGACAAGGATTTCCCGCGGCGAACTTCATCCCAGAGGAAATTAGCTTCTTATGTTTCACGCGTTTCCTTTGCCAGCGGACAATTGAATCTTCGTAAAGTAAATTGATATTTTTTGCGGCACTCAGATTGCTCCATGCAATTTCCTTACGTCTGACTGAGATTGTCTCATTAGTCATTAGTCATTACTGTTTCTAAATGAATACCTACTCATTTTTAGTCATCATCGATGGATAAATTTTTTAGAGGTTGTTTTGTGAAAGCATTGGTTTTTACTATAAAACCTCTTGATTATCAATCAATCAATAGGTTATAATATAATATCACCAGTTTTCACCTGTCTCTTGTCCTGTCAAATAGTAATTCTAATCGAATTATGGGTACGTCTATATTTTTATCTAAACAGTCAATGATTTTCGCACACCTGTTTTTTTTTTTAATATTCGATCAATGCTCGTAACCGTAGCATGTACCTACATTGTTTTATGGTTCATAAATATTTTTTTTTTATACCACGACCCATCTCAAATACCAGAATAACCATACGATAATCGATTCAGTGCGCATGTTACGTGTTTCAGGGACCCCATAAAGTTGTTTCCGCACTGCGCCTATTATAACTGCGACTGCCAACTAGTTATCCTTGGCGCATGAACGTATTTTTTCCAGGGAAGGTTTTCAAGTTAACCCTCAGGATGGTATACTACTAGGGGGAATAATCGTTGTTTATAGGGTTATATTAGCAGTAACAATGCAGCCTGGCCCCGCCGACCGCCCCTGCCTAAAAATGCATTAATACCGATTACTGTAATAAAATATTTGTAGCTTGTATTAATCTACCTATAACTAATGAAACACTCGCATGTTATTATTAAGATTAAAACAATTTTATCCCGAAAGCTATTAGACTTCCAAAGCCCTTCATTAGGAGAAAATAAACTTTTTACTGTATTATTCAGGATATTTACTATGTAACATTTGTTTGAGTCTTCGATATTTCGGCACTGTTGCAAGCGCCATGATCACGGAGGAACTGAAGTATTGGCAGTTGATGGAGAAAATGTTTAATATCTGTCTACCCTCTTTCTAGTTCGTTTACTACGCGCACCACTACTATCGGTTTCACTGCACATTCAAACTTGATCACGTTCCCGACACACAATACTATTTATATGCTCGCCTTTTACGACGTCTATTTAGCGCTGAGCGCATCAACCGGCAACATCTACAACAATACTCACTTAAAAAATGTAGGTGTAGGTACAGCATTTTTAGTTCTACAAAATTATAAATAACCAAAGGGGTGAAGGAAGTTCGGTTACTATTCTTGGAATGCTTATTCAGTAGGACCTGTTATACAATCACGAAACAAACGGTAGGGATTACGCATGTCGTATTAGCATATAATGGCAATATTTGCATTCGGCCTCTGGGGCTTACTTTGGCCTGTTTCTTTTTCGGAAATTCAACTCGTTTACTGCCGTTTTGTAATTTATGCAAAACACCTCAAATTGTTCGACGGTGCACGACAGGCCACTTTTTGCCTTGTAAGCTGCCTCGTTTATAGTTTAAAATGTAACGAGTTGATAAATTGCCTTTACTTGAGCAATTTTGTAGGACTATGGTAAGTTATTCCTCCTGTTGCAAAAATCATATTGTTCATGGTTTCTATGCGTTATAAAACGCCATGTAGTCTCAAATTAAACAAGAGTGAGCTGGTATGAAATTGATTAATTGATATATAATTTACACACATAAATATGATTATTAAATATTAGAAAACCGTCCACTGGAAATACCTTCGGGTGTCACCAGAGACGCCCGCAGCAATGGACATGGGAAGGGCCGCAGTCTCGCGGAATTAAAAAAACAATGTTTGATTATGGCCTGAACTGTCTGTCAATTTGCGACGTGAAACGTCAGTTCATACGTTTCTAGGGATAGAATACAGATTTGTATGAATCCATAACATAACATAACATAGCATCACGCCTTTTTTCCCGTAGGGGTAGGCAGAGGTGTGCAAACACACCCACATCTTGCCAGCTATGTAAGGTTCCATGTAATAGGGGGCGAGCCTATTGCCATTTACCGGGCACAAGTTCCAGACTCTGGGATAATTATCTGGGTAAAATTCTAAAGAGAATTATACATTATCTACCAGACCCGGGAATCGAACCCGAGACCTCGAGCGTGGCAGTCCGTGCATAGTACCATTGTGCCACCGAGGTAGTCATCGTAGAATCCAACGTCATCTAAAATTAGCGGGTAGACTCCTATCCTCAGCGTCTCGCCTGACAAGGCTGGAAAAGAATTTCATTAAGTTGTTTTCATTTGCAAATTGCGCGCCGGCCTAATGGAATAGGAGTCTAGAGGACCGCGTTCCGGCCGTCACCACCAGCACCGCTTATTGGATTATAAAGAGCTCTTTCTATGCGTTCACGCGTTCCAATAATTTTTTCGCCAGCTAATGCGATTTACCCTCTAGAAAATTACCAAGGTTACTGAACAGCTATCGTTAAACTTTTACCCTCTTTATCAACTTTATGAGCCACTGTAGTCTCTTTGCCAATGAAGGAAAAATCTTTGTCAGGGGATGATCTTCTGAAAAATATTTACGTTATCCTTATTATGATTATGATAAGGTTTGCGGCCACTGATTCCTGTAAGATTCGTTAATGTGAATATGTCGCGGTCAATCAGGTTTTTGATCAAACGCCTGAAGATGACAAAATGTAAACTTGATTTTATCATAAACCGGAACTACTTAATTTAGGTTTTTGTTCAAAAACCTGATTTTACCATAAACCTACCTACAATAACAGTCTCCCATCGTTCCCGGCGCCCAAGTTACCGTGATGCTGGCATTCAGTGGCAGCGTTGTCTCGCTGAAAGGCAATGGATAAATTGTTTTTATTCAGATTCGATTGACTTTATATTGAGAACAACAACTAAGTTATAGGTAATATTATAAGACGAAGTATAATACACTGCTTTCAAATAAAGGTCTCGTAAGACGAAACTACGTATTATGCAAACGGATGAACGATGAAACGAATGGATTTCAAGGACCCTTTCTAGATATTTTGCGACGGATTGTTTTTTTTTTTTATATTTAGTTCGCCAAATTGACGCCGCCTGCCTGGTGGTAAGTCGTGACGACGTCTAGCGATTGTGGGCCACTCTCACAGCACACAATACTATAGAGAGTGGCCCTCAACTTGACGACCTACTGATGTGCCTCTTCACGCTCCGCTTAAAGAACCCAGGATTATATGTGGGAGGAAACACGTGCACAGGCAGGGCGTTCCAGGCCACTATAGTTCGGCAGAGAAACGAACGTTTAAAACGTTCGGTTCTCGCGAACATGCTATCCACTGTGTGGGAGTGGCATCTTTGCCCGTCACGGGTTGTTCGGGATCGGAAGGAAGAGGGTGGGATCAGATTGAAGAGCTCTTCAGAACACTCGCCGTGGTAAATACGGTAGAATACGGCCAAGGAAGCTATTGTTCGGCGCTGAGCTAGCGGCTCGAGGTTTCCCGTTAGCTCCTGACAATCTATAATACGGATAGGCCGTCGCTGCATAGCGTCGAGAGCGTCCAGCAGATACTTCGCGGAGCCGTCCCAGAGGTGAGAGCAGTATTCGACGCAGGGTCTAATCTGCGTCTTGTACAGCAGACACCTCTGGTCGGGTGTAAAGAATCGCTTTACCTTATTCAGTATTCCTAGTTTCCGCGAAGCTAGCCCTATACATCTTTCGATGTAGTTTTTATTATTGAGCTCTCGACGAATGTCAATGCCAAGGATATCAAGGTTGTCCTTCATTGGTAATAATGCATTCTGAAGAGAGGGTAGGGGAAGGAAAGGGGATTTCTTCGCAGTAAATGCACACGTCTGTGTTTTGCGGGCATTCAACTAGACCAGTTTCTCGGTACCCCATTGAGAGATACTATCGAGGTTACGATCGAGATCAGCCACGAGACGTCGTCTCTCCTCCTCAATCTCAGATCGCCCCGCCGTCGGACGAACCAAGTAACTCCCGTGCAGTGTGCTGTCATCTGCATAGCAATGAATGTTCCCGAGGGATAGCATATCATTGATATGCAGAAGAAAGAGAGTTGGTGATAGTACGGACCCCTGCGGTACCCCACATTCACTTGCAAGAAGCCTGGCCATCTCAGAGGACCCGCACTCTGCGCTCATTTAAAAAGCTGGCAATCCAGCTGCACAGTTGAGGAGGTAGACCATATGCCGGAAGCTTGGAAAGGAGCGAAGCATGCCAGACCCTATCGAAAGCTTTGGCGATGTCCAGGCTAATAGCCAAGGACTCGCCGTGCCTTTCCATAGTCCCACCCCAGACATGCGCTACGAATGCCAGAAGATCACCCGTTGATCGTTTTGGCCTGAAGCTGTATTGTCGATCATTGATTAGCGAGTGATCCTCTAGGTATCGCATGAGCTGCTTATTTATAAGGAGCTCAAGCACCTTGCAAATGACTGAGGTGACAGCTATGGGTCGATAGATGCCTGGATTGGATCGATCCCCTTTCTTGGGGATCGGTTGTACGTTGGCCTCCTTCCAGACCTCCGGCACGAGCCCTGTAGAGTATGACAGGCGGTACAGACGCGTTAATACTGGAGACAATTCAGCTGCACATTTTCGTAGCACCACCGCCGGAATGCCGTCAGGGCCACTGGCTTTCCGCGTGTCGAGTGACCGCAACACTGCCCGTACATCACATTGCCTGATAACAATATCAGGCATAGTGTAGCCACAGTTGGGGATGGCGGGGGGCTGCAGCCCACGGTCGTCGACCCGGGAATTAGCCGCAAAGAGGTCTGCGAGTATATCCGCTTTCTCTTGGGCTTTGTGAGCCAGTGTTCCATCTGGGTAACGCAGCGGTGGTAGCGAGGGCTGACAAAAGTTAGATTGCACGGCTTTGGCCAGTTACCAGAATACACGGCTGCCCGTGGGATGGGAAGTGAGCTCCTGACCAAGCCGCGGGACGCGCTGGGCATCCGCTCTCTTAAAGGCCCTCTTACTGGATTTTGTGGCCCGGTTGTACGCTGCTTTGAGGTGGCCCACGTTTGGGTCGCGCACAGCCCGGGCCCTGATCCAGGCGCGATATGCCGACTGTTTTTTTTTGTCGAACAGCTTGGGCACAATCTCGCCCGAGCCAGGGACGGGCTCTGCGGATACTGGCGACATCAGTGAAAGGGATGTAATATTCCATCCCTAAACTGATCTCGCTAGCAATCGCAGAAGCGCTATCCGAAGGAGCCTTTCTTACAAAGCAGCGCTGGCTCCAGGGGACGGATGCATAATAAGCGCGTAGACCGTCCCAATCCGCTGACGATTAGTGCTATAGTCGTCGTGACGTTTGTACAGGACGTGCAGGAGGTGACACCTTCATGCCAGCGTGAACAACACAGTGGTCGGAACTACCCAATGGGGCTCCTACCGAAACACTTTACTGGGCTGGGCGACTCGTCAACAGTAGATCCAGCAGAGCGGGCGCGTGATCTGACCTGTCTGGTATCCGGGTGATCCCGCATACCATCTGGGTCAGACCGTGGGAGAGAGCGAACGCATGGGCGGCCCTTCCCGCATGATCAGTCTTGAGGGACCCCAGCCATTCAATGTGATGGCCATTGAAGTCCCCCAGAAATACTAAGTCAGCGTTCGGGAACCGCACACCGCTTCATCAGCCGTTTCGCTGAGGTACTGGAAGAGCTTTGTTGTCTCAGAATCCCCTGTGTGGGAACGGTAGACGCACACGGCTCATAGAGCCATGGTCTACGTGCAGCCAAAGGACGGAGTTGGAGGGGTTCTCTAGGCAGCGCAACCGGCGGCAGCAAACATCCGCCCTAACCAACACGCACAACCCGGCTTTATCTCGAAATTGTTCCTCGATGACATAGCCGGGGTAACACAGGTAAGACGTGTCTTCAGGGCGGCGTATTTGTGTCTCCGTGAAGAACATCACAGCGGGCCGTGCCGTCTCAAGGTGATGGTGGACGGCATCGAGGTTCGCATGGAGTCCACGGATGTTAGTGAACTCCACCTCGAAAAGTGAAGTTGTGGGGTTTCCTGGGGCCGCTGTGGAACGTTTACGTTTTTTATGTTGCACTGCCATAATGTATATGAACAAGCTCCTGCTTCTTCTTCATATACATTATGAAGATGAAGACAGGGCGACATTTGGTGCAGCAGTAAGTGACAAAGCGCAGGGGCTAGCTTTGTCTAGAACCGTGTGGTTAGGTCGGAGCTGACTCGCCGGACGGAAGGGCTCCCAAACCCCTATGATGCAAGGCCGCCGCTACCCCACACCGGTTACCACCCGGAGCGGCGATCCCACATCAGGATTATGCGCAACATGTGGGGCAGCCTCCTGGGGTGGTTGGTCCCAGGTGGGCCCCATGACTGTGTTGCGGGCGGCCGCGGCAACGCCGTTGCTAAGGGTCTCCCTGGCCGGCGAATCGACCCACACCTCCCACACCAGATTCAGTTTCGCCCCCACTGGTCCCATGCCTGCTGCTCCATAAATCCCCCCTGGCCCGGCGGTACAGCTGCTGAACCCCTAACGCAACCCAGCCTGGGCTGGGTTACTTGGGGGGCTTTAGCACAGCTCCACGGTGGTAACCCCCGGACCAACAGTTTAGTACCACCTGGTACCCACGTAGGGGCCGAAGCCACTCCATAGGTACCGTAAATTAATGAGCCTCGTCCGTTGATCAGCAGGTGCGCCACTAGCAGGTGAGGTCGCTGGGGCTCTAAAGATGTTGGTAGGGCCCCTTTGCACCCAACAGAGGCCCTTTGCACCCAACAGAGCCCCTTTGCACCCAACAGAGCCCCTTTGCACCCAATTCTGAATTCGATTCTGAAAATAATTGCCCCTAATCGATACTTTTTTACTTAGAACTTAGAACACTTGCACTACATTTAGAAGGTCGTTCTCTTATGGTAAAAGTAACGCAACCTTTTGTAATACGAATCTTATCGATATTATATAAAAGAATAAGTTTTGTTTGTCGAGGTTATCTTTTTAAAGTACTCCATTGTTTTCGATTGATCTTTCGATACTCCAAACTTCATCCCTCAATATTGGGTGTTACAAGTTCTGTTGTTCTCCTTTATATTATTTCGTTGACGCTATCTAAGAAGAGTATTTGAGTATTGGATAGAAACAGGCGTTACCTGGCGAAAATCCATGACAAAGTAATGGTAAGTAAGATTTTAAAAACTTATTAAAATTATAATAGCATTATTTAAGACTGTCTCAAAGAGAATAGGTTGTCCTCTTTGAGACCGTCTTGATAATGCCTCGTTTAGAGGCGAAACAATTGTCGACGTTTTGTTGTCTTTATTAACTCTGCGAAAAATAATGCTATTATAATTTTAATAAGTTTATAACATCTTACTTACCATTACTGAGTATTTGAGTGTTATTTACATCTTACAGAAGACATTACCAGTATTAGTGGTACTTCAGTGGCCTGATAGTGAAACACAAAATTCTCGGGAGTTAAAAGATGCTAAAATAGTGTTACTTACTGTTTGAGATATAGTTGTTCGTCTACGGAATCACGATTCTACAAATAAGAATTTAATTCGGCCATTTATTTTCTGGTATCAGAGGACGGTTGTTACAAGTCGACAATAAAGTTTAGCTAGTGACCCGCGTCCGCCCCACTCTTGAACTCAAGTTTACAAGATTAGCCCGTTTAAAGAACTTTAAACGAGATAAGATAGACTGGCACGGATGTTGTATAGCCTTCGTTTTCGGAAATTTACTGTTGTCAGGCAGTAAACATTAGTAATCGTTGCATTGTTCACGGAAAGTGAACGCTAATTTATCATTATTTATATCTGCTGATGATTGTTGCACTGATATTATAGTTTCTACTTTTTTATTTAACTCAGTTTCTTTAGTTTTTCGTTCTCAATGTCGTGTATCAAGATTCGAGAGAGTATGCATGAACAAGTATAGGTATACCTTTCTACCAGTTTCAGTTTAGCAATAACTCCTTTCTAGCTTAATATTTGGGCTGGATCGACAGGATTTTATGAATTCTTCTTTATAAGAATTCATTAAATCCCGATGACTTGAGTTCGAGTTCTGGATTTGACACCAACTGACTCTATTAGATAAGTCCGCAGCCGCCCCTACATCCATTACCAGGTACACACGCGGAAGAATTCCCTGAGGCGCCGGCGGCCATGATAGTATACTTAAAAAAACTGACCAGCTAACTAACTGAACTAAAAATCGATTTTGAGTTTCCCATTATACCTGCAAACAGTTTTTTCTGCCAAATGTATGATGTATACAACTGTGTACAGGCACAGATTACTAAATAGTTACTACGCAACAGATACTTCACTCAGTAGAAAATTTCCAATACCTACTGCTATAATAGCCTACTCCGTCGCGTCAGCAACCACTGCATGCTAAAATGTGCCTAAATGCTCTAGCTTACTTACAGTTGTGATTGCTTCGCACCGCGCGTTCCCACAGCAATCGCAAGGCTGCCTCTTGTGGCGCGACTTGTGTTGGAAGTTTCGTAGGTAGGTATTTGCGCGACTGTCCGTCAAATATTATCACAATTTTATTCTAATCAAAATAGCTTTTTAAACGTTGTTAAAATAAAGTATAACGTTTCTATGTAACAAAAATATGTAAATCTGTGTCTGAAAGTCGAGCTAATGCTTAGTATTAAAACTTATTAAAAATAGTTTTTAAACGACAAAAAATCGTAATAGTTTTTTATTCTTACCTTTGTACCAATTGATCTTACCTTTCGTCATTGACAGGTAATTGGAAAAATGTTAAGTGTTTATCCCTTCTTTTACTTGATTTGCACCCATCTACAGCACATAAGGCACCGGACGGCATCGTAGGTACGCGTACGAACGAATGGAACTATTAAAATTGAACAACCGCACTGAATTTGGCCCTCAAACGGCCCGCCGGGCGGTAGGTAAATTATAGCGCGTAAGTACATAGAGTGACGGAGGCCGGGTACAGGCCTGCACCGTTTGGCCGATATTGCTCAAATTTAGCACAAACGTACACTATATTTTAATAGTGGGATAACTGACGAGGAAGCTAATTGACATAACTATTCCGGGTCCGGATTGAGGAGTAAAAATCCGTCAAAAATGTAGTATTTTTTTTCTCTCAATAATGGGCTCGAAAGATTTAAAGGGATACGTGTAAGGCGTTCGCCAGGGAACTCCCCCAGTGCATTATAAAAATCTTAAATTCAAGATGAGGATGACGCAACCGGCTTAGGGGGCTACTCACGTACTAAGAATCTCACACATTGGTGAGTGGACAACGGCCTGCATTCATAATGGTAATTTCACTCACTTGCTGAGCCGGAGTATGTGAGAAAACTACTCACACATTGTTGATGTGGTTAATTCACACAGATTAATAAAAAATAATTGAAACTGATCCAAAGTATATATAGTATATTAATTTGCTAATATTAATTTTTTTTATTAATACAGGTATAAAATATACAAAAAATATACATAATTATATACTAAAAATATTTACATTACAAAATATCGTTCAAAAAATCCTCCGCGTCTATGCCTACTGGGAAGGTTCCCAGAATGCTGGCTGTGTTGCCACGTTGGATGGCGATACTTATTCTTTGGGCCAAAAAATAGCCAGCCCTATAGGTGGCGAGCACTCGGACCCTGCTAGGTGTCAGTCAGGTGCCACACCAAAGGCCTTCCCATCTTCCTCGGTAGCAACGACATACCGTCCGGTCTCTTTCCATCGCTTCGTGCTAACCCATTTGGTTCACGTACGGCCGGAACACCTGCGGTGGATAGAGCCCTACGAATTATGTCGTTTAGAATAGCGTGCCGAGGTATACGACCTGCGCTTCTGCTACAAGAAAGGCCATGGTGTCCCAGATTATCGACGGCTACTCCACAGGTGCAATGATGCGGGGATACGCAAGGTGATTCACAATGGTACCTTAATAATTCATACCAATTACAATTTACAATCAATCAATATTTAAATCAAGTCTATTAAAAATATTTTATCCTTTCAGTTTTTCTATACAGTGTCCCAAAGAAATTTCGCCATCAACTAATTCTCGAATTGCGTTTTCAATAACTTTCTGTTGTCTAATCGCCTCATTTGTTCGCTTTGTGATATACTTATTTTTTTCTCATAAGCCGAAATAGTAATTTGCGTCATGTGAAATTACCATTATGAATGCAGGCCGTTGTCCACTCACCAATGTGTGAGATTCTTAGTATGTGAGTAGCCCCCTAAGCCCGCAACCGACCGAATACCACGCAAAACTAAATTTTGACTACTAGTCACCTTCCCTAACGATTTCACAAAAAAAATAGCTAATTTAAAAATTATTTCCGGGTTTGCTTAATTTTTCGGTTAAACTTGAGCTTGGGTTGGCTATACTCATGAAAACTCAAAATTTTAGTTAGGAATTTAATTTTTTTTACATGGAATTTTCCAAGTGAAAGTATGTCGTCCCATAACGGTCACTTTATTTATTTTGTCCAAGGTTTCGTTTCTGAACAGTACAATCATACAATTAATTTAATTTTCCATAACCTGTTGTACTCGTAGAATATAAAAATGCATTTCTTTTGAAGCTATGCGAATTGCGAGATCTTTCGAAGACAACGTCTGCGTGACATTTGCAACTATTGCTAATTGTCGGTCGACGGTTGCGGTTGTTACAGGAACGGAATTGTATCGAGTGTACTTAGCTAGAATTTCTCTTGTCTGCATCTGCATTTGAGCCGATGCAACTTTCGCTACAGACTAGACACGATTTGATTTTAATGACACTGTTTCTTGGCATTTGTTGATTTGATGACCAGAAGTTTATCTGTCGTAAATGTGTGTTGTTGAATGTAATAGTTATTGTCCAATGAAATCATTTTGTTGAATGGTAATAAAAACTTCAATGGTAAATAGAGCATCATTCATCATTTCAGCCGGTTGACGCCCGCTACTGGGCATGGGTCTCCCCCAACGAACGCCACAACATTCGGCCCTGCGCTTTGCGCATCCAGTGGCTTCCCGCGACCTTTACGATGTCGTCGGTCTACCTTGTGGCAGATACACATAATAATATGTAATTGGTTTCGAGATTCATCCACGTAAAATTAACATCCGATCTCTTCTCTCTATGAATTGGTGTCGACCAATAGAATAAAGAAAAATAATTTTCATGTTTTGAATTGAGATTTTGAGATGCAATCAGAATTATCTTCAAGCTAACGTTACGGCTCATATGTTTCACGGCAGAGAGAATACTCTGCCGTGAAACATATGATCAAATTAACCACGAATGTGGTTAATTTGATCACATTAATTTGAGGTACGACTTAGATATCCGTTATACTTGCAGGGTTTTCGGTAAATTCCCTGTAGTAAACATCTATATTGACCTAACACCCAATGAACACACAGTCGTTTCGGTAGAGCTTTGACTGCTTTTCTGGCTGACTTGTTTGAGATAAAAACAAATTGACCATCTCGACATTGGTTGTTTTCGTGTTATCTGTTTCTACAATTTTGCTTGTTTCAAATTAATTAATAATAATTGCTTCTAAATATAACCCGGTATCGACAACACTATATTGCTTCAGGATACTTAACTTAAAATGCAGATCTTAAGTGGTGTGGTACGAAGTTTGCCAGATACTATATTGTTCAGTCAAACTTCGGGTTGGGAAGTTGGACTACCCCTGGGTGGTTTGTCTGCAATAATGATTGCTCTTCTACTTTGCTCGTGGCAGTTTATTTTTTATATCCTGTTGTTACGTTCGTATTTATATATACCTACAGACATAGATGGCTAACCATTTTCAACCAACGAAAACGGAGGAAGTACTAAATTTTAAGCGTTTATTTTTTTGTTCTCAGGGATAATGCAACTAGTGAAAGAATTTTCAAAGTAGGTTTTCGAGTTCCTGAGCCTATTTATTACAAACAATAAAATCGCTCCTCTTTATTAGACGACTCGTGTATTTCGTTCGTGATCTACCTCCTAAACGAGTCGTTTAGGAGTTCGACCCGGATCGACAAACTCAGCTCAATTATTGTAACAGCAGAAAGCATTGCATACCAAGTAATATCACTATAGATAATTGCAGTCGCATCCCCTGTTTGTTCGCTTAGATCTTATAAAACACTCAACGGATTTTAATGCAGTTTTTTTGCAATGAATAGAGTGGTTCTCGAGGAAGGTTTTTATGTGTACATCGCTCGCTTAACCATATAATTGGTCAAGCGTATATATAATAAATGTATAATTCAATAAAGTTTGGTGTAAATTACCGTGTAGAATAAACGAAACAAGGGTGTCATTAGTTATATATTATATTATAACATAATAGTCCAATTGTGACCTTCAAATATTGACAGCTTGCCAGTTTTTCCTTACCCAACTTCCCAATAGGACATCAAGAATCAATTTGTTTCAATAAATGTTTACGATCATTAAAGCAAATAACCAATATTGATGGTACTTATCTTTCGTGGATTCGCAAACATTTTGTATGTTTGCCAGAACAAATCGCCTGATATAGCACTCACTGATGCCTTTTCCGTCATAATTATTTGACCTAGTATTCCCTTCCATTGGGGTATACTTTAGTATGGTTATGTTTATTTTAAAATATTACCTTATAGTACGGTTTGATTGAAGTACTTTTTGACAATTGTTGGCTTTTGCAAAAACCGCTAAGGACAAACTCAAGTAATAAGGGAGACAGACCAAAAAAAATTAAAATTGTTTATGCTACCGCTATGTTGCTCCACCTGTACCTATATCCACGGACAGTTCATTTCAACTACTCCTCAATTTGAACAGCTTCAAAGTATGACATAACCAGATATAAAACCTTATTACATCGGCTTATTTCATAGAGAAAATAAAATGTCACATGTAAGCTTAACCGTGACAGATTGACATCATACTTAACTTACATAGGTACAAACTTTGATGTAGTCGATTCCTGACATTACCTTTATAAGTATTTCTTCGATTTAGGGAATTGTAGGAAATTGCTTTTTTAATGATGGACGTGTTTTCTGTATTCTGAATATTTTTTCGTTATAGTTTTAAATATAAAATATAATGTACATAACATTAATAATAACATTATTATCTAATACTCTACTAACCAACCTGCCGCTCGAAAGCCCGTAGAAATGCAATACACTGTTACAATATTTCGTACCATATTATTTAAACTGCTTCGGTGGCGTGGTCGGTAGTGCATCGGCTTTCGACTCCGGAGTCTCAGGTTCGATTCCCGGGTCGAATCAAAAATTTGTGTGATCCACAAATGTTTGTTTCGGAGGTTGGTTTTCTCTGTATATTATGTATAAATAATCCACCGAGCCTTTTCCCAACGCAGTTGGGGTCGGCTTTCCAGTCTAACTGCGATTCGGCTGAACTTCGACATTTTCCGTGAAGCGACTGCCATCTGACCTCCACAACCCATGGGCGATATCGAAGTTAATAAATAAATATTGTTAGACATTCTCACACAACGTCATCTATGCCCAAACTAAGCTATAAGTTTGTGCTATGGGATCTAGACAACTGATAAACATACTTAGGTATATATTTCTAAATACATACATAATATACATAGAAAACACCTAAACTCCGAAATAAACATTTGTGGATCACACAAATATTTGATTCGACCCGGGAATCGAACCCGAGACTCCGGAGTCGAAAGCCGATGCACTACCGACCACGCCACCGAAGCAGTCGTCAGTTCTATAGTTGGCCGGTTGGATTTTTGATTGTAGTATATTATGTATGTATATTATGTATTTATATTATGTATTTATATTATGTATGTATATTATGTATGTATTTAGAAATATATAAGTATGTTTATCAGTTGTCTAAATGCCATAGCACAATCTTATAGCTTAGTTTGGGCTAGATGACCTTGTGTGAGAATGTCCACAAATATTTATTTATATTTATGGTTTCCGCCATACCATATGAACAATAATTGGAGTAAACGTATATTATAATGCATGGTACTTATTTACCTTATTGTAATGCATATCTTCGGATCACGACCGCTAATCCATACGAAATCGGAATTCTGTTCCGTATCGATATCGTATAAAAATAATTAATATTGAAACTGCTAGGTATACAACAACGGCCTGTAAAAAGTTTACAAAAATATGCGCTTATAAAAGCTTTCTTTTAATCTCTAGTTTACAAATCTAGATTAATTTGAATATATAAATTACTATCATGATCATCGCTTTAATGATGAGCAGCACTGACACGCATTTTTCGTCTTTTCATTCATTTATCCTCGTTCGTTTTTTTAGAACATGTATATGCGGATGAGGTACTTTTTGGTAAACTACCCAGGTAAGATAAAATGCTTGATTTAGGATTTTTTAAATTGAAATACCGAGCGGACATGAAATCTTTTCCACAGTAATGTAGTAATAACATTCTCATTGTCACTAAATTAGCTGACTACCCTCACATTACTTGTTTAAAATAGAACCAATACACGATGTACTGTGTTGTATGCGGGCGCGTCGCTCCCTACATAAATCTGTGATAAATTAGACAATTCAATAAGATAGGGTGCACGCGTGGCCACTGGCCACATGCAGAGAACCCATTTGGATTATGGACGGAACTCATCCAATTTGGTGTTATATTCATCGATGTTTACACAGTAAAATGGGCTGATATTATTCAACATTTCATGAGACTCGAGAAATTTTGACTGAACTGATAGTTTATACGGATGGTTCACACTGTCGGCACCCGTACATCACGCAGGTGTAGCCAAGGGCAGTTTATTAGGACGTCAACCCTGACGATTTGGAATACCTTTCATGATTTACCCGCCAGTGAATTATGGTATTGAATCTCTCCTTGACCGTAAATCTAAACTTTGTCTACGATTTTTATGTCAAAATAATCAAAAAATATTAATATTTTTTTTTTGTTTCAGGTAAGAAATAAGGCTGCATACTTATTCAACAGATAGAAAAGTAAGGATTTTATATTCAAAATACAAATTAACTACTAAAATCAAAGACCTTATAATACAACGGACATAGGATCTAGAACAAATCGCAAGAAAATAATGTCCCGAGTCGACCTATACATTATACATAGGCATACATAGATATTATCAAATTTCATATTAAAATTTAAACCTTGATTCAACGGAATAGTGTTCACTTTTGTTTGCACTAATTTATCGCATTACGTAGCTTCTATCTGTCCGCCTGACTAATTCACCTTATGCAGCTTATACTTGAACTACGTGAACATAGAAACAATGGAGTAGGTTTATTTTGTTAAAGTCTTTTAAGGATTCCATGATATGTACCTACGTAGGCGTAATAATTAATGTAAGACTACAATAAATTCCATAATCTTATAAATTGTAATTACTTGTTTATGTTAGACGAAATAAGCTGAAAAACTAATTAACGACTGACAAAGATTTTTTTTTTCGAGTCAGTTTCATAATAAGTAACTGTAGTGTATGAATAACAAAAAGGGAATTAATGAATTTAACTAATTATAATATTATAAATGCCAAACTTCTTGCGGGTGTCAAAGTTCTTCCGCTTTCATTACTATTTTCATAACGCTATGTCGCTACGTCTACTACAAGATAGCCGTGTTTCAAGTGACTGAATTAGTTGCTAAAACTGCGCATCATTAATTTATTTTTATCTTATGGTTAATTTTTGGGATACGAAATTATTGGCTACTAGCTGATCACCGTGACTCCGCCCGCGAGATATAGTTATCTCGGCCCCGATTCCCGTGGGAATACATTACCGAGAATCCAAATAAAAAGAAAATAACAGTACATACACGAAATAAAATGACATGTGTAATTATATTTATGACAAAACAATGATACCCTGTGAAAATTAAAAACATTTTTGGGCTTATCTCCTCCATTCAATCAAGGGATTCTTGTACAAGTTTCATAAAGATCGGACCTCTTTTTGTTATGTCCATAAAATGAGCCGAACAAACAAGATTGTTATTTTTTGGATCAAAATATTCTTCTCGCCGTGCTAGGGCAATAACATTTTTCCATTGTGCACAGTGTACTGGATCCCGAGGAAAACTGAAATAGATGTTGGTTCATATAACGAAAAAAAAATCATAAAGAGCCAAGGCGTCTCCACTATAATCTTTGTTCCAAATAGTTTTATCGCTATCGGTAATCCGAATAAATCTGAATGGTCATTTTGTTAGTACATTATTCAGTGAAAATGAAATGGTCTCTTTCTTTTTACTGAGCTTGGGATGAGTTCGAAAGAGACAGATAGGTACTTCGGTATTGGACTGGATTGCAATATTTACTTTTGTCTTTTAATTTATTATCGACGAAATACTGTATTTTAAGTGAAATAATAAATTGCAAATAATAAAACAAAAGCTTATTTACTGAAAATATGATACACCGTCTTCAATTTGCTTTTTTTTCGTAGTTTTTACACGTTTTTACAATACAGTACGGCATTGTGCAACGTGTTGTCGTTCAGTTGTCAAAATCAAGACTGGCGCGCGATTGTTTCTCTTTTAGCGTTTTGTTTCTCTTTTAGTTCGGACACTTTTGAGCGATGATCCGAAATCCATTGTATTTAAAATCATTGACTAAAATAGTCAAGACGAATTGATCATAATTTACCTACTTAATATCGTTATGTTAATTTAATTTGAGGATATGCTGTAATGAATATTATGATATGAATATTATTCCCAGTGGTATACTGGGATAATTGCTAACCAATTAGGAGCTAGTGATAATTTCTACATGCGCTACGAAGATAATTATTTCCTAGATATACTTTGTACGGCTGTGGTACGACTGCGGTAGTTTATTACTGTCCATTACCAGCTTTTCTACATAGTTCAGTGTTTTAACGACAAAGCAAAATAAAATTTATTATAGTTACTGCCGATATGGTGTTATAGAAGTTTTCTGCACAATTATCGACACTTAAATTAACTTACGATCAATTCCTAATAAATTAGGAGGAGTTATTGCTTTAATTTCATCAATTTTAATTTTAATTATTTTACCTTTAACTTTTAATAAAAAATACAAAGTAACAGAATTGCGAACGAAATTGCACAAAAAATGCAATACCGGAAAATTTGGCTCTATTCGAATAAAATTGATGGGGTGGTCAATACCGTAATGCCAAACACGAGTGCAGACTGCCGAACGACTATTTGGGAGACCGGTATCGCAAGCCCCGATCTATTTGATGGACTCTGTAGCGTTGTGGGGAATCGAGCCCCCTATATAATGCATCGGACACTAATCATGTTATATGATCAGAATTGGCGTTGTTAATAAGTGGGATACACAGACATAAAGCCAATTATCTTTCAATGTGATATCCCTCAGTGTGCGAAGTTATTTTAAAGTTATAGGGAAAATGCAGTTTTTTTTCGGTTTTTGAGTATGTTTTTTCTGTCATCGGATAGTTACGTTGAAATAGATTGGGCGGATATTTTGTTTATACAATGAAATTGACTGCAATACTTGTCAATTTATTCTGGAAATACGTTATAAGGACATGTTAAAGTTTAGCACTGTTAGGTCCACATGCACATAATATACAGGACACGTACCTCTTACGGTACGTATAGTAAGAAGGTACAAGAAACACATTACAAAAACTCATAACACTGTATTACCATATGCAATTTGAATTTATAACATTGTTTTAATGAAGTTAGCTGTATAAAAGTGCCCATCTTATTGAGACGGTATCAACTGGCGCCGTAACGCTCCAGTTGCCTCCGTCTGGGTATCTAGTTGGCCACGAAGATCATTATGCAAGGGGATCAGACAATCTTTTTTGCATGCTCAAACGTGTACCTCATATTAATGTGTATCGTTGTATTTTAATTTAATCGATGAAACCTTACGAGTACATCCATGAGCTCGAAAGACACCGTACTAACAGAATGAAAACATAACTGTGCCATGTATTGTGTATAGTTCAACAGAGACTTTTAAGGAACCAAAGTAAATATTTCGCATCTATGGTTGGTGGCGAAACTTAGGAACTACTGTAAACTGTTGTAATGGAAATGATTAATGTAGATCTCTCCATATTTTTTCCTTTAAATAATATTTCTAACGGCACTAGATGACCACGACATTGTGATGTGATAACAACTAAAACAAATACTAACTAAAACTAATACTTATATTTGGGATCCTACTCACGGCAATCGCGTAGGTATGCATAACTAAATGAAATTGTATTTTAATCTGTTTTGCCCAAGTTGTATAGCAAAAATACCACAACTAAATTAGATAAGTTCGATGTGAATGGTATTTCCCGGTACCTCGGTCATCCCCGTTATTCACACACTTACTCCACTCCATAAATAAACCTACAAATTGCTTTAAAATAGCAGACCGCTCTCCGCTCTCAACTTGAAAATCTAAATAAAGAACCTATAAGGTCCAGTTCTCATCAGCTTAAAAAGCAAGACTTAATGTTATTTAATTATTGTCCCGTAGAAAGATTACGTGAATCTTATTTTGATCGACTAAAAATATCAGGGATTTTTTACTTCATAAAGATCTCACAAAATGTTATAAATAACAAGCATTTTTTGCAAAAACTTGATTAACAATCTAAAATAAAATTATGATTTAAAAAGTGTATCACACCTAATTATTACGTATGACGCTACCCTCTTTATTCTTTTACTAGGCAAAAATTTGTTACACCAATCTGGAACATGTATTATTGTAAAAATCCCTTAAACTTGTTAATCAAATTATACTACCATTACGAGAAAGTCAGTTATATAACAATATTATAACTCTCGGAAAAACGTTAGGTTCTTTGGGCCAGTTCGGTATCTCACGCGTTGTAGTCGTGTTAGCTAGCAATGCATGTCAATCTCAAATCAATTGTGATGTACATGATGGGTCATAAAGAGGGCACAGGTCCGCCAGCGACCTTGCAGGGTGTATTCTGAGCGTCTGCGAATGCTATTTCGGCTCGTCGACATCGATCCGAGCCAGTAAACTAGAGCAGCCTCATTGGCACCTGAGATGCATCAAGCGAAATCAACGATTGCACCATCTCCAAACGTTATAGATTAGGTTTAACTGCCAAAAACTTTAAACCTGTATGCATCTGATTCTAAATTTGTTACGGGTTGAATCACCAATACGGTGATTAAAAAAATTCCATCCACCAAAGCTGATGTAGCTTTATCAAAAAGAAAAGGCGGTAGTATCAGCAAGCACTACTGTTTCTGCGTGGATTTGCGTTATCTTTACGTAGTTGTCGTTCGGCTTTCATAATAAGTTTGTTATGACTTAATACCGTTTCTAGTGTTCGATATCTGATCAAAATCTCAGTAGTATAGATAGATATCATTTAACCTGCTTACATATTTTTTGTCACTATAGTCTCAGGAACCATAGAGGCGCTGACATTTTAATCATTCTATTATTGCGGCTACATTAATGTGTTTGGTCGCGTGGCTAACAACGCATGCGCCTCTGTGTATGTTTTCATTTCACATACTTCTTATTTATAGAAATATTCTTTGCTAACATTACGTTTATATGTATCTGTCCGCTATCTGTAACACTAACAGATGTTGATGTCTAATGTAATGAGGTCTTTTACTAATGTAAATAATCAATCAAGTTTATTATTTTATTGCTGTCCTTTCCGTGATAATTTGTAAAGTTTTAAATACTTATGCCGATCAATTTTGAAGAGTTTTATAATAATAACACTTATATGGACCTTGTTTAACCTCATCACCTAGCTAAATTACGATAAGGTAGTAATGACATTGGCCAAAAATCTCTCATACACTTGAGTGGTTTGGCGACTCAAGGTGACCGGCGGGTGCGTTGACATTCAGACGCCTTTATCAGAACAGTTGGCGGGTTCACGACGCGCCTCTGTTTATTAATGGCCACGTTACTGAGCGGTGACGTGAAGTGACGATACGGTTAACCAATACACGACTCACGAATGGTAAATGACTGACATAATTATAACTTTAATGTAAATAGAGAGCTATTAGGATATAGTCTTCATAATTATTACATAATAAGGGGATGGCAGGCCCTACAAAGATCGTCGTGTAATCGTCGTAAATCAACATCACTTCCAATAATTATAATAGATGAAATATAAACTTGCTTATATCTTTACCTACCTTGAAGATAATGATGTCTCATCATTCATTGAATTAATTTCAACATGCGACACTGAACCAATTTTATAGCGCTGAATTTTTTCTGTAGTTGCCATATTCAGTGTTATTTATACATTTCGACTGTATTTGATATTCAACGTCGAGTTTGGAGCAATTATTCAGTGGTTAGGGGCTATCATGGCAGTTGCACAGTGCCATTCCTCGATTAGGTATTTGCCATCTAGCCTAGAGCAAATCTGTCGTCGGTTAACTAACCGAATTGTCAAGTACGCTGCCAATCGGTGAATTTATTGACCTATACAATAGTATTACGTCAGATGATATTAAAGGACGTTGTGACCTACCTCAACTACTAAAGAATTGGCTGTCCAAATGTTTTTAAAGTCGAAGCTTGCTAACTTTTTCAAATAATACCATAATATGAATCTCAAAAACGATAGTCCTTGAAGTGGACTTGAAACACCGTGCGGTTCCCCTTTTTTTATTTATTTTTAATCCGCGAGACCGCGGCCGCTCCCCTGTCCATTGCTGCGGGCGTGACCCCAGAAGGTATTTCCAGTGGCGCCCGGCAACCGCCGCAAACCCCCAAAGAGGCCACACAGATGGCTTAAGTCCTTTGGCCACCTGTGTGGCCTCTTCGGGGGTTTGCGGTTCCCCTGTATTGTGTTTAAATGGTGACTGTAAAGTTCCCACAGCCTACCATAGTTAGTATAAACTGTGATAGATGACACCTCTTTAAAAGACGGTACCATTAGTGGCGATACTGATAATATCCATTATCAGTTAATTTATATGAATGCAAATTTCGATGGTTATTGTGGTGCTTTGGTCTGTTGGTTGAGCGTTCCTCTTGGAAAGGGAACAGCCGTTGATTCAAGTTCACTCCAAGAACTATAGTTTTTTACGATTCGTATTATTCCTAACATTATTAGTTATTAGTCTTCTTGGCATTCTCAAATAGTTCATCATCATAAATTTCACCTATTGGTTTCAGAATAAATCATTACAATGTTTACCAAATTAAATTGAAACCAATCTGTAGTAGTAAATCCGTAAACGTCAAATATGTCTGGCGTCTCAATTATTGAAAAGTAACTGGCAACGAAAACGATTGACTGCAGCGTAATAGAACTCTATTAAACCGTAGATGGTAAATCTCGATGCTGTCACGTGATCAGATCGCCTGCGGCCTATACGAATCACAGTACGATTCGGTATGTTGGTGGCATTCAGACTCGATTGCCACTGCAATAAAGATCTGATAAAAATGTCCTGTACCAGGTCCGGAATGTCCTATAAAGGTATGGAGTTTAATTTCTTAACTCGTGTTTTTGGACCGGCAGCTTTTCAAAACCCAATTAAATTACCTAAATTTACCAAGAAGGTTTTTAATAGTTGTCATTTTATTTATTTATTAATACATACTAGCTGATCAACGCGTGAACAACGTGACATAGTTTTTTCGGTCGCAATTCCCGTCGGAACACATTACCGGAATCGGGGATAATGTAGCTATATATCAGTCAAAGAATTTTCAAAATTGGTTTAGTATTTACGGAGCATTTCAAATAAACAAACGATCAAATCTTTCCTCTTTAAATATTATTAAAGTAAGTATAGATAACGCCTGTAAACTCGATAACAGTATAAAGGCAATAGCAACTTAATGTGTTTGTCAACTTGGTTACTCTTTGTCAACACAGCTCGGGGGCGTTGAAGCTTTGAGGAAAGGAAATAATGGAAATTATTCGCTGCGTCGACGTCGCGACCCGCGAACGGTTATCGATGGAGGCAATTTGCCGAATAAATGGCCCGGTAATGATTGGGTTTCTCCCGACATCAGTAAGTACTTACTTGATGTGAGGTCTGTCGGCATATCTAGACGTTCATTAAGCAGTATTGTGCATTTTTTTTTGATATATGAATGCGTCTACCTCTCATCTACCTCATTGCACATTCGAAACTTGTCTGGCAAGCTTATAGATGCCACTTCCAAGTAGGTGGTAGGTTTAATACAATTGTGTTGTCTGAATTCCAATTGCAACCAATGTTTAATCATTAAAGTGTTCGTTGGTCAGCCCCTTCATGTACAATACCAATTACTCTAAGCGTGGCGTCAATTATAATCCCGGACTTCTTCTAAGCTTATTAGTGAACGAGCAGTAAATGCGTAATTGTGGTGATAATACGAGGGTGGATTGAAAAGTAGTCGGCCTAACACTGATCCATTTAGTTCTAAAAATCAAATCTAACCACATTATTTAGTTCAGTTCAGTTCAGACCTGTTAATTGTGTGAAGTTTGAAACGTGTGCGATAATTAGTTTTAATTTTATAAATTTATTAACAAATCAATCTGACTTCATTTCCGCAAATGGAGCAAATCGAGCAGCGTGCCGTCATTAAGTACCTCCATAAGAAGGGGATGTCATCAAAAGCCATCCATGATGATATGGTCAGTACAAAATGTAAGTAAAAATGGATAGCAGAATTCAAGCGTGGTAGAGAGTGTGAAAGACGAACCCCGCTCTGGAAGGCCTTCGACGACCAATACTGACGAAAATTTTAAAAAAATACTCGACTTAATTATGGGAGAACGCAAATTGAAAATTAGAGAGTTAGCCAAGATTATAGGCATCTCTTATGAACGTACTCAAAACATAATAGTCAACGTGTTGGATTTCCACAAGGTGTCTGCGAGGTGGGTTCCGCGACTGCTTTCAGTTGAGCAAAAAAGATGCGATTGACTATTGCACGCGACTGTTTGGAGTTATTTGAAGCTGATGAATGTGATTTTTTGAATCGTTTTGTTACTATGGACGAAACATGGGTCCATTACTGTACACCGGAGACAAAACAACAATCAGAACAGTGGAAAAGACCTGGTTCACCACCCCCCAAAAAGGCTAAATCGATTTTGTCGGCAAGTAAGGTGATGGCTTCAGTATTCTGGGACTCGAAGGGTGTGATTATGGTTGATTATCTTGAAAGGGGTCAGACTATAAACTCTGATTATTACTGCACCTTACTACGTCGTTTACGAGAGGAAATAAAAGAAAAACGTCCAGGAATGATCAGAAGAAAAGTCCTGTTTCATCAAGATAACGCTCGTGTTCACACGTCTGTCCAATCAATGGCAGAAATTCACAACTGTGGCTTTGAACTGTCACCGCATCCACCTTATTCACCTGATCTGGCTCCGTCAGACTTTTTTCAAGCACTTGGGAGGTCAAAGATTTTTGACAAATGACGAGGTCAAAGCAGCAGTAGACGCATATTTTGACTCTAAGGAAGAATCATTTTTTTTCAACGGGCTAAATGCTTGGAAGGGAAGATGGCTAAAGTGCATTGAACTTGACGGTGATTACATTGAAAAATAAAAATATATTTCATTTATTATGTATTTATTTTCTTGGTTAGGCCGATTACTTTTCAATCCAAGCTCGTATCATCACAGTTACGCATTTACTATTCATTTGTAACAAAACTTATGGCTGGACTACTAAGTCCGGAACGTTGGTTTCTAGCCAGGCTTGGGTAGTTCGTGCCGTGTGATCAGGAGCAGAGTCCTGCTGGAAAGTCCATGTTATATTTTTAAAAAGTGTATTGCTGAGAGGTTTCACAACATGATCCAAGACAGTATTTTGATACACTTTGGCTGAAGTTTTCACTCCTTTTTCACAAAAATGTAGTTTTGTGACTCCCTGATAAGACACGCCCCACCAAACCATCACTGACGTCCACCGATGACCTCGTTGTACCTTTCCGACCACTTGAGCAGCTTCCTTAGAACTGTGAGCGTACACTTTATCATTTTGCTTATTGTAGTGTTCTTCAATCGTGAAATTTTTTTCATCGTTAAAGAGGATATTTCTGTGCCTTTCACCTGCGTATCGCGACAGAAGGCGCTTTGATCGATCCACTCTCTTTAATCGTAAAGATTGATTTAGGGCATGTCCTGTATATCGACGATAAGCACCGACCTTCTTGTTTTATATACGTGGCAGAGTCCTAGCGGGAATCTTCATTTCTCGCGATAAGATTTTTTGCTTCCTTATGGGGTTTCGACGAATTCTGACTTTAACAGCATTAATAGCCTTTGTAGTTCTAACAGCACGCGGCCGCCCCGATCTTTTCTGGTCTTCGACAGACGGAGAGTTGTTGTATCTATTGATAGTACGATATACGAACATACGGCTGATACCAAGTTTTTGAAGTGTCTGGAATATGACCGACGGCACCATACCCACTTTGTGCAAGGCGACCACTGCGATCCTATTTTTTAACACCCCATTTCATCTTGTAATTCGATAATGAACACGAAAAAATATGTGAAATAGCGCGAAATCGAAAGAAGTTTTTAAAATAATATACGTGTTCCAAATTCAAAATAATTAAAAAGTTGAAAAAAATAAAAGTTTTAATGTAACAGTATTTATGGCCAGACTAGTTATAGAAAAAACAAAGTAGGTATTATTTTTTTGTTAAGTTACGCGTAGACACAGCCCTAAGTGGGTCTCTCAGAGTAGACTTTGATATGAAAAATACCAAAGATGCAATTATTTACAGACAGCACTGTTGCAGAATACGTAAACGTGCAATACAACATAATTGTGTAACCAGCACAATAACAATACAGTGACGTGCAATATTGTAATTGCTGACCACGTGAGGAAGCTATTTATAAGTTTAACTGCCACAATCGTTTTATTGCGTAATGATAGTGAATTGCTTGATACGTAGGTACTTTTCTTGGATCATAATATAAGTCATATAAGGTTTACTAAGAGGACCTATTATGACGATGAATTGGAAGTTTTGTGACCTTTCTATTGTGTTTCTTTGTACAATACCGGGTTTTATAAATGGACAACGGCATGTAGAAGAGGTCTTCTGAGATACTCAGGATGAGGGTCATTATTTTGCCTTCGATGACTGTGATTGTGGATCTCTGGACTAATCGCAATCTTAGGACGTATGTCGATAAACAACAACACCTGTATGAAGAATTATGCAAAGGACCAAACATATGACTAAACTTTTTATATGGGACGGATCCCGGACGTTAATAATGTAACCCTAACATAAAACCTAGACTTTGTACTTTAATTACATATAGTTAATTTTGTGTTACATTAATCGGCGGCGTATATTTAACGCCCGTCACTAATTTAGCAGACTATATTGACGTTAATTTCTACTAGCACCTTAACCATACACCCTTGTCCATATACGAAGTGATTTACCTTCAGATCTACCTGAACCAATTCGCATCGTGTGTGTGTCACACACACAGACACGATGTGTGATGTGTGACCAGTCGGCCGGAGAGATTAAAACAGTAATGAACTGATGCGATTGAATCGTTTATGTCCTCCAATACGTTCAAGCCAAACTGCGGCAGTTTCATCTTTCATCATCCGATCGACTTCTCAATGTATGGTGGTGAATACACGCGATCTTAGCAACATAAAACTTTTAAACATAACACCACTTAATACTCGTATTATTGGTTTTACGCCATACAATCAGCAATTAAAAAGCGTTTCCCTTTCGATTTTCAAATTTGGAAAGTGTTAGATCAATGATTAAATATCTTGTAACTACAAGTTACATATAAATCTGGAGAACGCAAACTTTAGTTTAAAGTATAGAACAATATAGATAGACAGATATACAACAGATCAATAACGTACCACGTCAGGTATGTGATAAGTACCTATATAAATATAAGCCGTTATATAAATTTGATACTGGTTTAACTGAAGCCGCAGAGATTAAACAGCATGCTCTACCTAGGAATGGATGCTAAGTTGCAATAAAGCGAAACTCCTATGCATTTACTTGATATGTACGCAAACGTTTGTGTCTTCTCTGTGTATAATATTACATACATATATTATTAATAAACTTATGGACAAAGAGAAAACCGCAAATATATATTATTTTATTCGTTTCGTTTTGGTACGGAACCCTGTGTGCGCGAGCCTGACTCTCACTTGACCGGTTTTTAGTAGTTTTTTAGTCAGTCAGTCTTTAAAATAACAAAGTACTTTTTGTACATAATATTTATTATTATCTAACAACACACATGAAAATTTAGGTTTAGCACACGTAAAAAGTTCGTTTTTTTAAACAGTTTTGAAATAAATGTTATTTTCCAATTATGCTACCTGGATACGTCCTTTATTGTACATTTAAGTGCACAGTGCGATAAACTCGTGGCTGGGTGCTATTATTTATTTTGTGGCCGGGTTAAAGTTGACTTTATTAAAGGATTCATTGTGCACGAAGCATAAATTATTATATACTTCCCACCTCTAGTTCCGGTATCGTTTGAAAAACCACCTGTCTTTCTGACTATCTTCGGCCCAACCAACTTAAACACGAGATTTGTACCGTGATTTGACGTAATTAAATTTCCTACGAATAATATTTTATAACCTCTGTGGTTTCGGTTACTGCTTCTAAGGAAAGTGGATTGTTAATATGTTAACAAGTCGGAAAAATGCTGCTGTCAACGACCGACCACCCGATATAGTGCTGACCCGTTATATTACCCGAGTGATCGACCTGGACTCCTGCCACGATCCCGGCGCCCGGCTAATTATAAACACTCGCTCATGGAATATACAATCTCATGCTAATACCACCAAGGAATAAAATTGCTTAAAATGAAATCACTTGATACGATTAATGAGCTGTTGGGAGCTATTTTATATCGGCTATGGCGCTATGATTACTACTATTTCAATACGTTGACTTGTTAAGGCCGTCGGGGTCGATAACTCTTTCTATAAAATAGACTTTGATATTCTTCACATGCGAATTGTATAAATAGTAAATAAGATTGATCTAATTTACAAATAACTTTGACTGGAAAAGTGGTCCAAATTATTTTTGTACCTTATGGATACCCAGCCTCAAGGTGCGTTGACGGGAAAAATCGTGTGGACTCCTGGAACTGGCGCAAGTGGGACGCGCGTCAACTGATCAAAACAATGAGGTCGGTCTTTATTCACGCATACGGAATCGTCTACTGGAGAATAGGTATAGTAGCGATAACGAGCCAGTCGTGTCTTCGCTGCCGATTATTGCGGTTGCTACATCAATACATTTAATAATAAAATTTGTTCTCGCATATATTTAAAGCGCTGAAAATATAATTCGCGTTAACAAGGGCCTCGCACACCGTGCGGCATCAGGTGTCGTAGGAATTTCAACGCCCAACCTTGCGTTTAAAACTGTCAAGGCGAACGTAGGCCGAGTGCATCTGGGTATTTGTAAATTGTTTGGTTAGTAAGTTTGTGAGTAGTAGTGCAGTGACCCATCAGCCGTGCGTGAAGACGGGACTATGGTGCGCAAAGGGGAGAGAACTACGGGCACCCTACTTAGGACTCTGGCCGATACGCTCCGGTGGCAATCTCTACGCGCTCTCACCGTCATGCGTTCGGTAAGCTGCAGACACTTTTATTGGACTACGCCTTGCGTTTTCTATAAATATTTAAAACGTTTTTACTTCTAACACATGTTACGTACGCGCAGCAGGTGTCAACAATTGTTTTGTTTTATCGTGGTTTATTATGTTGACCTGTTATTGTGACGTAAAATTATTGTGTTTAACTTCCTAGGCAATTCCATTTTTATTGAAAAATCAATAACCCGGTACTTGTACTTTATAATAGTTTGACGTGTAGTTCCGCAATGTAATAATGACATGCTCACACGTTCGTGTGCCCGTGTCGGGCCATTCACGTGACTTTATCGGAATCTATCACAATCTGTGACCTCAAGGGCGGAGATCACGTTGGGAAAACATTGACACCGTGCCTTATCTACCGTTACCTTTACTACACTTTAAGATACATCGTGTCTAGTATCTGACGCAATTATCCTATCACATATACCTACATTCACAAAAAAATAGTGTAGACAGATATTAACAAAAATATATCAACAACATCAAAACTTTTCAAAACATTGACAAAAATAGATATTATAGGTGTCCGTAGAAGTCAACGAACCGATAAGGTCAGATAGACTTTCGTATAGTGCATATTGTAAACTAGTAGATACGTAGCATTTTATTTACATACTCGCAAGCATTTTATTTACATACTCGCAAATACAGACAAGTTTTGCAGGTAAACACAGGTGTGATAGACCTTAACTCCGTGTATCCAGGTGTAATAACTTTCTGTTGGCACAATGCTACATTTTTTTTCACTTTAGATCGAGTTAACTATGACTTGTCGGTTAACTAATACTTAGTCTTAATTATATAGTTTATCATATAGGCTTTGCCTGCAATATCTGTAACAAGTCAGAATTTTAGAGTAAGTTGACAAAGAGATTCCTTTAAACTTTGAGTTAGTTGCTTAATTTGTATGGCTATTTATCATTGTCTTAAACAAAATTAGTCTTTTTCGTCTTGAATTTACGAGCATACTTGTATAATTTAATAATTCAAAAGAAAAATTACTTTCTAGATTGCAATATGTTAAGAACCTCTTTTGTGCCTATCTTTATACTGTCTTTGTGTTGTCCACTATAATGTTTTTGACTAAGCGAAAACGCGACAAAAGGGAAGTTTGTGTAACTTCGCTTTTGTGACAGAGGTTTTACTCATCAAGGAGTGGTGAGCATAACTTGATCCTCGGAAATGTTGAAACTAGTTGAAAAGGTCTTTGAGCACAAAAATAATTCAAGCTAAGATTTATTGTAACATGATTCTGTATTATTGTAAGACATAAATCATCATAAATCTACTTGGAAAATTATAAACGCGTAAAGAGGTCAACAAAAATTAAATGATAATCATTTTAAACTTAATATAAATGGTAAAATAACTACATCAGACTTCGAGGTCGCTAACGAATTTGAAATTTTTTTCTCCCGAATTCCTGTAGATTTGACAAAAACCCTAGGCTCTTCAACCCCCATTGCAGAATCTTTGTTAAAAGCAAACGTTCCTTGTTGTAACGTTATATTTAAATTCAGTAAAGTTAACATAAACACTATCTTAAAAACTTTTAAATCTTTAAATATCAAGAAAACAGTTGACCTCTGGGGCCCATCTCTGTGTATTTAGTAAATTCTTTTATTGAAATGGTTGCTCCTGAACTAGTAATAATATTTAATAATTGTGTTTATAGTGGTGTGTTCCCTGATTTAATGAAATCTAGTAAATTAATTCCCCGGTTTAAATCGGGTAGTACTTCAGATCCGTCCAATTTCCGTCCCATTTCTGTACTACCTACATTTAGTAAAATTTTTGAAAAAATTATGCTTAATCAAATGCAAAATCACTTTAACGTTAATAAACTATTACATACAAAACAATTCGGTTTCACTCGTGGTCGGTCCACCACTGATGCCGGAATTAAATTATTAGAGTGTATATACAGGGCCTGGGATGAGTCATATGATGCTTATGGTGTATTCTGTGACTTATCTAAGGCCTTCGATTGCGTTCAGCACCAGACTTTAATTAAGAAACTTGATCATTACGGAATCCGGGGGACGGCCTTGAATTTCGTCAATTCTTACTTAAGTGATAGGGTCCAGAAAGTAGTGATCAATGGTAAACAGTCACCTGGTTCTCCTGTAGCAATGGGGGTACCGCAGGGTTAAATTTTGGGACCTTTTCTTTTTCTAGTATATATTAATGATCTCCCTCACCTCATAAGAGACGACCACGAGGTAGTTTTGTTTGCTGATGACACTTCTTTAATATTTAAAGTTAAACGTGGACAGCGCGAACTTGACGATGTAAACATTGCCCTCTCTAGGATAGTCTACTGGTTTTGTGCTAATAATTTATTATTAAATGAAAATAAAACTAAATGTGTAAGATTCACCTTACCTAATGTAAGACTTGTTAAAACCAGTGTTAAGGTTAGGGATGATATAATAGAATTGGTCGATGACACTGTCTTTCTGGGCATAACGTTAGACTCCAAATTGCAATGGGGGCCTCATATCGGGAAAATTTCGGCCAGGCTTAGTTCAGCAGCCTATGCTGTCAAAAAGATCCGACAACTTACAGACATTAAAACGGCGCGTCTTGTCTACTTCAGCTACTTCCACAGTATCATGACATATGGCATACTACTGTGGGGTAACGCTGCCGATATTGAATGCATCTTTGTGTTGCAGAAGAGGGCTATCCGGACTATCTATGGAATGGGGTCTCGGGAGTCATTAAGAGATAAGTTTAAGCATATTAACATCCTTACAGTGTATTCACAGTATATTTATGAAATTTTATTGTATACCCACAAGAACAAAAGTAAATTTGTGAAAAATAGTGATAATCATAATCTAAACTTAAGAAATAAGGATAAACTGGCTGTTCCTAAATTTAGGCTTCATAAAGTGAGTAATTCTTTTGCGGGGAACTTTATTCGAATGTACAATACATTGCCAACCGAAATAGCAAATTTATCTGTCAATAAATTTAAAAAACTAATAAAAAGTGAATTGTGCCATAAAGCTTATTATAGTATTAATGATTTCTAAGATGACAAGGCGGCCTGGTTGTAACAACGTAACGAATTGCTCCTTTCTAAATAACTCTGTATTAGATTTAAGATGAAATATTTTGAAAAAAGCCGAGCTGAGTTTCTTGAGGGCTCTTCTCAGTCTCGTTGCATTTTGGAACCCTCGGTAGAGTCACACCAACTTCTGACGAATCTAAATAATTTTCTGAAAATTTCAAAGATAATAAACGTTATTTTATTTTTATTTTTATTTCATACGCAGACACCACAAATATTTAAGTCTAACATTATCAGTACACCATGTAGTGTAACAGACGACTGGGTTATGAATTCCTTTACATTAGAATCATCAACCATTATTAGCCGGTCGCGACAAAATTCAGCTGTTTCTCACCGTCTGGGTGTTTAATAATAAATTTGTTGGAACAGGCGTGTTTAAAGGAGTATGTGTCTTTTTTCCCTCTTCCCTAACGTTTATTGCCGGGCGTTACGGGTACACTCTTGTAAGGATAACCCCACGGCCCCGCGCGACCACGTTCCACTTCCTCCCGCTGGAAACCATGACACGTATCATGGTCTCAAGGAGTCCTTTTCCTGTCTCAAAGTTAGTTATATCTGAATATCGGTCGACATCCGCTCCTGTTTTCCTACACGAGTTCCCAAGTCTCACAGGAACTCATTACTGGGATAAAAGAGGCCTATATGTTAATCCACTGTTACCTCCATACCAAATTTTATTACGTTATAATATGATGGAGTAACTAACATACAAACAAACTATGTACATATTTTTGTATTTCAAAGCAATGAGTTTGCTTAACTATTCTTAAAAGATTAAGAAAGAAGAAAATTCAGTGTTTAATGTGTTCTTAATATTTTATGTACATATTAATACGCCAAGTGCCGACAATAGAAAGCATAAATCATAAATTATATATGTACATATTGCTTTTTGCAAGCATTTCGAGATTAGCGAAATTTTGCTTTCGTCCGTCTGTCTGTGACATTTTTTTATCCGATCTCTACGAAACTTAGCACAGGTGTTCCTTGATTTAAACTTCTTGATTGTCTGTAAATAGGGGTAAAAAACACAAGTGATGTTTTTAATGCTAGAGAGGTCTACTGTTTTGCCATAATATGGGCGACAACTTTATTAGTAAGATTTTTTCCTCCATATACTTTACCTTTGCCCTGGTGTCCCGTTGCTCTTTGTAGTCTATGGACATGAGTATGACTGACACTGTGTAGCCTGATATCTACTTTGATCAGATCATATATGTATTTTGTTGAATGTACGTCATCTAATCCCCGTATTTCAACCAGCGCCAGTGCCTCTTATTTTGATCAGCAAGTAAACTATTTGTAGTTGAAATGAAGAGGCTTCTGGACGCTTAGATCCTGTTCGCTTAGATGTTTAAACTACTCAACGGATAGGAACCGAAGGATACAGTGATTCAAGAGGACGATTTATATTATTTTAAACCATTGCCCCTCGAACAAGTGAATTTTATTCATCGATAACAGTGAATAAAACGCTCATTTACTCACAAGTGAATAATGACATTTGAATTTGGAACGAGCTTCAATAGACGAATTAAGTATACTACAAAAAAAAAGAAAGCTGAACGTAACTACTGGCAGGCTAAATGAAGTCATTTTATTGACAAAAAAAAACAAAAGGGGCAATGGTATAAAAACAAACACAACCCGCCAATTTTAGATCGTAGTGTTTCATTGGAAAATTTAAAATAACTAATAAAATGAGTTCTTCCAGTGATGAAAATGAGTCGCTTACTCCAGAATCATTTCGTTCGAAAGCAGCATTTATCTATCAGACAATGTAGGTGTTGGAAACCTTTACCTTATTTTCTCGCAGTCTACTTTATACCATTATAAAGTAGAGTAGACTACACGTGAAAAAGCGCCCGGCGGAACTTGGCCACCTGTGTAGCCGCTGCGTGGTGGTCGGGTGTTACTCAGCATGTTTAGGGTCGGGTTTTATCCCGCGTCGGTGAGTGAAGGCGTGCGTAGGGTGAAGCTTCACAGCATGCAGCCCTTCTAGCCTGCTTCTGTAAGGACGGTGGGTTGCTAATCCATCGTCCTCAGGCCCCGATCGTGGAGGTCGATGGTCCTGCACATAGTCACCCTCTCCGCACACTTCGGAACTCAGCGCGGAGGGTACTCCTTCACGAGCATAACCTGCTCGCAGAACAAACAGGCCGCGTTCCACTGGCTCCCGTTAGAGACCATGGCTCGTAGCATGGTCTCCAGCGAGAGGGTATCTACGCCCGGGCCCACAATGAGCTCTCGGCGCTGACTCGCCCATGCTGAGCATTCCACCAACTTGTGGAATGCCGTGTCTTCGCCGGAAGCCTCGCAGTGTTGACACGTGGGTGTGAGCTCATGATGCATGCGAAACAAATACTCACTGAAGTTTCCGTGCCCAGTGATGATCTGTGTCGCACGATACGTGAGGTCACCGTACTGCCTCTGCAGCCACTCCTCCATGAGGTCTCACCGCCGCGATGGTGGTGGTTCCCCACTTGCTCAAGTCGAACCTTCCATGTCTCCATGAGATCCTGGCGGAGTTGGGACCGCTGGTCCTCGATTTCTCGAGACGCAGGCCTGTGGTTCCGCTCCAGTGCCTCCTTGTGCCATTGAAACAATGACGCAAGGGCTTTCGCTTCCAGGTTCCATGGAAGGGTCGCGGCTAGGAGACATGCAGCATCTAGGGAGATCGTACGGTACCCTCTTACGTAGTATCCTCTTAAGTTACGGAGCCTTCAATGCAAACAAACAATCAAATCTTTCCTCAAATTAGTGCAGATATCAATTACTTTTTGAACGCATGCATTAATGAAATATATTTATCTCGAATATAATTTACTTAATCACTAAACATGTTTAAATCGTGATTTCTGCTTATTTATAAGATTCTTTTTCTTAAATTAAATAAATCCAACTACTTTGCAATATTCCGCCACATGCAAATTACCCAACTCTCGTATTTATTCATGCACAAGTCCGCCCTCCAAACCCACTTAGGCCGAAAGAATAGAGAAATAATTTTGAAAATATAATAAATATGAGAGTTGTGTTATCGTGCAAAAAATAATAAAAACCTCGACACGTGTTTCGCCCCCAACCAGGGGCATCATCAGGAGATGTCGATGGCTCGGCGCACGGCGACCGAATACGAACCATTCGGTCGCGGTAGATTTATTTAATTTAACTATGGACTTCCGAAAAGTAACGCCTGATAGTATTAACTTTATTGAATTCTTTTTCTTTTCTTTAAAATTTTAGATTTTATTAAGTAATACGTAGGTCACACTGTAAGTTTTGCGTAACTTAAAAAAACAACATGTTAAAACCAAAATATTATGTTTATTGCTTTTCAAAATACTCTCCTTTACATTTTAAATTTTTTTTCATGCGATCAAACCATTTTTTAAAACAGGAGGACCACAGATCTGAAGGCATGTTTTCTACGTGCTGATTGAACGCTATCACTACCTCTTCGGAGTTGGTAAAAGTGAAACCTCTCATCAAATCTTTGATTTTGGGGAAAATACAGAAATCACAGGGTGCTAGGTCGGGGCTATGCGCAGGATGGGTGACGAGTTGTACTTTTTCGGAAGCTAAAAATGATTTTGTTTTGTTGGCCGTGTGTGAAGAAGCGTTGTCATGATGTAGGAGAACGCGGCTTTAGGGTCGTCTTTCGTGAACTTTTTCTAACACCCTGGGTAAACAAATGGTAGAATACCACTCGGCATTAACACTCTTTTGATCTTCAAGTGGAATTGTACAGATGGGACCCGTAGCTGAGAAAAAAAACGCGATCATTTTTTTACCAACGTTTCTCGCCTGCCTCACTTTTGTTGGCTCATTTTCAAACACCCATTCACAAGATTGCTGTTTTTTTTCAGGTTCAAAACAATAAATCCACGTTTCGCGATGTCATAAACAGCATTAGAATGTCCGTGGTCGTACTTCAGTAGCATCTGTGAGCACCATTCTACGCGAGCCCGCTTCTGCTCCGCTGTCAGTTTATGAGGGATCCAACGACAACAAAGTTTCCGAACTTTCAATTCTTCGTGTAAAATTTCTGGATTTGACTCATACTAATCCCCAATAGTCCTCGAATTGTCTCATAGGTAATCCGCGGGTTTTCTTCAGTCAACCGCTTAACAGTAGCCACATTATTTTCGTTGACGGCAGTTGAATTTCGTGAAGGGCGGCCCCCTTCACGAAATTCGTCATGTAAAGAAACTTCACCTCTCTCAAATTCAGCAAACCATCGCCTCACGGTGCTCAAACAAGGTGCTTCTCTCCCAAAAGCATTTTGAAGACGAGCGGCACAGTCTTGCAGAGAGAGAGAACTTTTAAAATCATAAAAATCATCGCTCTAAAATCTTTTCGACTTAATTCCATTTTCGTTGCATACGTAGAACTTTGATGTGTGATAAAAAACAATTGACAAATGATTTCCCGCCAATTGTTTTTTTTTTATTACTTAGAAGGTTGCAACGTTTAAAAAAATATAACATTCGAAATTCAAATAGTTCCGATTAGCTAGAAGTGCAAACTTTTAGTGTGCCCCATGTATCATAGAAAGAAACTATTTGCATTATATAATAGTCTTAATTATGAAGACTGAAGGGGCAGGCAGAAGTGCACTACACACCCACGATCTGCCAGTAATTTTGTTGGTCCAACGTAATAGGGGGCAAGCCTATTGCCGTTACCGGGCACCGGAAAATCCATAATCTGTAATTCAAAACAAATTTCGTATTATTATTACTATATTATATATAGTTAAAAAATATTAATACGAAGGTGGATTGAAAAGTAGTCGGCCTAACACTGATCCATTTAGTTCTAAAAATCAAATCTACCCACATTATTTAGTTCAGTTCAGACCTGTTAATTGTGTGAAGTTTGAAACGTGTGCGATAATTAGTTTTAATTTTATAAATTTATTAACAAAGCAATCTGACATCAATTCCGCAAATGGAGCAAATCGAGCAGCGTGCCGTCATTAAGTACCTCCATAAGAAGAGCTGTCATTAGGGGATTGCGCTCTTTCATATACATCCGTCAAAAAATGGATAGCAGAATTCGAGCGTGGTAGAGAGAGAGTGTGAAAGACGAACCCCGCTCTGGAAGGCCTTCGACGTCCACTACTGATGAAAATGTTAAAAAATACTCGACTTAATTATGGGAGACCGCACATTGAAAATGAAAGAGATAGCCGAGATTATAGGCATCTCTTATGAACGTACTGAAAACATAATAGTCAACGTGTTGGGTTTCCACAAGGCGTCTGCGAGGTAGGTTCCGTGACTGCTTTCAGTTGAGCAAAAAAGGATGCGATTGACTATTGCACGCGACTGTTTGGAGTTATTTGAAGCTGATGAATGTGATTTTTTGAATCGTTTTGTTACTATGAACGATACATGGGCTTGGGTTCATTACTGTACACCGGAAACAAAACAACAATCAAAACAGTGGAAAAGACCTGATTCACCACCCCCCAAAAAGGCTAAGTCGATTTTGTCGGCAAGTAAGGTGATGGCTTCAGTATTATGGGACTCGAAGGGTGTGATTATGGTTGATTATCTTGAAAGGGGTCAGACTATAAACTCTGATTATTACTGCACCTTACTACTTCGTTTACGAGAGGAAATAAAAGTAAAACATCCAGGAATTATCAGAAGAAAAGTCCTGTTTCATCAAGATAACGCTCGTGTTCACACGTCTGTCCAATCAATGGCAGAAATTCACAACTGTGGCTTTGAACTGTTACCGCATCCACCTTATTCACCTGATCTGGCACCGTCAGACTTTTTTCTGTTCCCTAACCTAAAAAAGCACTTGGGAGGTCAAAGATTTTTGACAAATGACGAGGTCAAAGCAGCAGTAGACGCATATTTTGACTCTTAGGAAGAATCTTTTTTTTTTCAACGGGCTAAATGCTTGGAAGGGAAGATGGCAAAAGTGCATTGAACTTGATGGTGATTACGTTGATAATTAAAAATATATTTCATTTACTTATTATGTATTTATTTTCTTGGTTAGGCCGATTACTTTTCAATCCACCCTCATAATATACAAGACACATATATTTAGCCACAAGTTAAAATAGTTTGGCAGCCGTAGGACGGTATTTGATGAATATTTCGGGTACGTAACCCTTAGCGACACCCATATCTTTGACACCAGCGTGGAAGGGAGGGAAAGGTATTAATTATTAAATAATATTGTTGGCATGTACTGGAATTGAGTAGTTTCCGGGTCTGACTATTTAAAAAAAAACAATGAAAAGATGTTTTTTCACACAATGAGAAGAATTTTTCGGTGTATGATTTAAGAAAACATCTGGATTATGTACTCTTATTACTTTTAATTGTTTATTTCTTTTTTATGACATGTTAATGATTATAACGTATTTAGTTAATTAGTTTAAAATCTTTGGGTACCTAATTGTTTTCAATGTGTTATGTCGAAAGAAACCCAACACTCTTCCTCACAAATATAATTTCTCGTGTCAGTATAAAATTGCAGTTGCTGTGTGTACAGAGTTGATCAGTGTACAGTTCGTTATCGTGACATGCATCAATACATTGGTTCGGGAGAACAACTCGGTCTAGTCGCCCTCGGCAGAAGCGGCGTGCCGTATCGCCAGAACCGCCATCCGCAGAGATGACTATGCTCGCTCTCATTCATTAGAGGGGCGAGAGGTTCGGGGTGCAAGACGTCGCGCACCGCCCGACGATATCGATTTTGTCCCACTCTCCCTCCGCATCAAACTCACACCCCCGCACTCAGCATCCGACCTCGAGTGCTCTCTTCTCGCGCCTACTGAACACCTCCGACAGAAACTACGCTTTAATGACATAAAACCATAGCTCAAAATTCCAAAATCCACCTCAGACCCGACGTCCTTTCGCCAATCCCTAATGGACCCTCGGACCGAAAGTCTCTCGGTCGAGATTACAACACCGCCTTCATCGTCCATGCCGTAGGAAAAAATAAGCTTTTTGTTACAATTAAAATGGTAAATCAAACCAATTTTAGTAATTGCGAGGTCAAACTTTGAAGTGCCGGCGCGCGTTAAGGACGGACTTTTAAAACGCGTATGATTTTTAATAGGGCTCTTGTTAGTTTGACAGCGCGTGTCACGTAAAATATCCTAAAACGTGGACAAGTTTTGAAGATGGAGAATGCATTTAATTAATATATATTGATGAGTCAATTTAGTATACTGGTGATGAACCTGTAATGCGTGTAGTCTCGTATTTCATCAATTTCATCACCGCCGAGATTTATTGGTACGGAGTTGGCAGGCGTTCCGTTCTAATTCGAATTACCGTACATAGTTTAATGAGTGCATTGATCTTCTAATAAAAAATGTAAAATGTGTGTAGAGTGTTTGTATCGTAGATTTTAGGGTACGTACTCATTCTCTACATTAATTCTATTGACCAATATATAATAATATTTATTATTTATTTATATTTACTTGGTTATGGATTCATCACGTTCATTCAATTCTCCCTGAGTCAGCTCATCAGATTGCAAATTATCGTTCGATCATGTTATCATTTATTAGCGCATAAAATTTTAATTGACTTTCACAATAATGAGTTGTATGTGTTATAAATATTGGTACAAAGTTATACAATTCCAAGATATATATTCTCAGTCTTGGTTTCGAAATCCCAATCTTATTTGAAAGCGATCCGTACAATTTTTCATTACGACAAACATATAAAAGCTAACCAATAGCTATTGGTTTACACTATTTTCATGTTCTATGCATAGTTAGAAGTATATCCCAGAGAAGTGCATTCTATTTCAAAAATATATGGCTTAGATCGTATTTTCACTATGAATGAATCATAGAATAAAAATAAAATAACAGAACTCCATTTCTCTATTTACTCCAATGTCGCTATTTAGTTCAAGCGTAATATAGAAAGATGCTTTCTATTTTAAGTCTAGCTATTACTGTTCTAAGCCTTTATCGACATAGAACGCGATATCACAATATGTAAAGACTCGTACACATTGTGCTATCTTACTTTAGATTAAAATATACGGAACAGCATGCTCAAAGCTTTATTTACTTCACCGATTCTTGACCTATGAGATAACATTCGTCGTATTGCGGTAGCACCACATAATTATGCGTCGTTTTCATTGTTAATCGGTATTTATTATACTAAGAGGCTGTCTGAAATACATGCGCATTATTTTGCCTCATCTGGTCATGAAAGTTTTATTCCGGTTGTCATACGAACATCTATGGCAGTCGTTACGGGTATTTGGATCCCTAAAACAAAATCCAACTGGTCTACTACTTCGATATCGCCCATGGGTTGTGGACGTCAGATAGCAGTCGTTCCACGGAAAATATCGAAGTTCAGCCGCATCGCATTTAGACTGGAAAGCCGACTTCAACTGAGTTGGGAAAACCCTCGGTGGATGATGATGATCTAGTCATTAAAGTTTTATTATGAATCAAAGGATGCAATCAACTTCTCAATTGTCGGATTTAATAATATCGGATCATAATACAATCGATAGTTACGTGTGTTTCAACTAACTATATAGTTGTTGTGTAGATGACTGTTAAATCAATCAAATCAGGACTGTATATAATTTCTATTGTTAGACTGACATGATGATGAGACACAAATGGTGGTCTATTGACAGTTTTGTTTGCCGGTTGATCTGTAACTGTAAATCTGATTACATAAGGCCATTGATGTACTGCGAGCAAGATTTCGCCTAGATTCTTGTAATAAATTCCAAGCAAATAATTATTGTATTCCAAACTACACACTTTATTATTTGATAAGCGAAAACTAATGGCAATATTTTGTACCATTTTCGGCAAATTAGTCCCGATGAAATATAATTTGAAATGTTATTTTTTGAACCCATCTTACACTGGTAAACTATAAAAAGTTTTCTGATAAATATATGAAAGCATTTATTTGATCGGCGAGATGCTGGGCAAGCCACAAATGGAGGTAGTTATTTATAACTTACTTTTTACCGACAAATAAGACTCTGTGGCTCTGGTACAGACGCATCTCGATGGTTTTGACACGAGATTCGATTCAACTGATCACCATACCAATCAAAACCCTCTTACACCATCGACAACACACAAATTATGCACAAAAGAGACCAGAACGTTGCCGACATCCCGCTGGAAGTACCAATTTCAAAAGATGTAGCTATATTTCAAGATAAGGACTAAATTTTGTTTGTAAAAAAACATGTAACCAAATCAATTTAATCCATCGGAAAGAATGCTTGTAACATTCAAAAGAAGTTACATTACAGACTCTAAACACGATAGGTAGACACCAGATTTTTCACGGCAACTCCAAAGTAATATAAGTAATTAATGGAAAGTGAAAACATATTCATTAAAACTTCAATTGTGTGTTTGTTTAACAGCTAAATGTACACAGCATACGAGTATAGGCAGCGTGCATGTTATTTATAAATGACTACTATCTTATAGCTTTGTTATTATGGTAATGCCCCATCAAGGCGTCTGCCCCGACCTACCTCAACGAGGGGAATGCTTAGGGTAGGTTATGGTATTGCATTCGCGAATCGTCGACTGCAAGGGTGGTTTACCATAACTATACCTTGGTTTGTACTTTATACAACGGTGAATGTGTTTGTCTAGCAGGATTTATGAATGCCAGGGTGCAATTATGACATTTGACGTGTGGTTTTACTCTAATTCGATTGGATATACGCACTTATATTCATAAATATACAAAGCTATATTCGTTGTGCTGTGTTCAATTCATCGAGCACACGGCCATTTTAGTTTGTTATAAATTTTAAATCAGTTATCTAGCCTGGTACCGAGTTGAAAATAAACACGAGATCGATATGGTTTCGACGACCTCCGAAATTATTGGTATTTCAAACGTTTAGATTCAGGACTCAAATATTCTTAAGATATAAGTTATCATTCACCGAGCCTTTTCCCAACGCAGTTGGGGTCGGCTTTCCAGTCTATCTGCGATTCGGCTGAACTTCGATATTTTCCGTGAAGCGACTGCCATCTGACCTCTACAACCCATGGGCGATTCAAAGTTCTGTAGTTAGACTGGTCGGATTTTTTATTTAGGGCTCCAACTACCACCAACCCCTAACGACTGCCATAGAAGTTTGTATGACAACGGGGACCGACGGCTTAACGTGCGCTCCGAGCCACGTAGGGGTCTTAATGTCTAAAGAAATGGTCACCCATCCTAAGACCGGCCTGGGTCGATGTTGCTTAACCTTTGCAATGTGTTAACATTGTCGGTTACCACTAGACCACGAGCCCCTCTTAAGATTTCAGTATTATCTAGTAATGCAAACTGTCCGTCGTCAAGAATACCTGTTGGATTTTCCACACAGTCTAGTAAACCGACAGTTGATTAAAATCGTGCGCGCCCACTTGACGCACAGTGTTAGCTTTTGTATGTGCGTACGGTTGTGTGGTTGCACTAATGAAACGGGTTCCAGCGTTTGCGTCGCGGCGGCCTACGTACGCGGGCCTTGCATTAGGTCGGGTCAGTGAACCCGCCCGCCCACTATCGGGGTAAATATGCCGAATGTACACAGATGCGCGCGCCGGCCTCATACATCCATACATCCCCTTCCCAGTTGGCCGTCGCCGCTGCACTCCGCACGCATACACCCCCCAACCCCTCTTAAACCTCCTAATTGATTGCACAAATTTTCTCGCAATAACTGTCTTTTTATGACGTTAATGATGTAAACTTGCACAGTTCCGACGCTTAAATTGATACTCAACGACGTGATAAGTTGTATCCGAGAGTACCTAATGCGAGCAACTCTCATTTGCATATCGGCATGGCGCGTGGTGTACTGTTGTCGGAACTCAGAAATATTAATTAACATACTCTGGTTGTTTTATATCTGATTATTATGTCGGCCCTTTGATTTATGACCATAAAATAATCTTTCAACTTTTGGGATCTTGTTAAAATGCCTTGGCTCATCTGAGTTGCGTCTATCATAGTACGGGAGACGTAGAAGAACGACCTTCACCCATCTGGTAACTGGATGGGACACGTTTATGATGAAATGGCAACCGTGCTTATGATAACTTGCCTATTGAAAAGTGTTAATGGCTATTTTTAATTGAATTAATTTGTATCATTTTTCTTTCATAACCTTTACTTTATTTGACAACCGAATAAATTTTTCTTAAATTATAGTTTTTACTACATAGAATATTATGCTACCTGGTAAGTAGATGAATAGGTAAGTCAATATAGGTACCTACACCGATCTGGTAACCATTCCAAATTGATATCTTAAGAAAGGTAATTTAATTACAAATTAAAACATAGTCTTGAATACTTTTCGATTGGCGGGAGTTATAATAGGCATATTTGTTGATTAGATTAGAATAGATTAGAATAATCTTTATTGTACACTAATAAGAAATTACAGAAAAAATAAATATATATCCGATGCACAAACGGCGGCCTTATCGCTAAAGAGCAATGTCTTACAGGCAACCTTAGGATGGACATGTATTGAAATAGAAAAGTTTTAAGGTGGGTAAATATTATTGGTGTCGAAATATAGAAACAAATACAATATAACAGATATACATGAACAGGATTTTAGGTTGATGAGTGATATTTGATATAAAGTATGTCCCATCTGGTTACCATATGGGTGAAAGTCGATCTTCAACGGCTCCTAGATCAGCAGCTATGAAGATAATACATAACCTCTAATTACTTACAGGTTTTATTTCAATTACTGTTTTTCCGCATCATGTATCTACGTTATGTACACAATAAGTAAAGGCCGGTGCAAATTGACGGCACGGTACGGCGCGGCATGGCAAAGGATTTTAATTGCCATCAAGTTATTTTCATACTTATTACATCAGTATGTTCTTTTAATGCCAAGATTAAAAACAATCAGACTGATCAACATCTTGGCACTAGCAACCGTTCATTAAAATCTAAGTGACTAGGAATTATACAAGAAAATCTGAAGAAAGATTTATTTTTGATTAAGTACAAGGACGAGAAAAGCATCCATTTATGTTAAACAGCAGCTGTCTATGTTAACAGTTAAGCAACAAGCATAACTAAGTGATACATCGATGATTGAATTGAAACATTGCATCACCGATGCATTCAGATGATATCACGATGACGTCACCTCACATTGCGTATAATAAAACGTACAGTTGTGATGCCAACGTTCCTTCAAACAATAAATACAATGCAATAAGAATGGTACAAGGCTCTCAATGGTATCATAAAATGCGGCCGTTTTGGCACGAATGCGATATAAGAAGCATTATTTTAAAGTAACTTGACCTGAGTATTATGTGACAGATCGACTAGTTTATTAAGCATCCTTTGTAAGAAGATATACAATGTACGAGTATATAGTTCCGTATGTATTTTTTATATACCTATTTTAAACTTCGCAACGGATTTTGATGCGGTTTACACCCATGGATAGAGTGGTTCTCTAGGAAGATTTTTGTGTATATAATTTGTTAAGCGGGTGAAGCCGCGGGTACATAATATACTAGTCTTTATTAGATTTTGAACAATTGTAAGTTTTCGTTGAAGCATATTCTGGAGTAATCAAAAAGCATGAAATGTAAATATAACTAGTACCTAACAAAATATAATCAAACTTTGATGTCGCTAAACACAACAAACAAACTTAACCTAATATTCAAATTTACCTAAAAATAACCAGGATCGTAAAACAAACCCTAGTTAAGGTATATCCATAAAACATAAACTTTGTGACACGGATTAAATCGATACAATTCAAAAATGTGTTCTCTTAAGAGCAATAAGAATTTAAAAAAATGTTTAACAATTTTTTAAGGAGTAAGGGATAATATAATTTTGATCTGTATCCAACTAGAATTTGAATCAAAATAACCTGTGCATGGTTGTTGACAAGGAACTAACTTGCGTGTGCGCTTACGAGTGAGGGCCGAGAGCGTAGGTACTAAGTGCTAGTGACATTTAATAAATTTTCATAAATTTATTAATACAATGGACATTAACATTAATTACATACAAAAAACTAAACGATATTTGCAATTTTGACAATTCTCACACATTTCCCCCGAGATGGCGCTGCAGTGGTTTACATAGAAGCTATTAAGCCTCTTTGCGATCGGGAACATGATCGCAAAGAGGCTTAATAGCTATATAAGTAAATAGCAATAGTAAGTAAAGAAACATCTATGTATTTCCAAGTCTGTATTTAACAGAAACGACAATATACTAGGTATGTAAATTTAGGTAGGTACATAAAATGTGTAGACATTCCTGAAAAATATGTCATTAGATCTGAAACTTTGAAGATGTTAAGAGCTAGTCGATTGTTCACCATTGCATGCATTTGATATAATTATGTAATGCAGTTTCCTGTTTCAAATCAAATTGCGACTTATCAGGCGACGAGTCGCAGTTAGATTTGAAACAGGTTTTTTGCACGGAGATAACTTCCGGTTTGTACAGGTTGTGCAAGATGTGCTTGCGGTGTTTCCGGCCACATTCATTATTTAGTTAACCGTACACCGAATGGTGGATCACTTCTCACTATCAGGTACGATGCAAACAAAACGTTAAATAGAGGCCGGGTTAAACATGCACGACGGGTGTACGGGTATAATTAAAGTTTAGGAGACGCTCACGTCGCCCGTTAACCTCGTTATCGCGCGCTGGAAGTGGGTGAGACGCGGGGGAAGGGAGCCAGGCTCGGGGAAGCAGGGAAACGGGGAAAATCAATGACAGCCGCCGCGCGCCGTCTCTCCCCGACCCCACGCGCTCATCTCGCGACCACGTGCCGCGGTCACTGGCCTGACTCGCCATATCATCGTCATTAGACAATACTAGCGTTTGTTCCTCACATAATCGTCTTCCCAAAGATACCCTGACAATAGTCTAACAATGACGTAGGTATAATAGACAAGAAGTTTACCCGTCTGATGCTCAGTGACTCTAATCATTTTTACTTAATCAACAATTTCAATGTAGACAGACGTTATGACATGATACATTACGACGAGGTACCGACAATAAACAAACGAACAGTTTAGTCAAACAGATAAATATGTGGTAGCACGAACCCTTGTCAGTTGTTGGGGGCGATCGACTGCCTGAATATGTAGGTCGCTATCAGAAATTTGGGTTATCATTCGGACGCGTCGATATGCTACACTTTATGACGCCACTTGCGATTGCAATGCACCCGCCAATATTACCATCATATTTCCGCGTTAAACATAATATCTAAACATGTTGTGTTGCTACGTTTGTTGCTTATGAATTGGTATAGATATATCATGTCGTGACAGAATATCAGATGATTATGTGGTGCTCAGTGTTGTTTTATATTCGACTTTGGTGGTCCTCAATGTTTTCCCTACCTAAAGCGTTTTTCCTAGTTATATTCGAGTTACTGACAGCTAGCAAAACATTACAATTGGGGCAAGATTTACAGTATCTCGTTAAAAATTGGTAGCAATGAACTTCCTAGTCTCAATACATGCGGTATATCGTCGAAAGTCGGAATTTGTTACAAATGTTTTATATATAAGCATATCGCGACCCGTCGTCGATCAATGTCACCCGCATATTTAGGTCAACGTCCGTCATCCGAGAATTCCCTCGTTCGCCTGCTCTTCATTTCCTATACCAGTACTATGGAATGTGATCACTTGCAATGTGTTTGCTTTAGAATACTTGATAAACATCGAGACTAATTTTCTTTCATAGAGTTTATTACAGACCTTATAAACCTCAAACTTAGAGACGGAGGAATGTCATAAGGCGTTATGTCAAAAGATTGACTTAACAGTCGTATCAAGTCGTATGACTGTTTCAAGGCGTAACAGTAAAAAAAATTAACATAAAAATAATAAAGTAAATATAATTAAAAAAAAAGGAATCGCCAATATACTAGGCAATTAAAAATCTCCGTGACTAGCAATGAGGTGATCCATTAACCTGATTATTTCGTCCGTTCCCAACTGAAAATGGCATACAAATGATTGGGTTAGTAGTTCACAAGTGTCTTATTGGGCACCTGTGAACTTACCAGAATGAACTTTAGATCAATCATAAGTATCATCGTAAAAAAAATTCGGGATCGACTAACTGTGAGTAAGCTGTAATAATATGTGTGTTCACTTTCTCCAACTGTTAAGCATACGTATCAAAGTAGACACAATTCAATGTCTATTTAGATTTGCTCACCCACCTCAGAACTACGAAGTCAAGTCTCAAGAGTATAAAGTAGAAATTAAAGTGTGAACAATGGCAGGTCTATAGATATTCACTTTTAGACCACTTATAATTTAGTTAATGCTGATATTCGTTCACTTGTCGTCTATTTGCAGTAAAGTTAGTCTTCCCGGTATAAGGGAAAGGATGCTTGTCCGATCCCAGCCGAAGACATTACATTTTTGGGAAAATATTTGGACCAAATTCAAATGATTAATCACACCATTATTTTGTTTCAGGTATATTACGCAAAGAAAAAACGGAGAGCGCAACAGTACCTGGGCGAGGATGGCTCGCATAAAAAAGAGCGAAAGCTATATAACGATGGTTATGACGACGATAACCATGACTATATTATTAAGCAGGGCGAGAAGTTCCTCGATCGGTATGAGATCTCTTCGCCCATAGGGAAGGGATCCTTCGGACAGGTAAGAGACTTGCAAACAAAACAACCACTTTATCTACTTACCGTTCTATAAGTATCGAAAAAGCGCTTTTAATAGTCAGTACTACTGTAACTTTTGAGATAGTTCTTAATAAAAATTTGTTAGGAGATTATGGATCTAGTTCTACTGAAATATAAGTTATTAGGTGCATTTAATCGTTTCGAAACAAATAAAGCACACTAAAGGCCTGGGCAAACCAAAAGCAGGACAGGCGCAGCGCCTGAGCGGGGCAGGTCAGTTGCGTCGCGGTTGATGTCACACCAGAAACATGAGCAGTCAGAAAGCAGTTTGAAGGCGGTCCTGCTTTATAACCGCGTTATGTGTGTCGTATCGATCGCTTGTATTGAATTACAACCGCTTGTAACTGCGCTGCGTCTGTCCCGCTCAACTGCTCTAGTGTGACCACTCAAAATGGCGGAAGTAGTAATACAACGTGTGCTAACTGCGCCTGCGCTGCCACCGCCCCGCGTCTGCGCTGCTCCCGTCCAAATGTTTTGTCGAAAAGCAGTGCGTGCGCGGCGCAGTGGCGGAGCAGGTATCGTTCAGCGGGCCCGCGTTTGTTCAGTGTGTCATCCCTCATATAACTACATTATTTACTAACGTAGACGCACTGCTACCGCGCTGCAACTGCTTTTGGTTTGCCCAGGCCTTAACGGTCACTCTTTATTAAGGCGCACAAGTACCTTATACCTATATCACGAATAAACTTGTCATACTTTGTCAGTGCAGAGACATGTACTTGGGCTCATCAAGTACGTAACGTGAAAAAAATTGTTAAAAGAATGATTACAAAATCCATTGAGCCTGCACTATGTATTAACACCAGTCCCAGATGCATTTGAAACCTTAATGTTGAATGTGTGTGAACTAAGCAGATCATTATCCAGCAAATCAAAAAAAAAGTCAGTTCCTTTCGCATGCATGCAAAAAGAACTCACATTTGTTTCCGATCTGCTGCAAAGTGATCTGCTACGGGAAGTTAGCAGATCATTACGTTAATTGACATTTTTTGGGGTAAAAACACCAGAACTATTTCTAAAAACTATCAGGAACTATAGAACTCAGCTGCATGCGAAAGGAACTCACTTTTTTTGATCTGCTGGACAATGATCTGCTACGGGAAGTTAGCAGATCATTTCGTTAATTGACATTTTTTGGGGTAAAAACGCCAGAACTATTTCTAAAAACTATCAGGAACTATAGAACTCAGCTGCATGCGAAAGGAACTCACTTTTTTTTTATCTGCCTGACAACGATCTGCTACGGGAAGTTAGCAGATCATTTCGTTAATTGACATTTTTTGGGGTAAAAACACCAGAACTATTTCTAAAAACTATCAGGAACTATAGAACTCAGCTGCATGCGAAAGGAACTCACTTTTTTTGATCTGCTGGACAATGATCTGCTAAGTTCACACACATTAATGTTGAAGCCTTGATTAGAATAGGCAGTTTAGCCAGTTGCAATGAAGCAGTTAGTAGTTGCTTCGGGTTTTACGTACTGATGGTATAGGCCCTTATTCTTGAAGATCTTCAGAGCCCTTCTGATTCTGTATAGACTTGCTGTTTTGTATTTTTTTTACCTTCCGTAAAATCTTCGATCAAACATTGGCGGCACCAGTCTTGGTGGATGGATATTATCTATAAGGCCATTTTTTCGTGAACCGTCTTCGAAAGGATTATTTTTTGTTATTGTAATCTTGAATAATTATATTACAGGTTGTGAAAGCGTATGATCACGAGGAACAGTGTCAAGTAGCGATTAAAATAATTAAGAATAAGAAACCTTTCCTAAACCAGGCACAAATAGAAGTCAAGTTACTAAAAATGATGAACAGAGCAGATCCTGAAAATAAGTATTATATAGGTGAGTATTATTTATTTGAATACAAACATTAGCGTGGTGTCTAGATTCATTGGACGTCTTGAATTTCTTCATTCAATTGTTGACACAGTGTGACATGAACTGCCGAAGATGTTATGTATATTCCGTTGAAAATTGCTCAAATGCATGACGTACATGTAGGTTAGAGATTCATTTGGTCGCCAACTTAGAAGGTTTTTTAGTTAATCTTAATAAGTTGCTACGACCATGATCATCCATCATCCACCGAGCCTTTTCCCCAATCAGGTGGGGTCGGCTTCACAGTCTAACTGCGATGCGGTTGAACTTCGATATTTTCCGTGGAGCGACTGCACTAAGTAACTACAACCACACATTAAAAATACTACAACACTATTTTCAGATACCATTCATCATTCAAGACATTAAGAAAATAGCTCGAAGTCGATGTTTTTTAAATAATATGTATCTCATTATTTACAGTAAAACTCAAATGCCACTTTATGTGGCGGAACCACCTGTGCCTAGTGTTCGAGTTGCTGTCATATAATTTATACGACCTGCTGCGCAACACCAACTTCAGAGGAGTCTCGCTCAACCTCACGCGCAAGTTTGCGCAGCAACTATGCACTGCGTTATTGTTCCTTAGTCAACCTGGTAAGCATAACACTTAATATCTGCTGATTGTATTAATCACTTAGCAATTGAAACTGGAAAATGTATGGACTCTACTACTAATAACAGTATAGTCCGATACGCCCAGGACTTTAAGTGACTGTGGCATAGCGGCTGGCACGTAAGATTTTGTTGCCTTTAATCAACATTTCATCGCAGGGGCACCGCACCGCGCAACACACCGTACTAGTATACCAGGGTTTAAATTTTTTTTTGTTCAATATTACAATATAGCTGCTACTTTTTATTAAATTTCTTCGGCCATGTTGGACATAACACATTATATGTGTGCCCGGTGACGACAATAGGCTTGCTCCCTATTACGTGGGACTAAAAATACTGGCAAATAGTGTGTAATGCACCTCTGCGTACCCCTTCGGGGATATAGGCGTGATATGTGTGTGTGTTTGTGTGTGTATATTTACTACTAATTAAAATGTACTATATATATAGCTTCGTAGTGGGTTCTACCTCTAAGAGCTATTGTCAAGATCTCCGGGATCACAGAGGGATGAGGCACTGACTAGTAGAGCTAAAGTTCCTGAAAGTGCCACAGTTCGCCAGTATAGCTTTGTCACTAACAAAAATGTATGTGTGAAAAACGCCTTTGACGACTCCTTGTGGGACATGTAGCTTTGATGATGACGTAGCTTCGTGTGTGAAGGAACTATACCAGTATATTTTTTTCTCCGGGATTACGTTATTCTTCTGTTGTGTAGACAAAATGATATCTATAATTTTGAGAATTCATTTTCATAGCACAATGGCAGCATACCCTTTTTATATGAGCGACTTATAGGAACGATTTCTTTTAGAAAATCTTATTGAATTTATTTAATACATAAAAATAATACCACCTTTTTCTTTCTATTTCAGAACTTAATATAATTCACTGTGATCTAAAACCCGAAAATATTTTACTATGTAATCCCAAGAGGTCAGCCATTAAAATCGTGGACTTCGGAAGCTCGTGTCAGCTAGGTCAAAGGGTAAGTTTGGTGGAGCCATTTATATACTCTATTACTACATAAACCATTTGAAAGGTCAACGAACTGAACTCAATGAAAAAAACCCTACTAGACTAGCTATACAATAGGATTTTAAAGATAGAAGGTCAGCTGCGTCACCTTGAGCTACAGATATAAAAAAATGAACCTAGCGTGGTGATACCAGTGTCAAAAGATCTCTTTATTAATATTTTAGAAAGCGTACAAATGCTTCTACATGATACTTTTAATGAAATTAATACTAAAATATGTGATATAGATTTTAGTCCATCTGGCTTCATCATAGTACGGTACAACCGGACCACGCACACTTTAGCACAGTTTTCAGGGCATTTGAATATCCCAATAGGGTAGATGACTGTCGGCCGGTTTCTGAATTGAGAATTTTAAGTTGTGCTGAGTACGCCAAATGTCAAAATTCAGGAACAAATTTTGACATTTGACGTGCTCAACTGTTATTTAATTTCATATTCTCAATTCAGAAACCGGCCGACGTGTATGAAATACGAAACTATGGCGTTAAACTATCAGTTAGTCAATTGAGTATGTACGTATTAAAATAAAATACAAGAAAGAGAACAAAATCAAATACAATATTCGAATCTCTTTTGGATTTCTTTAACACAGATTAAAATTATTTGTTTCAGTTGTAGACATGTATCCAATTATTGTAAAACTTATAACCCACTCCTTGAACTAAGTACTACAAAATGTATAGTCAAGCTAGACTTCCCATACCAGCTAATTGCGCAGATAAATCACATTGAGCGTGTGTGATTCAGTCGAAGAGGTCGAAGGGTATCGGCGTGTGTTCACACATTTACTTACGATTTAAGACTTCTATACACTGAACATCTTTGTAAAAAAATTTCTATAGATAGTGAAGATTATTATATTTTTGAGGCCAGATGTCCAGATGTGAGGGGCTCGTGGTCTAGAGGTAACCGACAATGTTAAGCAACATCTATTCAGACCGATCTTAGGATGGGTGACCATTTCTGAAGACATTGAGACCCCTCCGTGCCTCAGAGAGCACGTTAATCCGTTAGGCAGTCGGCAGTCGTTAGGGGTAGTTGGAGCCCTAAATAAAAAATCAAAAAATCGGTTAAACTACAGAACTTCGATATCATCCATGGGTTGTGGAGGTCAGATGGCAGTAGCTTCACGCAAAATATCGAAGTTCAGCCGAATCGCAGTTAGACTGGAAAGCCGATCCCAACTGCGTTGGGAAAAGGCTCAGTGGATGATGATAAAAGGTGTCCAGATGAAAGCAAAGTTATATGTAGTAGTGAGAAATTCCGATTCTCCAAATAACGTTCAGCCTTCCCCGGCCCTCGCATGGTGTGATGTGGCTCATGGTGCCGTATGTGATTCAAAGTAGGCGGTTATACTCGCACCCAGTTCTCACTGTGTGCATACCACCATAACCCAGTAGGAACTGCATATTGCGCAATTGAATAGGTCGAATATTGCTGGCTAGAGTTTGTAGAGAATAATAAGGCCGAGGAACGCCAAAACTAAAAATTGGATGCGTAAAACTAGAAAAGAAGACTATAATAATTCTATATAAATAAAAATGAATCGCCGTTCGTTTGTGTCGTCAAATCTGTGGAATGCCTGGACCGACTTGGCCAATTTTGGTCTTAAAATATTCATGAAAGGCCAGGAAATGTTTAAAAGTAAAATTTCAGGCGGTATGAAGTTCGCCGTGACAACTAGTAAACAATAATTTCCATTACATAATTTAATATACCATTAACAGTAATTATTTGCTTTACAATATAATAGTGTACACACTACTTTATAATCCATCGCTCAACAATAAACATATTACAATAACTGTCAATGACACAGCAGATTAATATTCAATCATGACCGATCCTACGATTAATTTTCCATAGGTTTTGTAAAAGGCTACATATAGGTTTCATCGTAAAAGGTAAATAGGGTTTAAAAATATAAGTTCATATTACTAACCAAGATGCTTATTGCTTTTTGTCTTGTTCATCTAATTTCCATTTTTTAGCAACCACAAGTACAAGTTTCTAGGATTCCTGTTGGCTCTGTTTTTAAATTCTCACCCTACCGTTCATTACCTGATACCCTGTATACGTCCTTGGAACGATAACCTCAAGAAGCCGGCAGACTGGCAACCGTTGCTGCCTCTTCTATTTCGCTAACCTTTCAAGCTAGCTAAAAATGCTTGAAACATCGTCTCACAAATGTTTTTTTATACTTTCAGATATATCAGTACATCCAGTCTAGGTTTTACCGATCGCCTGAGGTGCTGTTGGGTGTGTCTTACGATCTCGCGATAGACATGTGGTCGCTCGGCTGCATACTTGTCGAAATGCACACGGGGGAACCCCTGTTCAGTGGAGCCAACGAAGTCGACCAGATGAACAAAATTGTTGAAGTTCTAGGGATGCCACCTGATCATTTATTAGACTCTGTATGTATGATTTCATATTTCTTTTTAATATTATAATTTTAGTTGATTCTTCTAGAGAATTTTAAGTGTCATAGGAATCCGGACTTTCAGATCCCAAATCATCATCAGTTCGCAGTGTAACTACTGAAACTCTTGTAAAATTATTAGTAACATGTGGGCTTTTGGGAAGAAGGATGTAGTGGCACACCATTATTGTTTATATGTCCGTACAAAATAATTTTATTATAAATACCCTAAAACCTAATATTATTATCAATATGCATTGTAAAGTTTGGTTAGCTGATCAGGGAACAATTCCTGGACTGGTCGCTTTTATATTATCGTTTTGGTTTAATGTGTAAAAGTTAAATAAAGGATTCCTTTTATTGACAGGCACACAAAACAAGAAAATTCTTCGACAAGTTACCCGCATCAGAAGGTGGTAGTTACGTATTAAAGAAAGTCAACGGAAAGGATGGCAGGTAAAAACCTCACCCTTAGTGATGAGTGATAATATATACTTACTCTTCTAATGAATAATATCATAGTACTAAATAATAGGGCTGTTTTGGATAAAGACTTGTCGATATAATGCAGCTGCCAACTAAAGTCTTGCTGGGGTTGATTTAAGAGTACAGGCAGACATACAGACGGACAGACACAATTTATTTAATGTTATAATATCAGATTTATTGTTAGTGAAATTTTGGTAATTACTTGTTAATATGTAAAATTGTATTAATTAAGGTTAAGCAACATCGACTCATGCCGGTCTTAGGATGGGTGACCATTTCTTAAGACATTGAGACCCCTCCGTGCCTCGGAGAGCACGTTAAGCCGTCGGTCCCGGTTGTAATACTAACATCTATGGCAGTGGTTAGGGGTAGTTGGAGCCCTAAATCAAACATCCGACCGGTCTAACTACAGAACTTTGATATCGCCCAAGGGTTGTGAAGGTCAGATGGCAGTCGCTTCACGGAAAATATCGAAGTTTAGCCGAATCGCAGTTAGACTGGAAATCCTACCCCAACTGAGTTGGGAAAAGGCTCGGTGAATGATGATGTAAAATTGTATTAATTCTGTTTTGTTACAACATGTTCCCACAGACAAACTGTTAAAACAGTTTGTGGGATATAGTATTAAATTACAAGCACTAATATGTACTTATTAAATACTAGCTGATCGCCGCAGCCCCGCCCGCGTGATTTAGTTTACTCGTTCCCGGTTCCCGTGGGAACACATTACCGGTATAAAAGTAGCCATGTTACTCAGGGTGAATGTAGCTTTCCAACGGTGAAAAAATTTTTGAAATTGGCACAGTAGTTTTTGAGTTTATTCATTACAAACATACAAAAATACAAATCTTTCCTCTTTATAATAGTAGTATAGAAATAATAAATAAAAAAAATTACAGACAGAAACAGGAATACTAGAAGTTCTTTTATACTATAGAATATGTACCTACGGAAAATCATACCAGCTACAGAATATATCTTATCTAAAGTTTTTTCCCCATCACACTAACTACTGGAAGGATTTAACTGGAAAATATTACACAGTTAAATGAGTAGGATAGATAATTTGCATTGTGGGTATAAGTTCCAATGAGTAACGGGAAGCTGTGGGCCGAAACTAGTTACACTTGGAGATACAGATGCTAGGTTAGTAGTTAGGCATGTTTATTATCAGTTTGAAGTCAGTCCACATGCGACGGCAGGTAACTTGTAACTTGCACAGCAGTTGTCCTACTAACAAAATGTTACTGAGTCTGGACGTCTGGATACTTGTTATTAGATAGCTTATATGCTACTTTGTTACACTCAAGCATGCTGTTAATTACGAGCGAAACGTTTACATTTCAAGACCATAAGATATCTGACAATTTGCTTTCGTCTGTGTGTTGTACTGGGCTGCGACCACATTTTTTTATACGATCTCCACGAAACTTGTGTCCACAAGTGTTCCTTTATAACCATTTTTTCATCATAAGCTTTTTTATCGTGAGCTTTTTCATCGGCATCATCATCATTTATTGGAAGAGAAAAAGCCCAAATAATGTTTTAATGTCTACAAGGTTTACTGTTTGACCATATGGATATGGGCGACACTAGCACAAGTCGCGTCAGAAAAAAGAACGCTGACATTCAAACTAGTAGACGTATAGTAATAGTAGGCGATTTATCAATCTATATGGCGGTAACAGCAAGTAAGAGAGAGAGTACCGATGCGTTAACACACTTCTCCACTCGCCCAGCGTTCTTCTAACGTGAATTGTACTGTATTCATTAGCGTTGATATTGTCCGCAGCGGTTACAGGAAGTACCGCGCGCCGGGCACGCGACGTCTGCACGACATACTGGGCGTGGAGGGCGGCGGGCCGGCCGCGCGGCGACGCGGGGAGGCGGGACATTCAGTCTCGGATTATCTCAAATTTAAGGTAAGATAAACTAGAAATCTGTGTGGCCTTCGCCTATGAAACTCTAAGCTATTTATTTCCTGATGTTTCAACCCTGTTGCAAGGAGCCGTAGTCACGGCTAGACAGGTGTAAGCTCAGAGTAGTCTTCGTGAAGTGCGGGTTTGTTCAACTACACTCACGTCTTTTCATGTTGTGTACGAGTAAGCACGACGACAAGAGGCAAAGGGTACATAATATCTCATAAAGACATGTTTGGCGCTGTCTCCACGAGCGAGAGAATCGCGGCGATATTATCGTCGTGCCACGTATTTCTATACACTCTCTATGAACGCGTCTCCACACGGCGATATAAGTACTGACTCCTGTCGCGATTCTCTCGCTCGTGGAGACAGCGCCCTAGTCTTTATAATGTGTACAAAACGCTAAAGTTTAATAAATTATTTATGTCTCAATAATTATAATGTTACAATGACAGGACCTAATACTCCGTATGTTGGAGTACGACCCCAAACAACGTGTGACGCCGTACTACGCGCTTCAACACAATTTCTTCAAGAGGACAGCGGACGAATCCACAAACACACAACAAGCGCAATCGCACCACCAACATGGTTAGTTTTTTTTAAATGTTTTACGCCTCTGTGTTGACTTGTCCTATTTTTTACAATTTAATTGATAAAAGTTATACAAGGGCTTTAAAAGGTCTAGATTACTCTAGATAATGTTGAAATGAAATAAAGCTGCAGTTCGGAGTTCCTTATTTGAGAATTTTGATGTAATGTTACCAGTTTGAAATAAAAAATCCTACTACATATTTTGGACTGGTTAAGTCTTGTTCTAGTCTACAGATGATTTACAAGTCTTATGCTTGTCAAGAACAAGCTGGTTTTAAATGCATTCACTATAATATGACTATTAAATAGTAATACTTATAATGGAGTCCAATAAATGTTTGGTCTGTTTTCACATAATTTTCTTAGATGTCTCAGTTTCAGATTGTTGCTAATTAACAAACGATCATTATCAGCTTATGTCATGTTATAATGCTAACATAAATCGCTTCATCATTTCATTGTAATATTTGTGATCAGGTGATTATTAGGAGGCGGAGTACTAAAAGTAATAAGTTTCTTTCCATAAATTATTTACTACCATTTGGTAGTTTTTGATTGTTTGTGGAGATCACCAACATGTTGAGTTCTGTAATTAGTAACAATGAATAACTCCATCTTCTTTGATCAATGATCATAAATTTAAAAAAAAAATTATGGTCTGTCTGTAAATGAAATTAACTTTTTAATTTATTTACCATTCTGATATATAATAACATGAAAAACTTATCAAAAATATTTGGAAAATGTTCTGTTTATGTTTCCAATGAATGATTGCCAGCTAAAAATATATTAATAAACTTGAGTGAAGTGGTCATAAACTTCAAGGTATTATAGCTTACATGAGGCATATAATAAATTTGGTACTTTCTAATTAGATGGACTGTTGCAATCCGACGGTCCCAGACAATGATTATAATATTAATAAAGTGTGACTCATGAACGATTACCAGTTTAAGAAAATGGTAGTCCTTATTATCTATGCTACATTTTGTAATGTGTAGCTGACAGCAAAATGTAAACTTGTGACATATTCTGACATGACAGATGGTCCGTCGGACCCGCGATGACTAGAGCGGTCCGGCGGCCCCGGCCCGCGGCCCTCGCCTCACTAGTGACTAACGATAAAGCGCCAGGTCTGCAAACTCACTACTAAGAATGTTTAACCCCCCCATTCCCATTGCATGCTCGCATGGCTTTTGATATTATATATGTTTTACACTGATGTTCACGTAAAAAGAACGCTAGAGGAGAGTGAAGAGGTGTTTAAACTATCATGGTCATTAACATTACGATTAGAATGTTCGGGATATTTACCATGTAACATTATTTTATAGAGTCCGATATTTCGACGCTGTTTATTAGCCATGATCGCGGAAGAACTGTCGTCAACAGCGTCGAAATATCTGAGACTCGATAAAATAATGTTACGTGGTAAATATCCCGAACATTCTAATCGTAGTGAAGAGGTGTGTTTAGCGCATCGGTACTCTCGCTCTTACTCGCTGTTACCGCCATAAGATAGATAAATCGTCTACTGCGCAGCTTGAAGGTCAGCGTTATTTTTATGTGAGGCGACCTGTACTAACTGTGGCTTTATAGTTATGACATGGTCACAAGTATAATAAACTTGCAGATGAATAAACGGGATATTTACCATGTAATTTATATTTGTTGAGTTTCAAAAATTTTAGCGCTATAAAAGCGCCATGATCACTGAGGACATCGCAGAAGTTTTAAGATACCGTCTCATTCTACCCTCCTCACTCGTTTGTGACGCGTGTTACTACTATTGTCCGCATAATATTCACTACTAACTCGAACTCGATCACGACACGAAACACTCGCAATATGTACTTGCGGTTTTGGTGCAGTTTGTTGTTTATTTTTATATAAATACATGGTACATAATATCCCGTTTCTTCATCTAAAAGTTTATGATAATTGTGACTTTGTTTATCGACTTTTGTATTATAGTATGGTGTATACCTGTTCGTCCGCCCTAAAATTTTGATCGTCCTACTGAAACCATCGGTATGGGAATAAATTTTTAATATTTATTGCATTTCCAATCGTCTTACCAGTGGTGGGACCGACGGGAATACACCATTTAATTTAGGTAGGTAACATAGATTTTGGTTATAGATACAACAATGGTCTCCCGAATTGACGGTAGTTTTTGTACTAACTAGTATTGCGACATGGTTATCGAATCGAAAGTTGACTTGAGCTAATAAATATACTGTATATAGGCTGTTCTCGTTGAGACAGTCTTGATAATGCCTTGTTTAGAGGCGAAACAATTGTCGACGTTTTGTTGTCTTTTTTAAACTCTGCGAAAAATAATGCTATTATAATTTTAATAAGTTTTTAACATCTTACTTACCATTACTTTGTCATGGATTTTCGCCAGGTAACGCCTGTTTCTATCCAATATCTAATAAATATAGTTAAAAATTAATTTTATATGCGCCTATAGCGTATTGTATGTTCAGAGGGTATCGAGAAGAGGAAGGGTCTTATAGACAAATGTGAATTTCTAAGGGATTACTTGGTCTCGGACGCCTTCACATGCAGTTTTCATGAAGATAATATACATACATAAAATCACACCTCTTTCCCAATGGGGTAGTCCCCAACCACGAATAATAATTTATTACTTTATTATTTTATAAGATAAATAGTTAATGTTATTAGGTACAGCATGGTTTAGATTACAGGCGTCTTAAAAAATAGTTATTTCCGAGGGGTGACAATTATAAGTTTTAATGTCGATAAGCGATTCCTGCATATTTAGAGTTAAGAAACATAGGTAGCTTTTTTATATATGCATTAACCCCTAAGTATATATATTTTTAGGAACTTACCATACATAATGTTATAGTTAATTGAGAAGTGGGAACATTAATCAGGCGGTAAAATACTTTCACATTATCCAGATTCTGAAAACAGTTATAGTCTCGGATACTAGAAACATTATATTAAAGCAACTGCATCTGGGTTTGTCTAATTTGTATTTTGCTGCTAGATAATTTATAATTTGAAGAAATATAGGCTGAAAGCACTGAGTAGAACAAACGGAACAGATATTTAGCTTTCTACCAATGTTAGTCGCAAAAATACACAGTTTAGAACTGCAGTTTAAAACAGATTTTTTGCTGGCTACACGGTTAACAAGCAACAGTGTTCAATAGAACGTCGTACGGTTTAGACGTAATTTGGTTTAAAACAATTGTCTACGCGATTTTTATTCTCTGTTTCAAACAGCCGTTCAAAACATGTGTGTTTATTTATCCTTTTAGTCTAAAATGATCCCTATCCACTGGCTGTACGCGTGTGTGTGCAAACGTTTCCAGTCTCTCGCAGCGTGCTTGTATGAGTGCGAATCTGTTTCGTTTGTCCTACTCTATGCTGAAGTAATATAAGTTAGTAATGTGTAACGTTTGCAGCGGGCGGTGGGCCGGGCGGCACCGTGGGCTCGACGTCGGGCAGCGGCGCGCGGCTGTGGGGCGCGCCCATGGAGGTGGAGGCCGTGCGCCGCGACGACGAGCTGCTGCAGCCCGTGTGCCACAGCCCCGTGGCTATACACTAGCGGACATGACGCGAGTGATACGTGACACGCGAGTGCTCTCCAGGACTGAATCCGATATTTATGATTCTATATTTTTTATTTAACACGATAAGTCTGACTTTAAAAAAAAGAAATGACGGTGACGATACGTTTCGTTGTACCGTACGTTTGTATTATTCGTTTCCCGATCGCTTCACCCGACCGCGACAGTACTTAGAGCGATCGCCGCCGCATCCGGACGCGACGAGGGCGCGAGCTACGTTTTTTTATTGTTACGCGATGCATATCAAGGACGCAATATGGTAGAAAATAAATGTTGTATATAAAAATGTAGGTGACCGACTAATCGAGACTGCGACGTTAACTGGATAATCTATAGTTTAGTTACGATCTATGCTAGTTAGGCTTTCGTTCAGTTATAATTATCGCAAGCTTTATATTCTTAAAGTGTCGGCAACTGATGACTGAAATTTAAAGGGCCAACGTGAATTTGTTTGTACGGACGGAGAATAATAGAATAAGTATTTTTTGTTAATGCACAAACTGATTCAACTCGACACGTTTTGTACGCTCACTTAAATAATTTTAAATTATAACTTATCCCCTTGCATTTCAGAGTTGTTGTAAACTGTGTAAATGTTTTATTTCCATTGTACGATGCTTGTGGATAAGACTCGAGTGTTTCTTTGACGCGTATAGGTTACATTGAACCGTTGCTATACAGACGAATGTGTTAAACAGAATAGTGTATAGTTCATTCTATAACAAAATACACGAAATGTACTTGTAGGTTATTGACAATTTTGAATCATTATATATATTAAAAAAAAATTGGGTATTTCAAATAAGAATTGTAAATTACTGACTTGTTCAACCTTTTTGGATTTGAATCTACAATAGACTAACCTCATAGCGACAGACTGGTTGAAATTTTCTAAATGGAAATATTTTGTATGACAACATGAATCACTGCCTTACTGTGCCGGTACTTTTTTAATGTACAAAGCCTGCTACTAATCGACTTTTTGGTCGCTTGATGTTTGATATAATCTAAATATTATTAGCTAATATTTGATTAGGTATTATTTGTTGACTTTTAATGAATATAATCTTAAATTGTATTTAAGATTGATCAGAATGTCGATGCGCATCGCACACATTCTATTTTAAAGGTTAGCAAATAGTTATGGATGGGTATCGAAATTGTAGATATGTTTTTAATTATTGTATTTAAGATATTGTCCATTGACTTAGAAGAGTTTGTTAGTAGCAGGCCTCGAGTATAGCACCTTTATTCTGAAAATGTCATAGTATAGTGAAATTTTTATGTTAAATTATTTTTAGTTAAAAATTGACTGAGGTGATGCGACATTCAGAATAAAGCAGCTATACATTAATATGCAACTGATAGCAAATTATTTCTTAACGCAAATTGTAATTGCGATTTTTTATATAAAAATTACCTAACTACGGATTTATTTTAAATTATACATGTATGGTATTCATTTACATGAAGCATTAAAGTATTTGAACTATCGTTGAGTTTATAAGAAGGGCTACCAATCATCATCATTCACCGAGCCTTTTCCCAACTCAGTTGGGGTCGGCTTTCCAGTCTAACTGCGATTTGGCTGAACTTCGATATTTTCCGTGAAGCGACTGCCATCTGACCTCCACAACCCATGGGCGATATCGAATTTCTATAGTTAGACCGGTCGGATTTTTGATTTAGGGCTCCAACTACCCCTAACCACTGCCATAGATGTTCGTATGACAACCGGGACCGACGGCTTAACGTGCTCTCCGAGGCACGGAATAAGAAGGGCTACCAATATTATAATTTAATTGTAGATTTGAATCTATTTCTAATCTTGCTGTTTCTGTATTTATAAAAATTGGAAATATCTGTATAATATTTACTGTAATACTTTTCTGCTTCATGATATATAGAGATGATAGAAAGTGTATAAGGATTAAGTATGGGATAAATACACATTTAATTTGATAATGATAGAGCAATAAAAGGGGTATCACCGGGCAGGTTTCCAAATGTATGTAACAGAAGCATTGTGTTCATTTTGTACCTAATTGTAATATACATTATTATAATTTTTTGTTTTAATGTTTAGTTCCTTAAAATATACTAAAATATAACGCTGTATCCACCGTACGATATACAAGTTTATTGTTCACTGTGTATTGCATAAGAAAAGATTTATATATGTTTGTGTAACCACAGGAAATCTGCCGTGATGAGATAATATGTGTAATATTATGACAAACTAGTCGGGGATGTTAAGTGAAAATGTACACAAAATCACCAATGTATTTTGACTATAGCGGTAACTGTACCCATTACTCCAGAGTGGTCCTAGTGTGTGCTTGAGTATGTAATATACTACATATACTATTTATTTGTACTGTGACAGTATGGGGTTGTATGGTATGTGAGAGTTGGTGTGTGGTGATGCGACGTGGTGAGCTATAATGTTTATTTCCTATCGGATTGTCAGTTCGCAGGCACTGTAACAATAAAAGGATAGAGCTTTATGTCACTAAGTTTTGTATTTTAAATCAATAAACGATAGCAATTGAGCTTTTTATTTTATTTCATCTTTATCCCCAAAAGCGTTTATTGCAGGAAAATTTCGGTCTGGATCTAAAACACACATCACAGCCCCCATTTGAGAGGGGAATTCAGACTATTTTCAGAATAATTATACCACGCTAGCCTGATGGGTTGGTACCTACACGGTTTTATCGGAGTTTTTCTTCTCTAAACATTCTTCTATATTTCTGAATACATACTAAATAAAAAGTAGCCAAACTAATATGACCTAGAACCTCAGGGACGACAGTTTGTGTGGTGTGGGGGTGGTCCCTCTTTGTAATAGGGGCAAGCCCATTGTTGTTTTCGAGCACTTTGGATAATGTAAGTATTTTGCCAGAACTTCATCTGTCTGTTTAAAGGTAAGGATGACTGGTCCTAGAAATTAGAAATGTTGATGAGTGTCTTTTATTAGACTTGAGATCCCATTGGCTTCGCTCGTTATATGATTAGGAGGGGTTTAAATGACATTACAAATTGATTATAACTAATTCAAATAGGAAGTAGTATTAAAAATCATTTGGAGTTGGTATCTACGAAGTTATATCTCAGTACTACGATAGAATAGGTATATAGTGGGAGATCCTTTTTCTTAGCCTGTACTGGACTACAGCTGGGCAAAGGCCTTCCCCAACTCCTTCCAATGTGCTCCATCTTGCGCCACCTCAAACCAGTCGTCGTGGTAGACATCCAGAATAAAATAAAATAAAATAAAATAACGTTTATTATCTTTGAAATTTTCAGAAAATTATTTAGACTCGTCAGAAGTTGGTGTGACTCTACCGAGGGTTCCAAAATGCAACGAGACTGAGAAGAGCCCTCAAGAAACTCAGCTCGGCTTTTTTCAAAATATTTCATCTTAAATCTAATACAGAGTTATTTAGAAAGGAGCAATTCGTTACGTTGTTACAACCAGGCCGCCTTGTCATCTAAGAAATCATTAATACTATAATAAGCTTTATGGCACAATTTACTTTTTATTAGTTTTTTAAATTTATTGACAGATAAATTTGCTATTTCGGTTGGCAATGTATTGTACATTCGAATAAAGTTCCCCGCAAAAGAATTACTCACTTTATGAAGCCTAAATTTAGGAACAGCCAGTTTATCCTTATTTCTTAAGTTTAGATTATGATTATCACTATTTTTCACAAATTTACTTTTGTTCTTGTGGGTATACAATAAAATTTCATAAATATACTGTGCATACACTGTAAGGATGTTAATATGCTTAAACTTATCTCTTAATGACTCCCGAGACCCCATTCCATAGATAGTCCGGATAGCCCTCTTCTGCAACACAAAGATGCATTCAATATCGGCAGCGTTACCCCACAGTAGTATGCCATGTCATGATACTGTGGAAGTAGCTGAAGTAGACAAGACGCGCCGTTTTAATGTCTGTAAGTTGTCGGATCTTTTTGACAGCATAGGCTGCTGAACTAAGCCTGGCCGAAATTTTCCCGATATGAGGCCCCCATTGCAATTTGGAGTCTAACGTTATGCCCAGAAAGACAGTGTCATCGACCAATTCTATTATATCATCCCTAACCTTAACACTGGTTTTAACAAGTCTTACATTAGGTAGGCCAGATCGTTGCGCCATCTCTGTCTGGACCGACCCGGGCGACTTCTTCCATTTTTCGGTATCCAGTAGTAGCGACCCTCGCCCAACGGTCAGAATTCATCCGGCTTACGTGGCCTGCCCACTCCTATTTTAGTTTCGCTGCCTTATTAACCACATCCACTAGACCTTGTTTATCCTTTTACTGGTTAGGATGTTGCGTTCAATTGAACTTTCGCAAACCCCAAGGCGGAACTTTTGCTTTTTGATGAGTGACCAGGTTTGAGCGCCATCAAGCCAGAGCGGGCAAGATGCACATATCAACGAGACGTCGTTTGAGGGAGACTGGGAGATCTCACTTCATTGTTGTCTTAATGGACCAGTAGCTCTTCCAGACATTGTCGATCGGCGGTGCATTTCTTTATCTTGCCTGTTTTCGAAGGATACCAGCTGACCCAAGTAGATGTATTCATCAAAGTACTTTACATCCTGCCCGTCTAGTGATTTTATGTTTTGCGCTGTTGGTCATTTGCTGCTACTTAGATCTATTCATGCAAGTTCCGCCTCAAGCCTCGCCGTGCTAAGATCTTGTAGAATATACTCGTACTTGTAACCCTAAAACTGTAGGTGCAAAGAGAACGATATCGTCCGCAAACCTCAAATTTGTGAGCCTTTTGCCGTCAATTTCCATGCCTTTGTTCTCCCAAAAGCGCGCGAACTTACTGAAGATTTGGTCTTCCAGTACGCTGGTAAATAATTTAGAAGATAGCGGGTCAACCTGTACGGCGGGTCCAGTTTTGTCAAGATTTATGTTTGCGGTACCTACTATTGTTGTAAAGTCTACATGGTGTAAACTGTCTCAAAGAGAACAGCCTTTTAAAAATAATATAGCCTAATAGCATTATTTTTTCGCAGATTTAAAAAGACAACAAAACGTCAGAGTCAAAGAGCATAGATAACCCTTTGAGATAACCTAGGAGGTTATCTATGTCTTTGAGACAGTCTTGATAATGCCTCGTTTAGAGGCGAAACAATTGTCGACGTTTTGTTGTCTTCTTAAATCTGCGAAAAAATAATGCTATTATATTTTTTTAAAGTTTTTAACATCTTACTTACCATTACTTTGTCATGGATTTTCGCCAGGTAACGCCTGTTTCTATCCAATAAACTATTAGTACCTAATAGATCTTGGAATAAATAAAAAAATAAAGTCATTGCCAACCGGGAAGGTTCCCAGAAATAATCAAAATATATCCATATATAAATATTAATATCCATATATAATGTAAATATTAATGACCGGGCCTGGGTCCAAGCGTCTCTTCCAGTTCGCTTGGGCGGGCTTCGTAGAGTCACGGATGTCAGTCTGCCAGCATTTCTGTCGTCGGTCCATAGCACCGAAGAATTAGTCAGGAAAATTTTGTCAAATACACTGATTGATTCCGAGGTGCGATGCAAGACCGATGCCATAAATGCTTGGAGGATGTCTTGCCCCGACACTGACCTGCCCTCACGCCTAGGCTCACAGCGACTGTGGGATTCACCGCTCTGTAAATTGAGAATTAATACACTAATTGACACTTCTGTCAATATTTCAGAGCGTGCACGCCTACTAGCTGTTGGAGAATGGGAGTCAGGGTTATGGATCCAGGCGCTCCCATCGCCCAACATCGGTACAATGTTGGACGACACAACCTTCCGCATTGCCACTTGCCTTCGGCTGGGTACACCTTGTGTATCCCCGCATCATTGCACCTGTGGAGTAGCCGTCGATAATCTGGGACACCATGGCCTTTCTTGTAGCAGAAGCGCAGGTCGTATACCTCGGCACGCTATTCTAAACGACATAATTCGTAGGGCTCTTTCCACCGCAGGTCTTCCGGCCGTACGTGAACCAAATGGTTTAGCACGAAAAGATGGAAAGAGACCGGACGGTATGTCGTTGCTACCGTGGAAGATGGGAAGGCCTTTGGTGTGGGACGCTACATGCGTTGACACCTTAGCACCTTCACACCTTCCAAGCACATCCGGATGTGCCGCTGCTGCTGCATCGGCTGAAGGCTTTAAACGGCGTAAATATGCTAACCTAGCAGGTGATTACATATTTGAGCCGTTTGGGGTTGAGACACTGGGGTCATGGGGTCCGAGTGCTCGCCGCCTTTATAGAGACATTGCTAAACGCCTAATCAATGCTTCTCAGGACCAGATGGCTGGCTATTTTCTGGCCCAAAGAATAAGTATCGCCATCTAACGTGGCAACACAGCCAGCATTCTGGGAACCTTCCCAGTCGGCAATGACGCGGAGGATTTTTTAAACGATATTTTGTAATGTAAATATTTTTAGTCTATAATTATGTTTATTTTGTATATTGTAATTCTTATTGTATATATAAATAAAATATATCCATAATCTACGAAAAATGAGAATCATAGTTGTCAATTGTCATTTTGTGAAGTCACTGTCAAAAAGTAGTCATCAAAACTACAGATTAAAGACAAAGTAAATAGGTACTTGACAATTTGACAAGTACAACATTACACAATAGCGAATAGCAACAAAATTGCGTGAATTTGCGTGTCGCGGCGCGTTCCCTCCTACTTTCTTTCTACTTACTAGCTAGATTTGTTTTATTACCTTTAAAGTACTATAGATAGCTGAATACTTGTTAACAATGAGCTTCAAAAGGGGTAGTCAGGCCCAGTTTGAAATGATGGTAGCATTTATGGAAACGTAAGAATTCACTTTTATGTAAAACTGGCATGTTCAATCCATCCATACTATCTCCTCTCATTCAACTAAGATCTTCTCTTAATAACTAAATAGCATAGTCTGAGATCTAAGATAATTAATAACAAAATCTATTAGTGCGAAATGTATAAGGAAAAGTTTTATTGCTTCTTTGGGCACCTACAAGTAAAATGTGAATAATAGGAAGGCAAATATTTCTACCTCGTATACCCACTGCAAATACGCTTTACGAACACTTTTATGGCGCTTACGTATTTTCAGTAAAGGAGATATCAGCAGGGCAGGACCAGGACCACAGGCGCGATTAGATCTCCTTCAGAAATGGACTGAGCTGACTGATATATTGAATAACAAGTGTTGTGGAGAAAGAAAACCACTAATAAAATGGCGCAAGGTAATATTTATATACATCCTTTACTAGCATTAAGCGGGCTCTTAGATGTTTTATGGATATATCTGCTGAAACATTAATAACCTTACATTGAAGATCAAGTTAAGTTACCACTCCTAACATTATCGGTCTACAGATGGGTTTTCAAAGCATACCTGGATGCTAAACTTCTCTGAAATGGTTCGAAACATTATAGATATATTGATGTGATCATAGATCCCCTTGTACAGGTCATGTCAGATTAAAATAATACATATATTGACACCCCTCCTCTCTCACCCAGTGTTCTTCTTTTGTGAATTGTACTGTAAGGGAATTTTTGCTGGTTGAAGTCAATCCTAACATCTTCATTAGTTTGAGATTGATGTAAGATCTTAAGCACACATTGTCTAAACACTGAACTTTGAATCTTGAAAATAACAGCAATCATGCACATAATATATTTAGTTTTACTTAAGTGTACGGATAGCCCACAGCAAGAACATAGTCGCTGTGAGACTAGCTATATATGGACACCTCTCCCCAGATACAGACAGGTTTCCTGCCTAGTTTGAGGGAGGAGTTCTACCATGATCTTTTTATTGACATTTGTACTGGTTTCCTTTATCTCAATAATGTAAATAAGCAAGGACAACTCTGTACAATACTCAAGTACAAACTCCTTGAATTGAATAAATTTATTAAATTGTAAGATATTGTCCATTTAACCATCGAATACACAATTAAAACCAATTGACCTTCTATTGATCAAAGGCATTGAAGTGAAAATAATTAAGTAAATTTTTACTTCAATAACTTAACATATTTATTTATACTTATTACAGACCTGGAGTGATTTCAAGAACAATACAAAGAAGAAACTTAAGAGGATCAGAAAGCAAGGTGGTCAGTTGACAGAGGTGGAGAAGAGAATGTTGAAATTGATCAAAAATGGGAGGAATACATATTCACCAATTGTGTCTGATAGTGATGAAGTGACAGAAGTCAAGGTCTGTTTTAAGGATATTAAAAACATTTGACCTTTTCTCCCCCTCCTAATAAAAAAAGCTCTCTATGCCAAGTTTCATAGAAATTGGATAAATAATATGGCCACAACCCCCGAACACACACACACACAGACGAACATAAGCATTTGCTTTTGGACAAATTTTTGTCATTCTGGGAATGTTGATACTTCACTAGGTCGGTCAATCTGCTATCTGCCAGTAAAAACTGGTTTAGAGCTTTCTCGTCATAACTTTCCACTGTGTGAACCGATTTTGAAAATTCTTTTTATAAATGAAAGCGCTTCAGCTCCCCTTCCTTGTCCTAATTCAATTTGGTCCCATTCCGAAAATTATTTGGGCTCATTCCAATAACTTGAAGTCGTATTTTTTGCTAAATTTAAAATTTACACATTTCATCAACTGCAGGAAGAGAATGAGGCAGAATCAGACACAGCCGGGAGATCTCCGTCGCCCAACCTGGAAGTCTTCCAAGTTGTCAATGGTACAGAATCACATCGAAGAAATTCCATGGCGTCTTCCGCTCCCTCAAATAAATCTCATGGAAAAAGAAAAAGACACACAGACGACGAAATTGGAGATGTAACTGAATCTAATCGAAGAAAATCCATAGCATCTTCAACATCTCCAAGATCCAACTCAAATAAATTACATGTAAAAAGAAAAAGACATGCAAACAACGAAATTGGAGATGTAATGGATTCAAATCGAAGAAAATCCGTAGCATCTTCAACATCTGCAATTTCCTCAAATTATTTACGATCACATGTAAGAAGAATAAGAAAAAGACACACAATCAATGAAGTCAGTGATGTAACTGACAGATATTTTGAATTTGAAAAAGAACGGGAACATTTAGCTCACGAAAGAGAAATGGCTAGATTAAAACAGAATGAACTATACATAGGTCTATTTGATAGGTTTTTGAATGTTCTAGAAACGTTGACTCCAAGTATACAAAGGTATTTGGATACTAGATGAAATTGCTAAAAGATGTTTACAGTGACTGCCATAGATAAGCATACTTAGTCTAGATGACCCGAATTTTTTTTAATTCCGAGGCCCAAGTATCGTCTACTCTCACATACGTTGCCGGGAATTACTTATCTTAATCCCGAATTTTAATTTTCCGAATATCATAATCCCGAAAACGTTTGGACATTTTTTCACAATCCCGTTTTTAAAAATTCCGAAGTTTTGTTTGCCATATAATCGCAACTCCGTATTTCATTTGCCCATTTATTCATTTGTACGACGTTTTAGAATCCAGACGAATGAGTTCCAGACACACGAAATCTAAATGAACAAAATCCAGATGACCGGAATCCATATGTACGAAAGCCCAATTTTTAAAACACAATCTTTTGGAAATACACTTAATTGATATCTAGAAAAACAATATCCAGATTTTTTTTATATGAAAATGTCATATTATATAGTTGTCACTTTCACCTGGGACAAATCTCTTTTTTCTATTAATGCAAGTCGTTTCTGGCACTCGCCGGCCGCTGCCGCGGCACCGCTCGCTTCGCTCGCTTGGCTCGTGCGTAGGTGGTCACAGTTTTAACCTAACCTAACCTACCCATTCTGTTTAAAGAAGAAATTAACCTAATCTAAATAGTTCAGTTCCGGGTAACCTACTAAAAACCATCTCTTTTTTCTATTAATGCAAGTCGTTTCTGGCACTCGCCGGCCGCTTCCGCGGCACCGCTCGCTTCGCTAGCTTGGCTCGTGCGTAGGTGGTCGCAGTTCTAACCTAACCTAACCTATTGAGTCGAATTTGACAAAACTATCTGTAATTGGCAAATCAAACAATATATTTACTGACTGGCAATTTTTATTTTCAGGAGATAGTAAAGATATAGCAAACTGGTTCGACGAAAACTATATAGACGTTTAGATAGATAAATAATATCATTTAGACCTACAAAATAATTGAGGCTTATTAAATTTTGTTAATAGTGTAGGGTAGTTTAGTAATAATTCTGGAAATTGTTAGCATGGGAAACAAAAAATAATATTATTTATTGCAATAGTTTAGCTGGAACACGATTGTATGGGAACCATATAAAAAGTTTATGAAAATCTGGCAATAGTTTATTTGGAAAATGGTACGATGGGAAACAAAAAAAAGTATTCTGAGAATATTGGATAGAAACAGGCGTTACTTGGCGAAAATCCATGACAAAACAATGGTAAGTAAAATGTTTTTAAGAAAAAACCTTTTAAATTTATTTCTATTTCTATTTATAAATTCTGCGAAAAATTAATGCTATTATATAAATTTAAAAGGTTTTTTCTTAAAAACATTTTACTTACCATTGTTTTTATTCTGAGAATCTGGTATAACTATATCTGGATTATGAGAATATGGGAAACAAAAAAAAAACTTTTTTAAAATTTGGTTTTAGTGCACCTGGAAATTGATTCATCTGAGAAATTAAAAAAGGAATTTTAAAAAGTTGTCATTCATTACATCTCTCTTTTAAAAGTTCTACCAACCGTTTTTGGTGTTTTAAGATTCGGGTAACAGAAATTCGAGATTTCAATAGGTTACCGTTGCCGGGCGTCTCTGGTGCGCACGCAGAAGGTATTTCCAGTGGCGCCCGGCGGTAGATGACCCCATCCCGTACAGCGAAATGAGGGCCATACTTACTACCTGAGGCCCGGCTATGGACGTAGAGGCGGCCGCGGCCTTGGGCCAAGGACTAAAAAAAGAGCCGTACTTACTCTGGCTCTACAGCTATTTCTCTAACGACTGTTAACATTAAATTTTTAATATAAGTAGTGGAGATAATTATATTTTTTGTGGATGAGCAGCATTTACTGCTATAATATAATCATGGTGTTGAAGTAATTTTTTTTTTCACATATTTGTATAGTACTAAAGTCACAGACATCTATATAAAACCGTTTTTACCGATATCTGTGACTATAGTCCATTGTTAATTCATTTAATTGATAGTCTTCAAGCTATTTATCTAAGCGACAAGAGATCACAGATGAGGCCATAATATGTTCAGACAACTTGTTCCAAAGGTTCACAATTTGGCATGATGATGGTCTAATGACGGGATGAGTATAATAAAAGATTTAAGGTCTTTCGACACTTGGGCGCTGTCTCCACGAGCGAGAGAATCGCAGCGATATTATCGTCGTGCCACGTATTTCTATACACTCTCTATGAACGCGTCTCCACACGGCGATGTTATCGCGGCGATATAAGTACTGACTCCCGTCGCGATTCTCCCGCTCGTGGAGACAGCGCCATAGTCTGTGACCTGTGTAAATCACCATTGGGGAACTTATGGGGTGTAATTATTTGGTAGATACTATTAGTGTGTAATTTTTAAGATATCAAAAGATTAAATTTAAGCTTTTTAAACCCCAATATTGCTAGCATATAAGTATGAATATTGTAAATTAAATTATAAATTTTATATAAGCATACCTACCTGTGTATTTTTTTTTGAGAGAGCCAGCAAAAGACACCAAATGTCTGCCGCCGTTTTAGGGTAGTCCTTATGAGGGCGTCAGGCAATGGACGTTAGGACAGACATAAATAATACCTGTATTTTATACATACCTTGTCGTCTTTGATTGTATGTCCCCAATTCTGTGTGCGGTGGCCACTGATTTGCTAGTTTTCACAATACTACATATCAAATGATAGGGATCAAATTCTTTAATGAAGTCTTTTAGCTTCGTCCCTACTTAATAAATATCCAATTTCAAGTTGTAGGTAATTTGCCCGACTAAAGTTTTACACACACATGTCACGCCTATATCCCCGAAGGGGTAGGCAGAGGTGCATTACACACCCACAATTTGCCAGTATTCTTAATCCCACGTAACATGGGCGAAGCCTATTGCCGTCACCGGGCACATTTATAATAGGTTATGTCCAAAATGGCCGAATGAATTTTATAAAAAGTAGCAGCTATATTGTAATTTTGAAAAGTTTTACCTAAATCTAATATTGTAAAGTTGAAGAGTTTGTTTAGTTGAAGGCGCTAATCTCAGAAACTACCTAATGCTCAAAATAATAAATTAACTTTAAAATTATTTTGTTTATTTATTTTATACATAAATTTATACTAAATATATTTACATTGGTTGTATTAAAAATACTCTTTTTTATTTAATTTAATTATGAAATTGTATTGTACAATTGAATCTAACTTTTTGTATTGAATAATCCATTTACGAGTACCAAGAAAGGTTTTAGCTGTAACATAATACTACGACATTAGGAGCGGAGCAGAAAGCAAGTGTTGCAAAAACACGTCCGCTAGACCTACACCTATCACACCGTTAACCCAAAGACGTAGGCAGCGGCTTACCTTTAAAATATAGCTGATTAGGTACCCAAATATCGTCAGGTAGGGTACTTGAACCACTAACCGAGTATGTCTGTAGGTATTTTACTGCACCTCGTTCGTCGGTCGGCAGGTGCGCCACGAGCCGGTGAGAATAGCTTGTACCCCAAAAACTCATTTAAATACACTATGACACAGAATAGGTAGGTAGATACCTACCACCCGTATAGAGACGGATGTCTACTCTTTGATAGCACTTGCGTCAAAAACAGACAGACATGACGGTTATATCTTCGAAGAGATAGGCAGAGGTACGTTACACATCCACACTTTACCTGTGTTTGTTCTCTAGCGTAAAAAGTAAAAAACTTGAATTTATAACTATAAACTTGTATAATCCAATGTAGTCACCTATTTGGCTAATCATCCTACCCACTCCGATAGCCGTGATCGTCTAGTGGTTAGGACCCTACGTTGTGGCCGTAGTAACCCAGGTTCGAATCCTGGTCACGGCAGTGATATTCACTGTTACGGCGGAGTTCTCTTTTTACGTTTTTATACCATTTTATTAGTTTTTATTTCTTTTAGTTTTCTTTATTTTTGCATTTTTAGTAAGTTCTGGCAAAGCCTGGAAAAGTTAAACATTCGTAATATAATAATAAGTAAACTTTTTATAAACAATAAAACGCAACTGTTTCTAATTTCTAAAATTACTTAAACTGCTGGTTTTTTTTAAATTATTACAATAAAGTTAAAATAATAAAATAAAGAACATAATAGCGCCATCTCTCCGTATGGACTGAGAATTAACTACTTAAAAGTACGGTAAGGAATAGTGAAGATTGGATGCTATCTACGTTTTTGTTAATTATAACCAATAGATGGCGTTACGTGTATTTGTTTTGGTATAACACGCCGCAGCTGTTCGGTGTTCGCTATCACAGAATTCCGTGAGTGCAAAGGAGTGGTGATTAGGCCTGTCTTCGCTTAAAAAATACGTTTTTGCAATGATCCACCAACATTTTGTGATATGTGACAGTTACATTTGGAAGTTAAAGTTGTTCTACATGTGATATATTGTTGGCAGTGTTGAAAAACACCGCGAAATAGTGTAATTAGCGTTGTTAACGTTGGTTATGACGTTTACTATATTGTGTTTGTGTGTGTAAGTGTCAGCACTGTCGACGGGCGACCGTTGAAGCGAATCTTGTAACGGAATAGCTAGCTGTTGGATGTGAATCGTGTTTTTGGTAAGTTGTATTGTTTTGCCGATATCAAACCTAACCTATTTAGTTCATGCCTTAGTTCCAGCGATCTATATAGATGTACTTACGTAGTTGCTTGACCTCGATACGCGCTGCGATCTCATTCGATATTTCTTCTTTGAAAGCAATTTCTCGCATTGTTAGTAATTTTTCTACTCTTTAGTTTGATTGATTAGTTTATTTATACTGACTAAACGATGTAAAACAATAAAGATGTTACTATACGATATATTTAGGTAGGATCTGTATTGCTTATCACCCCTATATCAAAACAATAAGGTCGAATATGCATTTAACGACAACCGTTTGATTATTTTCATAGATAAGGGATGCTTAAATAGAAATCAATTAAACACATTTTTGTGGGTAGACTTGTTAATAAACTTTTTGTCAAAGGCAAGTTTGACTTATAATTAAAAGAACTTAATTATGTTATAACTAATAGGTCAGAATATTATAAATATTTAAGGGGGCTCGGTTGCCGTTTTGGTACGGAACTCTTTGTGCGCGAGTACGACTCGCACTTGGCCGTATTTTATCATTGGTTAACAGTAGATAATATTTATGTTCAATATATATAATAAGGTTTATCACCTAGGTAGGTACCTATTTCAGTCTTAGCGTTAATATCATTAACTTAGGAACAACAATTCCGACCTTAGTAACATGATTAAAATAGTCAGTTTTAATGTTTGACATTACAATCAATCCTATATGGATAAATATTCATTCCGTCAGCGCGACGGTGATCTCGGCGTTCTCGCTGATGGTAAGTAGGTTAGCACCCCAGAGACTGATGATTTTATGGTAAAATGTCAGCGTTAGACCCGATCTTCCGCTGGCATTTCAACTGAACGACAGTTCCTGTACCGTCCCCACTTCGGAGGGTTAAATAAAACCAGTTTAAAGTCTGTCTCAATTGTTCTATAGTCGTTGCCTCAAACTATGCTGAAACCGGGCAGATGTGTGACCTGCACACGACCAACTATACCTATCTATCCTATTGGTCACAAACTGAACATGGTCACGAAAGTAAGCATTAATAATAATGCGGATGTTTGCCCTAGTAGGTACTTACTCTACATTATGTTTCATGTACAGATCGCGAGGGATAGGCGGAGCTTTGCATATGTGAGTGCAGTGCAGTGTACGTAAACGTATAATATGTGACCTCTTTTACACACACATGCGTTGTACATACACACAGCTACAAAAAGAGTTTTTACTCTAGTTTTCGTGGTTACTCATACAAATTCAAAGCTCCGCTTATCCCTCGCGGACTGTACTTACGTGTCTGTGTGTAGTATGACAAAACAGCCGCTGACGATGTGACCTAAAAGATCTGACCTCTAGAACTACCTCCTCGAGGACATAATGAAGGACGCGGCCGCCCGCTTTTGCAACCTTTTTCATTGCTGTTTCACGTTTATTAGTCGTGATAGCGTCAAGCGTGATGTTTACCTAGCTTTCCAAAATGATTGGACTATTCGACACAAAAATAATTATTCAATTCAAACCATTACTTCCTAAGATTTGCCGTCCTTACAGAAGCAGTTTAGAACGATTCTCTCACCGAGCGACGCGTGATAAAATCCAACCAAACCCCAGACAGAGGCCACACAGGTGGCCAAAGTCCGCCGGGGAGGGCAAGACTATTACCGTTACCAGGCACTCAAGAAAGTTCATAACTACTCGTTAATTCAAACCAAATCACACCATATCTGATGAAGATTATCAAGTAGTATGTAGGTATTAATGGCTGCCAGTATTCTAATTAAAATATTTGTTGAATTGTATTACGCACCTACAATGTACGTTACAACTACTACTCACATTCATACAATGCTAGAGGTGACTCACCTTGTGCCTCACGTAATAGGGGGCAATCCAATTGGCGATTATAGGGACAGGGACTATTAGTCCAACTCGTCCGTCATTTAGCTCATGTATCACACTGTAGGCATAGTAAGAAGGCTTTTTAATATGCTGTAGGTACGAAAGTAACGATGATTTAGGTCTGAGAACGTAAGTAACGGTATTATTAATCACTAGTGGACGCCCAAGGCTTCGCCCGTGACAAATTATATACTAAAACCTTCTTCGAGAACCACCCTATCCATTAGGGATAACAGCATGAAAATCGGGGCAGTAATTTTTGAGTTTATCGCAAACAGACAGACGCTGCAGAGGATTTTAGTTTTATAATATTTAGTAATACCTAGTTCTTTCGTTCGTCAAACGGCTCTATTAACATTTTAAACGTACGTGCAAGTAGATTCACCTGCTCTGTGAGCATGGCATCTGATGAGTATGAGCATTGGTTAACGACAAATTATTCCGAGCGCTATGGTAAGGAGACTGATGATAAGTTAATAATGAGAAGAGATACTGATAAGATAATAATGTAAATTGGTATTAAATGTGCTCAGTTGATGTCAATATAAGTACTATTCCCTATTCTGTGTCAATAGACTCATTGCGGTTTGACATTAACAAAACGTAGTTAATAACGACCGTTCTTATAATCATAGTAAAGAAACCTATATGGTTTATTTTTCTCAAAATTTCTCACAAACCGCTATTTCTTTGATAGGTATTTAATAAAAACCTCGTAAAAATTGTGTGTGTGCGTGCCGGTCGTTCACCTGAACATGTTCGCAGTCAAGGTAATAAATAAACACCCACTTATACGAACGGTTGTTGTGGTTCTACGCTCTGATGCATAGACAATAGCAATTAACTGTACTTTTATTATCGGTATGTAAATAAATAAATATGTTAGGACAATTTGCACAGCGCCATCTATTGTCAAACTAAGCAGAGATTGCGATATGAGTTACAGCGTTATAACTGTTAAGAGTCCGTATGCAGAATCGAAACGGGCGGAATTAGGTATTTGACACATTTTGTGCGTGAGTCCGGAGTTACCGATGGTGGTCAGCCAGTAGGTACGGCGATTACATGGTTTTGATCTTTTTTTTTTCATTTTATAATAATAGTGTCTTGTGTGGGGGAGGTGAAAAGAGGGCTAGGAGGGGGGGTGTTTTTTTTCTCTCCTTAAATTCAAGAAAAGACCCTCTATACTCGTATGATCCCGTAATCAAAACTCCTCTACCTTTCCTCTGTCGTTGCACTCTCAAAGGGGGGGCGAGGGCAAATTTTTTTTCCTAATCAAAATCATTTGACCTCCTCTATACAAAAGGGCTCTACCAACATATTTAGGGCCCCAGCGAACTCATCTGCTAGTGGCGCACCTGCTGATCAACGGACAAGGCTCGTTAATTTACGGTACCTATGAAGTAGCTTCGGTCCCTACGTGGGTACCGGGTGTTGGTCCGGGGGGTGCCACCGTGCAACTGTGCTAAAGCCCCACAAGTAACCCAGCCCAGGCTGGTTGCGTAAGGGGTTCAACAGCTGCACCGCCGGGCCCGGGGCCATGTATGGTGCAGCAGGCATGGAACCAGTGGGGGCAAAGCGGAGTCTAGTGTGGGTGGTGTGGGTCGATTCGCTGGCCAGGGAGACCCTTAGCAACGGCGTTGCCGCGGCCGCCCGCAACACAGTCATGGGGCCCGCCTGGGACCAACCACACCAGGAGGCTGCCCCACATGTTCTCGCGCATAATCCTGATGTGGGATCGCCGCTCCGGGTGGTAACCGGTGTGGGATAGCGGCGGCCTTGCACCAGGGGGGTTTGGTAGCCCTTCCGTCCGGCGGGTCGGCTCCAACCTAACCACAAGGTTCCAGACGAAGTTAGCCCCTGCGCTTTGTCACTTATTACTGCTGCACCAAATGTCGCCCTGTCTTCACGCTTCTTCTTCAAATTTATAATGGCAGTGCAACAGAAATAAGTACACGTTCCACAGCGGCCCCAGGAAACCCCACAGCTTCACTTTTCGAGGTGGAGTTCACCAACATCCGTGGACTCCATGCGAACCTCGATGCCGTCCACCATACCTTGAGACGGCTCGGCCCGCTGTGACGTTTCTCACGGAGACACAAATACGCCGCCCTGACAACACGCCTTACCTGTGTTGCCCCGGTTATGTATATATGTATCGAGGAACAATACCGGGGCGCCGCAGGGGTCCGTGCTGTCACCAACTCTTCCTTCTGCAAATCAATGATATGCTATCCCTCGGGAACATTCATTGTTATGCAGATGACAGCACATTGCAGGCGTGTGCATTTACAGCGAAGAAATCCCCTTTCCTTCCCCTACCCTCTCTTCAGAATGCATTATTACCAATGAAGGGCAACCTTGAGATCCTTGACATAGACGTTCGTCAAGAGCTCAATAATAAAAACTACATCGAAAGATGTATAGGGCTAGCTTCGTGGAAACTAGGAATACTGAATAAGGTAAAGCGATTCTTTACACTGCATCAGAGGTGTCTGCTGTACAAGACGCAGATTGGACCCTGCGTCGAATACTGCTCTCACTTCCGGGACGGCTCCGCGAAGTATTTACTGGACGCTCTCGACGCTATGCAGCGTCGAGCTATCCGTATTATAGATTGTCCGGAGGTAACGGGAAGCTTTGAGCCGCTAGTTCAGCGCCGAACAATAGCTTCCTTGGCCGCATTAGAATGCGCTCTTCAATCTGATCCCATCTTCCTTCCGATCCCGAACAACGCGTGCCGGGCAGAGATGCCACTCCCACACAGTAGGTACATGTTCGCGAGAACCGAACGTTTTAAACGTTCGTTTCTGTGCCGAACGATACTGGCCTGGAACGCCCTGCCTGTGCACGTGTTTCCTCCCACATATAATCCTGGGTTCAGTAGGTCGTCAAGTTGAGGGCCACTCTCTATAGTATAGTGTGCTGTGAGTGACCCACAATCGCTTGACGTCGTCACGACTTACTACCAGGCGGGTGGCGTCAAATTGGCGAACCCAATACAAAAAAATAAAATAAAAAACTACCTCTATAAAATTATTACTCATTTTGACTCTACTCGGGAGCCCCCCTTGGGGGACTGGAGGGCAAATCTCAAAAACTCGGAATTTTCCCTAGGTCCCCGAACCCCCTTTACATTTCTGCAAAAAAAACATAGGTACCTTCCCCTCCACCATCAAGGAGAACAATAAAATTGTGTCAGTGAGTGAGTAATCCAGCTTTATAAAATATAACAGCTTTTTTTAACAAAAACAATGATAAATACATTCTACATAATCACTTGTTGTATTTAAAAAGAAGCCTAATCATCACAAAATAATAACTAATATTACCAAAGTATCAAAATCTCACGCCACGCTATATTCGTCTGTAGACGGCGTCGAATTTTGGCGCGCAGAGCGACACGTCCTCTCCCTGTAAGCGCTTGGCGCGGACTGTTTACTTGAGGCATGCGTCGAGTATTATAAAGCGAAATTTAGGTGTTTTTAAAAGATTATTTACAGCCTATTTTTTATTATTTAGCTTTCTTTTTTTTGGAAATGGATTGATTTTGAACCAAGGTTTATTTATGTTGTTTTAATTTTATGAACGAGAGTTTTATGTAGCCGAAATAAGAACCAATTCATTGCCCATTTTCTCTAAAATTTGACTAACTTAAATATTTGTTTACTCAATTTTTTTTTATGAAAGTGATAAAACGTAATCCATACATTTGATAGATGACTTTTACAAGAATACACTGTATTTTTGTAATACTTTTTAGACGTCAAAACGATTAGTGAATTTGTGATATTCTAGACCTCTTCCAGCAAAAGATACGAAAAACTACCGATTGTTTTAGGTCGATTAATCAAAATTTAATGACAAAAATAAGAAAGTAGCTCACTTATTAGATCATTATTGAAATGATATTTCATGTTGTGCATTAAAACTTATAAAAATACAGTATTTTCAGTGAAAAAACACGTCTGTAAAATCAGCGAAAACGGTAAAATTTAATAGGAGGACAAGATGGCAAACATTATTATCTACTAGGTATGCAATGCATGCTGCTAATTGCAAATGTTGAGCGGAGCAAAAGTTTTTATTACGAGGGTGGATTGAAAAGTAGTCACACACTGATCTATTTAGTTCTTAAAATCAAATCTACCCACATTATTTAGTTCAGTTCAGACCTGTTAATTGTGTGAAGTTTGAAACATGTGCGATAATTAGTTTTAATTTTATAAATTTACTAGTGGTCCCGGCGAACTTCGTACCGCCTGAAATTTTGCTTATGAACCTTCCCTGAACCTCCACGCATATTTTAAGACCCAAATTAGCCAAATCGGTCCAGCCGTTCACGCGTGATATCGTGACCAAGGGAAATAGGGATTCATTTTTATATATAGAGATTAACAAAGCAATCTGACATCATTTCCGCAAATGGAGCAAATCGAGCAGCGTGCTGTCATTAAGTACCTCCATAAGAAGGGGCTGTCATCAAAAGCCATCCTTGATGATATGTTCAGTACATTAGGGGATTGCGCTCTTTCATATTCATCCGTCAAAAAATGGATAGCAGAATTCAAGCGTGGTAGAGAGAGTGTGAAAGACGAACCCCGCTCTGGAAGGCCTTCGACGTCCACTACTGACGAAAATGTTAAAAAATACTCGACTTAATTATGGGACACCGCAGATTAAAAATTGGAGAGATAGCCGAGATTATAGGCATCTCTTATGAACGCACTCTAAACATAATAGTCAACGTGTTGGGTTTCCACAAGGTGTCTGCGAGGTGGGTTCCGCGAGTGCTTTCAGTTGAGCAAAACAGGATGCGATTGACTATTGCACGCGACTGTTTGGAGTTATTTGAAGCTGATGATTGTGATTTTTTGAATCGTTTTGTTACTATGGACGAAACATGTGTTCATTACTGTACACCGGAAACAAAACAACAATCAAAACAATGGAAAAGACCTGGTTCACCACCCCCCAAAAAGGCTAAGTCAATTTTATCGGCAAGTAAGGTGATGACTTCAGTATTCTGGGACTCGAAGGGTGTGATTATGGTTGATTATATTGAAAAGGGTCAAACTATAAACTCTGATTATTACTGCACCTTACTACGTCGTTTACGAGAGGAAATAAAAGAAAAACGTCCAGGAATGATCAGAAGAAAAGTCCTATTTCATCAAGATAACGCTCGTGTTCACACGTCTGTCCAATCAATGGCAGAAATTCACAACTGTGGCTTTGAACTATTACCGCATCCCCCTTATTCACCTGATCTGGCACCGTCAGACTTTTTTCAGTTCCCTAACCTAAAAAAGCACTTGGGAGGTCAAAGATTTTTGACAAATGACGAGGTCAAAGCAGTAGTAGACGCATATTTTGACTCTAAGGAAGAATCATTTTTTTTCAACGGGCTAAATGCTTGGAAGGGAAGATGGCAAAAGTGCATTGAACTTGATGGTGATTACGTTGAAAAATAAAAATATATTTCATTTATTATGTATTTATTTTTTTGGTTAGGCCGATTACTTTTCCATCCACCCTCGTACATATCAGAATCAGAATCGAACACTTAAATTAATTAATCGAATGAAAAAAATTCAATTTTCATTGTTGACCCACGTATTTCCATGGCAACCATTTAATCATCTGATTTTTCGGTGATGTCCAGGACATTTTCGGTGATTATTCCTCCGTGGTCAGCTCTATTTTCATGATTTCAGAGATATGCACTCCCGGGTATGTTGTCGACCAGCATGCCAAATTTAGTCAAAATCGGTCAAGCCGTTTCGGAGGAGTTGGCACATAAACGATTTACACTTGCAATTATGAGGAACATAATATTATCCTATTACACGACAAGCAATAAGTAATGGTCTCTCAACAAGGTTTTGAAGGACGTCAGTGACTGTGAGCGTCTTGCCTGCAGTGCACTAACGTGCGGCTTCAACAGTAAGAGAGCTATCATAGAATTTACAATCACTTTAATACCAAATTGTGGGCATCATTGATCTTGGCTGTTGTAATTTAGGTTTCTATTACAGAATGGATAGGTACTGAATTTCTATTGTCTACGTATATGGTGGTCGATGTCGGCAATAGACTTACCCTCTATAACTTGAGCCCTATAAATTAAACTACTGGCAAAATGAGGGAATGCAATGCACCTCTGCTTGCGACTTTCTTTCACAGTTTGGATAGGTTAATTACCGCGTAGGCGATAGTGTAGGCGACCGATGTGCTTTCTCTCGGAGATTTTGTTTAGGGTTCCGTTCCTAAAAGGTAAAACGGGCCCTTTTTACTACTATGGCTCTGCTTCGCTTCGTGCGCGTGTCCGACTCGAACTTGCCGGTTTTTATAGTACTTGGCTTGTAAAAAAGCATAGCTAACAAGTACCTACTAAGTAAGTACCGTAAAACCGTGACCTATAGACGCAAGTAACACAAGAAGTAGTACTTACTCGTTCCCTGTGAAGCAGAAACCAGTTATGAAGAAGTACGGAGCAAGGAGTGGTAAGGTAAGTGGGGCATTGAAGCTCTCTCACTCTCTTGACCCCCAATTAGGAATAACCAGAGAATTGGGAATTGGGATCCCGCTCGCATCGCTGTACATTCTTAATCTATGGCTATTACTCTACCACCTTACACTGATGTCCCTTACATTGAAGACTCCAAGGGTATATGTTGATCTAACTAAGGTATTTATTCTCCAACGGCCATGCAGTTATTGATCCCTGAACTCACCCTATCGAAGTTGGCGGCCAAGGCCGTGGCCGCTCCCATGTCCGTTGTCGGGCGTCTCTGGTACGCACGCAAATTGGCTAGCAAGGATATCTTCCCCTTAAAGACATAAATAATATTATGTTGTTACTGGAGTGCGTAGTAGAACAAAAAATCAATAGTTTTAATAAATACATCGCAGCAACCAAAGATTAATAGAGCAGCTAAGCACCGTTCTTCTTGGTCACTTTCATAAAAGTGACAAATGTTCTCAACTGGCCGTTGATAATGTCAAATATACAGCCTGTTAATACATCAAAAAATGAAAACCTAAACACTCTAAAAATTTATTGACTCCGTTATAAATCAAACGGCAAAATTTTCCGTTACGAGACTTCACGTGTGAAAACTATTTACAAAAGAGTTTCAGGTATATTGAGACGAATATCGGTCTCAATGGCGACCAGAACACCTCCGGTGAAGAGGTGTCGGGAGATGCCGGTTCCAGAGGCACTCGAGGTTGCTCTGGCTGCCATTGCCTCGTACAAGAAGCAGAAAGAAGTTAGCGATTTCATTACTTTCTTGCTGGCTGCCCTCGAGAGAAATGCTGATTGGTTGAATTCTATAGTCGATCGACAGAAGGACTTCAGATGCGCCATGCTGGTTGGCGCTGGCCCCAATCGCTTTCATCTTAAACAAATACTTTACCCTTGCGACGATGATGAAATAAACCTGGAAATAGAAATGAAAGACTCCGATGATCATGATAAAGTAGCTGTCGCTGCCATTGTGAACTTGACCAATGAGGATTTGGAAAGCTTTTTGAAGTACATGAAAACCCGAATTCATGAAAATACCAAATTCCGTGAAGACATTTGTCAAGGTAAAACTTTAGGGATATCTTTTGCTGTATTAAGACCGTTTGCCGAAAATCAGTACCGTGTGGCAGAGAGAATTGCTATCGGCTCTTCCTTAAAATGTGTTCTGCCCGTAAGGAAACGACGGAAGGACGAGAAACTGTTGACAGCGACCCCTAGGAGGCTGAGGAAATTGGTATAGGTTAGGTACTTCAAAATATAGTAAAGAAAAACGATAGTTGCAGGATCATTGGCAACAAAAAGCTTTTTGCAACGAAACGGGCAGTCGTTATGGTGTACCGCAGTGTCATGTAGCATGTAATGGCAGCAATTTGGGTCGACTGTAAAATGCGAAGCTTACAGTAAATTATAGTCATTTTTGCAATGATCGTTTCCGATTACCCATGATGGATGAAGGGCATTTATAGTACAATGGCTACATTTTAATAATAATTTAATACCCATGTTTAATTTATATTTATTTAACATATACTAACTACCTTTCTTCAAACAAGTGTTTTAATTATACTTTTAAGAGGATTACTTTCATTATGGATAGATACATTAATTAATACGTTTAGCTAAATTGTTTACGAAGGATGTTGAAAGGCAAAGAAGAAGAGCGTAATTAGATTCTGGTATTCCTTTTCGTTAAAATGTGATCGTTTTTCTCTCACTAAGTCGAGACGGGGCGTCCGGCGAGAAGATCGATATCTTAAGAATCAGGGCACCAAACTCTCGCTAACTCTTGGAAAATCCCTTCCACAATAACTTATTATAATAGTTACCTACACTGTGTAACTGTGAAGATGAAACAATAGTTTTTCCACTCGAGGCTTTCGAAAATGGTTAGTTGGGAAAGTTTGGATCTGCTTATCGGTGGGCATAAATCAATTTAAGTCATGGCAGCGGCTCAGTATAAGTTGGGTCGTTCGCTAGCCCTTTTTTAAGTTGGGACGGAGCATACAGATTACTGGAGGACTAGCTATTACGTAATTGGCGTAATAGCTGAGTGATTTATCCGTATTGTCTGTGGATCTTTGGACAAATACATGTGTTGTGTGTATTATCTAGGCTAGTCCTACACATTCCGCCGGGTGCCACTGGGCCGCCGGGTGCCACTGGAAATACCTTTTGGTGCATACCAGAGAGGCCCGGCAATGGACGTATTAGCGGCCGGAAAAAAGTTATAGGTAATAGGTAACAATTACAATTATTTCCTGTTTTATATACCCGCATTAACACTGCGAAAACTTATACGACTCTGTGAGTTAACCCTATCTTTTATTTGATGCAATGACGTTTAGTCCATTTTTTTTATGATTCGAACAGAATCCAGTTTAAAGAGTCATTTTGAGTTATTGAGCCCTTAGAATTAGATTTCGGATTCGCGAGAATTTAAAAGAATATTCTCGTTTCTTTTAAATCCCCTTTCTATGTGAAAAGATCCAAGTCCGTGAAAGAAAACAAAATTTTGAGAATTTGGCATTTCGAGAAGTTGGCATTTTCACAAATAAGCTTCTTAGCGTAAGTTAGCATTTGGAGAAGTTGGGTATTTCGTGACGATACGTCATTTCAATGGTTAAAGGTTAATTTTTAAAGGTGACTAAAGGAAGAAGTGGACACAAGCACTCTGAAGCTTATAGCAAGAGTAACTTATATATTGAGAATATTGTCGACTGTGGCCGCGAAGAACTGGGAATTGTCGACTGGTACCAAGTACATAACATTCGCTTCAATATACCGTTTACAGAAAAATCTAAAGTTACACATTACATTTTTATCCGACTACATCAGCGAGGGTAATGTTTTAGTCCAGTCATTTAAGCTTAAATTAGGTAAGAATCTCGAATTTCGAGATACCCAGCTGTAAGTCTGTAAATACTTGTATATTGACACCCTAAAAGTTGTCTCGAAACCTACATATGGCCTACCATATGTAGGTTTCGAGACAACTTTTAGTTGCGTACACCCTAGTGTACGCAACTATTAAATTTCAAGGTCAAAAGTTACAAAAATCGGTTTTTTGCTCTTTTTTTGTAAATATCTCATTTCGGGAACCGAGAGGGTTCCCGTTTTACCTTAGAAAACTTTAAACACATAGGTTTAAAGTTTTCTAAGGTAAAACGGGAACCCTATCGGTTCCCGTTTTACCCTTACATACGGAACCCTAAAAAGATAGTTTGTATATTATTATTATTCTCACTTGCATTGCATTCGAGGTGTTCACCCGATTTATCTACTAGCGTTGCGCTTCGCGTTTTGTAGTGGTAATTTACTCAAAGATGCGGGGCAACACCCGACCACCACGGTAGCGGCCACACAGGTGGCCAAGGTCCGCCGAGCGCCACTGGGAATTCTTTCAGTGCTTACCGGAGTCGCTCGGCAATGGACGTAGAATCGGAAGCGGTCCAGGGCCGCAGATTAAAAAAAAATGGTAAGTTGACTTTTTCTCAACTATTGTACAATATGTACAATTTTACGTATTGTAAAATTACCTGAAATGAAAAAGCCCCAACCTAGACTCACTTGCTTCAATTATTTAATAGATAAGATATGTAAGATAACTGTATCAATGAAAACCGAGCTTAATCGTAGTATTATCGCGAAACGTAATAATTTTGTGTTTGCCAGTTTTTTTCTGAGGACATGACATATCATTTTCACAAATGACACTGTAAATCACCATTTCCACCATGGATTATTACGTTCAAGCTCTAAATCTAAAGATATCACATAAAACCGACATGGGAGTGCCATCAAAATCCCTTTCTATGTTTAAAATAAAAATTTAACCCTAAATAACTGTTTTATTTTATGTAGGCTTTACCCCAAGGCATACTAGATTTTATTTATTCTTATAAAATTGTTATTGCCTCGTTTCACAATTGCTTAGTTTATTTCACCGGCAGTTTGTTTTAAGTTGTTGGGCTCTTCTGCATAATAAATTGCTCTTTTTAGGGTTCCGTAGCTCAAGTTTCGGAACCCTTATAGTATCCTCATGTCTGTCCGTCCGTCTATCTTCGGCTTTCCTCCTAAACGATGAGTGCTAGAAACATGAAACTTTGCATGGATATGTGTATTTACTCAGTGAACGGAAAAAATTTTTTTCTTTCTTGTGTTTACACCGAACGTTTTTAAAAGAGCTATCTAATGGGTATCATTAGATAGCTCTTTTAAAAACGTTCAGAGTTTGCTAAGATGATTTTTTGATTTAAGTATCCGTTTGCGAGGTATTTAGCTTTGAAGAGCATGTTTTTGCGAAAACAGGGCGTAAAATCTAAACGACTGGCGTGAAGCACCTGAAAATTCATGATGGTAGTCGACGTACTGAACTTTGAAGGAAAACTATAGCGGATTAGATAGTTCTGTTAGTTTAGGAGTTATACAGGTTGTTATAGGTGACTACGGAACCCTATTCTATGCGTGGCCCGACACGTAAATGGCCAGTTTTTAAATATTTTCTAAGGGTGCATTTTTTTTTAAATATATTCCTACCCCACGTAATAGGGAGAGAAGAAAGTGATTAGCTAAATGTGAGTACATTAAACCCCTTCAGGGATTAGGGCGTGATTTTACCTATACAGGTATCTGGTAGAATTGCTGTTTCGTTTACCATACATCTTTAAATTAGATTGAAATATATGATTTATTAGGAATGTGATTAATACTCGTCTGCCTACACCCACAGGGTAACAGACGTGATCCCAATTCACACGGGAACACATTATCAGGTTCAAAAGTAACGTGCTCTAGGTCTAGTATCTCTATACCAAATTTCATCAACATGTTTTGTAGTTAAGGCGTGAAAGCATAACAGACAGTCAGATTTAGAATCGCATTTATAATATTAGTAAGGATAAGTTAACAATACACCAACAAAATTTCTTCAATCTACCAACAAGGATTATAGGGCTTAGTATAGGTAAAAAAAAGCGTAAGCTGAGCTTTGGATTTGTGTGATCACGAAAAGTAGAGTAAAAAGCTGTGTGTAGCTGTGTGTAAAACAGGTAACATTATACGTTCACGTACGTGCACTCACACAAATGCAAAGCTCAGCTTACGCCTATTTACCTATACTATGCCCTATTCTGTGGCATTAGGTCATTGTACTCAACGCCATCTAGCTTCAAACTAAGCTTACTAAAATAACCTACTTAACTGATTATTTAAATGTGTTTCTCACCGGTTACCTCTTAAACTAATAACTATTGTTCGTGATTGAACACAAATATTCAGTATAGGAGTCACTTTGGGAACATTACCGTTACACAGCCATAATTGGTTGTTTGAACAACGTCCTGTAACGTACACCAAAGGACACTTTTAAATAATTGAATAATAAACTCACTTTAAATTGGAGTGTGCATTTTAAATTTAATGGATATTGTTAAAACAAATAACTGGAGTATGTTGCTGTAATTCCAGTTTAATATAGCCGATTACTGAAATATTTATTTTAATTTCTGTTGTTTTATTGAACATTACAGACAGACATACGTCACGCCTATATCCCGAAGGGGCAGGCAGAGGCGTATTACACACCCACACTTTACCAGTAATTTTGTCGGTCCCACGTAGGTACTCGTAATAGGGGGCAAGCTTATTGCTGTTACCGGACACGATAAAAATTTATAACCACTTGTAATTAAAACCGAACATCTAACATACGACTAAATTTAATCTTTAGGTATCTACTTAGTTATCACTAGTGGACGCTTGACATACTACACAAAAACCTTCCTCGAGAACTGCTCTATCCACTGGTGAAAACTGCATCAAAATCTGTTGCGTAGTTTTAAAGATCTACGCATACATACAGAATAACTTTGTTTTATAATATGTAGTGATAGTGATATCACTAGTTTGAACTCTTATTAATTAACTTCTGACACAAATTGGGGAAATAATGCACCTCTACCAACCTGCACGGGGATATAAGCATGAATATAATAGGTATATGCTATATCTACCTATATAAATAATGATCTGGTCTGCCACAAGGTGGACTGATGACTTCGTAAAGGTCACGGGCAGTTTCTGGATGAAAGAAGAAGAAGGTATCTTTGAAGTAGTTCTATGTCCAGCAGTGGGCTTCAACTGGCTGACATGATGATGATGATAATATAAACAAAGTATGAAGTGAATCATGACGTTGTATCATCATGCTTAAAATAACTAGGAAAACCGTCTCTATTTTCTTGAAAAAAAAAAAATATTGTGCAACAAAATTTAAACATATTACTCCAAAATATACTACGAGTAGATACGTATAAAAGTACAAAACAAATTTCTCGTAAGCTACTACGTGTATAAGTATACAATAAATGGACAGTTTAAAAGGCGGCAGAGCGCACATCTGTTCTCGGGTAATTCATCGAGCCGGGTCACCTGCTCCCACTCGACAGGTACTTGTTATATGGAGGGGAACTGAGTTGCCATTGTTTGATGTGTGTGAATATGTACCTTGTTACACAATTGTGTACGTCGTCGTACACCAGCTTCGTATTATTTTCATTTATATTGACTAAGCTAACTAAAGCATAGTTATTAAACTTGTAATGTGTTTTCGTGAGAATGGGAAACGAGAAAGCTAGATTATTATGTGTTTACAATGCCAAAGCAAAACAAACAACTCGTAAATTATAAGAGTTTAGAATCAGCATACTGATCGAATGAAGATTCACTGAATAGTAAGGTCTAAGGTCAAAATGTTGAGCGGACTTCCTTGTAGCACACTTTACCAAACCCTACATACATTATTTCGAAATACAAATTTGTATCTTTCCGAATAAACCGTCGGCGATATTTTAAGGTCGTATAATAAATTCATCGAAGCATCTACCTTTAAAAGGCCAGCCAATTTTACTCGGCGACTGCCTTTTCCTTTCCATTTTTTGATAAACGATCGGGTTGATCGAACCCCTGTCCGTAGAAGGGATCCAGTTTTTTGATAATATCTCGTCAGAGGACAAATTTCTATGTTATATGGGCTTAACTGGCCCCTTCACGCGATAAACCCTTGCTGGGTGTGATAGACGTATGCTAGACGGACGGTCGTCGTGCAGACAAATTTATCTTTTATTGGATTCCCGGTAATGGTTACAAGTTGGTACGAAATAACAAGAAATCTAACGAGGTTTTGATACTTTTCTCTTATAATTTGACGCTAACAGCAGCCATCACTGAACTGAAACAGCTATGTAGCTATGAAACGTGAATACAGGAAAAAAATACTACTGCACAAACAATAACCTAGTTCGTAAGTTAAAAAGAACGAACAATAATAATATAAATATGAAATGGTAAAATATTATTTCTTGGGCACTATAAAAGCAAGTTACTGAGGTTGGCAGGCCACATTTCAAAATCCGTCATCCATAAAACATAGAAACTTTAAATGGGATATGGGACAAGAAAATCGCAGGAGAGGCCATAAATATTATTAGATAAATATGTATCATTGTTCCGTGTCAAAACCGCTGTTTCGATTCTCTTCAGAAGGGATCTTGTTGGGGAGGAAATTCAAATAGTTTTCGCCATGAGAGAAAAGGGCTCGTTTGAGCTTTGTGTCTTCAAAGAAATGCTTGACAACGTTTCACATAGATATTGCACGTTATTTTGAAACAGTATATTTCATCTTTGATATATAAACGTGTCGTGGAATGCGACGCGACGTAGTATCGTTTCAAAGGTATCCTTATTATCTCACGCGTTTCAACTACAAAGGAAACCCTGGATTATGTGAACAAATATACTTTTCGGAAGATATGGGGCTTTATCAACATCTCTAAGGCACGCGGTGCACCTGCTGACCGACGGCCGAGGCTCTGACAAGGTGGAGGGAAACTGCAAAGAATTTTTATTTTTGTAATTATGACTTGGTATGTAAACTCTTATAAATTTATTAATGTAGAATATAGTGATTGCGCAGTAAATAAGTACCCCAAAATATATTAATTTTAGCAGGAATTTAAGTTCGTGACGCATAGCTATTTATTTAAAAATACTATGCTAATCTAACCTATCAAGTCGGATTGATCTAAAACCATTTCTAGGTATAAAAAAATAACCACGAAGACTAGAGACTAGTCTTATAACCTTGCCCGGCAACGGACGTTAGTAAACTAATCTATCCAAGTCGGATTGCCCTAAGACTAAGCAGGTTTTGTTGTGCAATCAGTACATTGTGATTTGCAAATCACATTTTTTGTAAGTCAAAAATCTTTTTTTGACGCATTTGAATAAAAAATACAATTCACTATTGATATATATTATATTTGAATTATTTCTAGTACTTACTATTATTGTTTAACAATTGGTTTATTTGCAGGTAAAAAAATATTTGCTGTAATAAATGTTTATCTGATGCTTATGAATTGAGGCGCGATAAGTAAAATTGATCCCTTATTAAAATAACATTTACTAAAGTCAGTGAATTTATATTAGCCAGATTTAGGTAGAGCCTGTGATAAAAGAACCTGGCAATACCCACGGCTATACATTTCCAATCGCCAGTAATGTCAATTGGCTCGCCCACTGTTAGATACATGGGACCAAAGTGAGGAAATAAGTCCTTTATCGACCGCTTCGGGGACAACGACGTGATACTTTTTATAGCTATAGTATTCGAGTATGTGGGTAAGTAGAACTTTTTCGTACAGTCACGTTTTTAATTAAATAGAATTTACAGGCAGTGCTTATGGCATTATGCAAATCACATACTACACATGTGACTTACTTTATGGCTTTCTGTACCTACTACGTGGCGCATAACGAGGACTCAAAATTGTACAATTCGTGCGTGCTTATTAATTTTCGGTGCTTAGTTCTTTTCAGCAAAGTACTATTAGCTCTACAGCTCATTCAAATTAAAAAAGTCAATTTATTGCATATAGGTAGGTGATAGCAAAGTTATACAAGTCAATAAACTAGTAGAAAAGTAGTTAAAATAACTTTAGTGTTACTGTAGACGTGACTTCACTTAGGTGCAAATATAGTGTTACTTCAAGTTTCACCAATATCATATGAGAAAAACCAACTCAAGCTGAGTAAATAAGAAATATAAAATACTTCTTAAATCGTACACAAACAACACACACACACACATATCACGCCTATATCCCCGAAGGGGTAGGCAGAGGTGCAATACACACCCACCCATTTGCCAGTATTTTTGGTCCCACGTAATAGGGGGCAAGCCTATTGCCGTCACCGGGCACACATATATTGGGTTAAGTCCAAAATGACCAAAAGAATTGAATAAAAAGTAGCAGCTATATTGTAATTTAAAAAAAAATTTAAACCCTTTTCCTTGCGATGAAATGTTGATGAAAGGCAACAAAATCTTACGTGCCTGCCGCTATGGCACAGCCTATTTAAGTCCTGGGCGTCTCGGACTATGCAATCAATACATGTTAAAAATATCTCACACATGCCTTAAAATTTATGTAAAAAGGACAGTCTTGCCGCTAAGGGTGTATATCTCTTCTTCGAAGCCCCCTAATGCCACAAAATATTTAAAAAAAAATGTTAAATCATATAAATCGGAGCTATGTACGCTATTTATGGATAAAAAAATCTGTTAGTGACATAAGTTTATCCGTTAAAAAATAAAAGAACGAAGCGTCACTCGGAAGTTAGATGACGAATGTCCACATTTTTGCCTTGGGACGGGTTATATAATGCGTAAAATTACTGTCTTCAACTACCTCCATGTTTCTTGTGTAACCTCCATTTTATATGATATACGTTTATTTATTTGGGTGCATATAAATCTATTTTGAGACGTACCTTGTCAGAAAATATGTGTGACTATATCTAGTTCAAAGTTTTTGGGCATTCATAAACTTATTGTTCATACGTGATTTTATTCCATGTACACAATACAATTAGCATATCCTATAACCTTAGTACCATATACCATACCAAACTACGCAACGAATTTTAATGCGGTTTTCACCAATGGATAGAGTGGTTCTCGAGGTAGGTTTTTGTGTTTATATATTGTCAAGTGGGTGAAGCCGCGGTCGTCCGCTAGTATCATAATAACCCACAAACGAATCCCCATATTTCTTCTGTCAAGACAGAAGTGTAGTGTTTAAAACATTATAGAATGGGTATAGTACTGTCATGAAATTGTTGTTTAATAATTCATATATTATATGTTATTGTGCATTCTTCAAGTTCCTGCTGAGCTGGTATCTTAAGCATGCACAGCACTAAGTGGCGACTACGTGTCAAGCACTTCACTTTAATTAAACGACGACTTAGAATCTGAACAACACTTAACTAAGAATTTATTGGGCGACCGTTTGTGGCGCCCAACATGGGGCCATGTTATTCATCTCACACGTTATTTTTAATCTAAAACTGTAGTTTATAAGTGTTGAAATAACGTAAAATTACCGCAATAAATTAGATATGCTTGCTGTTTTATCAGGGATAAAGTACAGGGATTTATAACCCACTCCTCCATTTTGCAATCTTAAATCTCCCGCAGTGGAGGCGAATCAGGAAGATGTGGAGTGTAAAACAATGGTCACGTATGACTCGTAATTAAATGGCGATTAAATTTGTACTAGTTGTGCTTCTTCTTTGGCTAACAAGAAAACAGCTTTCAGTAATTGTTGTTTACGCTTCGTATTGAATACAAAGTTTAAACAGTATGTTAGTTAACAGTTTCAACATTTCAATATCTACTATTTATGTTACTAGGTACATATTATGTATGTCGCCGCGTAATATTATCAAATTACGAGTATTTGCCAATGTTTCCTAGAGAAACAAGTGTTATAGGTACACACAGGTACTCGTACTATTAGGAATAATGATGGACATTTGTGTTTTGAAGCCAATTATTACTATTACATATACAGGATGGCCCAAGACCATGCCTGACGTAGAGGAAAAGTAGACTTAATATATTTATATTGGTCAGTTCGATTCCTGGTTCACACAGGTGATTTTTCAAATTCTATGAACGCAGTTAAAATTCTTTTTAAAAATAAAATAATGTCTCCTTTCAGAAAAATTGTCTATCTACAATATTTACGGTACTTACGAGTATCAGGTACAAATCAATAATAGGGTTTTAATGAAGAGATATTTTAATTAAAGATATTCTAATTCTAAAGAAACTTCAAAGCCTGCTGTACAAAATGTATTTATCGCTTGCCTAATTAGCCATTAGGAGGTCCCTTTTTTCACGAGAAGGCAATTAATTTACAATTATGTGCTGTAGGGCTGCACAAGACTTATTAAATAAAATGTTTCAAAGTCCGCTTCCCCTCCCTTATTCATTTAGGAAATTTCTTTCGACGAATCTTTAAATATTAAAGATTTGAAATTTCTTTATTACTAGTACGGTGCCTTGCGCTGTGATTCGCGCCACAGGTTTTGGCCTATTACTTTTGACCCCTTAGGGCTAGGTCAAATTTTCGATTTTTTGGCTTGCCTCCAGTACGAGGGCTATCCATAGGAGGGGTCAACCATCATTGGAGCATAAGCAGTTCTCGAAAGCTAAGGATGACATTCCCCATTTCTATATATAGACTTGTACAGTGTCTTGCGCGGTGCTTCGCGCCGCACCACGCCGTGGGTTTTGGCCTATAACTTTTGACTCCTTAGACCTAAGTCAAATTTTCGATATTTTGGCTTGCCTCCAGATCGAGGGCTATCCATAGAGGCGTAAACCATCATTGGAGCATAAGCAGTTCTCGAGAGCTAATGGTGGGACAAAAATTACATTCCTCATTTCTATATATCGATTTTCACGCATGCGCTTGTAGTTTTTGGTTGTTTAAACATAACATACTTTTTTTTTTAATTCCGCGGCCCAAGGCTCTCTGGTTACAAGCAGAACGTATTTCCAGTGGCGCCCGGCGGACTTTGACCACCTCTGTGGTCTCTGCGAGGGTTTGGTCGGGATGAGAATCCCGCGTCGTTGGGGTAGGGTTTTATCCCGCATCAGTGAGTGAATCTGGTTGCGTGCTATGGGGCAAAGGCCCCGCAGCACGCAACCTTTCTAGCCTGCTTCTGTAAGGACGACGGGTGGTGATCCCGCCGTCCTAAGGCCCCGACCCCAGGAGGTCGATGGTCTTGGGCGTAGATGAGTGTGCGGCGCCCTCGCCGCTGACTACGGAACTCGGCGGGGAGGGTATGCTCCCTCTCCCTCTCGGCCGCCTCCTTCGCGAGCATGACTTGCTCGCAAAAGGACACGGCCGCGTTCCACCTACTCCCGCTGGAGACCATGGCTTGAAGCATGGTCTCCAGCGAGATGGTATTCACGCCCAGACCCACTACGAGGTCCCGGCGCTGACAAACATAACATACTTCATGTGCTTGGTATAGATTGTTCGTCCCCATTTCCCCATGAGACCAAATTACAGGGATTAAAAGTAGACTATGTAATATTCTTGAAATCCGTTCAGTAGTTTTTGCGTTAAACAGTAACTAAATATAAAAGTTCATCTTCTGCTAAAACTTGACAGCATTTAAAAGTTATTTATTGTCCTCTGATACATCCAAGTGTTTCGCCAAGTAAGGTGGATTATGGGTAGTGATTTCTTCCCATGTAGAGCAGAACTTTAAAACGTCATCCTATCTTAACATCAAAACCTTAGTACCCAATATATTTTCCATATTTCACAGAAAAATGTAAAGTAACTTCATTATCACATTATAACCTTCAATTTACCCTCAGAAACTCGTTAAGGGAACATTTTGATGAACATTTTTCGTATATAAAAGCTGGGTTGACGAGTCTTTATTAAAATTTCAAATACAGGGATAAAACAAACCCATTGAAACGTATAGACCAGATCTTCGAGATTATCATTGAAAATCGTATGTTCATCATCCATCGATGTAGGAATTCCTTTCGTCTACCCTTATTAGGATATTACACTTGTATTTTTAACCGAATTGCAAAAAAGGAGTTACCTACCCTCATATCTTTCGACTGGGGAAATCGATTTTGTTATTTTTTAAATTGAATGCTACTTCTTTCCGAGTGGTCCCATTCCGACAATTATTTGGTCCCATTACGGCAATTTGAAGTCGATTTTTGTGTCAATGTTTGAAATGTTTTTTTCGTGTTCTTGTTAATTGTTAGTTTGCATTATTAATACTACTTGACCTCTGGCTCTGTCCGCGTATAGTATTCTCGTTATCGATTTCTCAGTGGGATAGCACTCTGGAATAATGTAATTTATTATTAGTGACTGAATTTTTTGGATTGGATCAGTAGTTTAAAACACCTATAGGTAAAAAGACGTAAGCTGAGCATTGCATTTGTTTGAGTGATCACGATAAGTAGAGCAAAAAGGCTGTGTGTAGCTGTGTGTACAACACATGTGTGTGAAAAACAAGTTCACGTACGTGCACTCACACAAATGCAAAGCTCAGCTTACACCTTTTAACTATACCTCTATATAAATTAGTATAGGTACATAAATAAACCCAATCCCATAGAAACAGTGAACTTGTTATCTTCAAAAGAGTATTGTGATAAGTTAATTATTATTCCTTGGTGCAAATCTAAAAACATAACTTTATTTTTCAATATTTTTGTCAAAAAGTGGTAGAAGGAATAGGCATAGAGTTTTTGAAATCGGTACAATTAGGTAAATAACAGAAAAACAACCATAGAATTGAAAACCTCCTCCTTTTTTGAAATCGGTTAAATTATTATATATTATATATATTATTTGTATAATAATAAATTCCTCTTTATAAAATTACTATACCTACTTAGATGTTTATGTCTAACCATCTAAATCAATGAATCAACAGAAGATTTTGTTCATTTTTCAAAGAGAATTTTATTCATTTGGAAAACTATAAGTCAGTGGTGTCTCATATAATTTAGTAAGATTTATAATTTTGTAGATTTAGACTAAGACAGTTACAAATGTACTTGAAAGCTATGTATCTCTAGTCTTATTTAAGTGTCGGTAATAAGAGATCAGTTGTCTCCTGCATTTCCAAACTTGATATAGAATCATTGATCCATAATTCATCCACATTTCCATATCTTTCCAAATTCTTCCAAGTTTTTCATTATTCAATGAAATTGTTCGAAAAACTAGTAAACAAATGCTTCCCAAATATATAATCCCAATTCGTTTGCTGCAGATAATTCTATACATGCAGTTATTGCATGTATAATCCTTAAAAGATGTATTTAGGTTTTTAAAAAATTCAACTCTTCAAAAAATATAACTAAAAATTTGTTTCCTATTAGAGGTCTATTGTGTTTTTGTTGAATCATCTGGCATTATGTTCTTATAGAATGTCTTAAAAACTTGTTATTATGGCAATCTTTTCCAAATCACACTGTAGAAGCCCTGACAAATTGTTGATTAAGTAGGTGCTAGTATTTTATTACCATCATTGTAATGTACTCTCATTCTTCTGTTATCGATTCATGTACTCTTATTTTTCTGTTATCGTTTCATGTAAATATCTATCATTTTTCTGCTTTTGTTTGATGTTAAAGTGATATCTTTACAGACTTAATTTGAGAAAATCATTTTCGGTATAAAGGTTTTCCTACTCTTTTCTAAGAGACGGTTAGAATTGTTGTTAAATTAGAGGTTTTGTGACACTCATATTATTGCAACTATAGATACCTTTATCACTCTTAATCCCCAAGGATATCTTTTCGTTTCATTTTGACAAACCTTAGCCTGTCTTTGATGAATTCAAGAGGAATTAGTTCAACTGTAAGTAGAATAATAATATTCTTCTCCTTTTAGTCCAATATCTCCATCGTTTACTAATTTGTATGTATTTAATTTTTCATTAGTTGTTTTTGTTGTTTTGACAACAGTGACAATTCATTTTTTTAAATTATTTTTCTTATAAATTGTGGAGCAATTTTACCTTTGTATTTCTAGAATTCATAGATAACTAGTTTGACTTTCAGATTGTTTATTTTATAATATCCAAAGTCTGTACTTCTAGGTATTTTTGAATGAAGAAACTCTGGATGTGACGTACAAATATCATCTAAGGACGGTCACTGGCTAATAATCTTTAGCAAAACGTCCTGAAAACAACTACCAAAATATTGTAGACAAATATTGAAGACAATACTTCAGAACGCACCAAACGAATACTACTTAATTAGAACTAAACCAAAGTCCAAATTCCAATCTCTCTCGTTTTAATCGGATATGTAGGATAAGAAATCTAGAAACTACAGAGGGGACTCCATCTGATATTTACTTTGGAGACAAAGATAAAAGCCGTCGTCCGAGGGATTTGTACAATGGGTGTTTGAAGCTCGGAAAACTAGCATTGGAAATATTAAAAATGCAGAGAGCTTCTTATCTCTAGAATAGACGTTTCCATTATTGAGAAATGAATGTGACCACATAAATTTTCATGCTGAGCTGCAATTATTTGTTTGTAGTCCATTGAAATGTTACATTTTTTACTTGGATTTAGCTTTACACTACTCCCCCCTTGATATCTAAAAAATAAAATAGCGTCCTCTGACTTTTGCACACCCAAATGTAACATTTCAATGGACTATTGACAGTGTTTTCTTTAGAAGCCTTGTTTTTTTTGGGAGGAAACGCCTCAGTATTTTATATTAATTGATGATGATAGAGTATATAACCAAGTTTTGTACAGATCGCAAAAGAATTATATTTGCAAATGTGCATAGAATACAATTTAGGTCTGCCTACATTAGTACCTTTGCTATCTGTACATAATTTTAAACACAAATTCACTTTTCTATATCAATTTATTATGAAAATCGTTTAAAAATATCATTTAGTAATCAATGTGTACCTACACCTACATGTATCTCAATAATGGCAGCGTCAGAGCCCTCAAACCCATTGACAATTCCCTTTGAAACGTTTAAATCATACAACACAATAGATCCGTGAATGTATTGAAATCCCATAGAAGCCATAATGTGGTGTGAAGCATAAATTATGTATCGATAAAGATCTAACTGCAATTCAAGTTCGTATAATGCGGGTTCTAACGAAAAGGGTGCCTTATTTTTATTTGTACCGCAACAACCGCAACGACTGAAATTCTTAATATGTGCCTGAAAAAGTACGAGTACTAACACTAACTTAGCCCTTACGTAACTAATTATAATATGGTTCCCACGAAATGTATGCAAAATAATTAGATTTAACTAGTCAAACGACCATTTTTTCGAGTACACGGCTAAAAGATATTCTCATGGTCTCGCATATAAGAATATAATATTTCTCACCATTTAAAAATCAGAGTAAGTCCCCAAAAATTATAATTGCGTAAAATGTAGACGAAAAATTTGAATGAAAGGAATACGGTACTTTAGTAAACACATTCATAAATTGATGTGATTTCAGAAGGTATGAACGTTAAGTGGTTTATATCGACGTGCGTTACCAAAGAGCTCTCGAAAAGTAATTGAAGTGAAAGGTCGGAATGATGGACCATTTATGTACTAAGAAAGGCCCTTTTCAATTGATCAAAAATGTTAGGAAGCAGAAATATGGTGAAAGATTTTGAAGGATAATTGATAAAGCGTTTAGGTAAAGTAAAGTATTAAATTATGTTAAGGACGGAGATTTCTTTCGAGAGAGATATAATAAATTATATTATTGAAAGCACGGTTATTAGAAAGAAATACTTAAAGTTACATTGAATTGAATACATTTATATAGTACCACTATTAATAAAGAAGTGATAACATTTCACAGTTTTATCAATAACCTATACAGGTCAGCCTTATATTAAAGAAAACACACATCGTGCCTGCATAGACGTGCGGGCGACTTGGGCCGCGGTTAAAAAAACATACCCCAGGGTGTAGTTAAAGGTGTATTCCACGGAGTGTCGTCAATCTATAGTATAAACAGTCTAAAAACAATGAATTGTTACGAACAAAGTTAAAAGCCATAAGGGAGTGACCGATACAAGTATCAAATGTGCTTATAGTGAACCAATTCAGTGGACACCTGAGCCTCGATATAGAGAGGATCGAGGGACTAAGATAATAGACTTCGAATGACATTAGAAGGACTCCATACATGATGAACAAGGACAGGCAAATCCTCTTGCAGGGATATAAACATACAATGGAATAATACAGTTTATTTATTCACCTGTTAAATTATCACGATTAAAGATGCTACATCAATTACTAGCTTTTCGTGACGTTGTCGCGCGTGTGGCTTTTTTTTCAACAAAAAACTAGACAAAAATACTTAAATTTGGGAACAAACATTTGCAGATCGTACAAGTATTTGACCCGAGCTGGGGATCGAACCTGATAGAGATGATGATGATGATGACATAGAGATATTAGGACACAACGCCATTTAGTCCAAAAACATGCAGAGTTTGTGCTATGAGTACTATGCTTAAAATACTACTTGTAAATATGTGCTAGATATACACAGAAAAGCACCCAAACTGCGTAACCAATATTTGACCCGACTCGGAGATCGAAACTTCTAGGGTAGGACTTAGTTCAACTGACTACATCACTGAGGCAGTAAATGTTTATGCAGATTTGCATACAACCATGAATGAAGGCATGCATACATAATACCTTTGCTCTATGAACATTCACAGATGGCATTTCTTTCGTCTAATTTGATCGCACAATTCACTATACTACTTAAACATCTAGTCCACTACACAATCACCATAGAGAAATAATTTAGTTTGCCCACATAACAACAATATTTCATATCTCACGAAGCACCGCCCGGCCTGAATTAATCTCGGTTTCCCCAGGGCGGCCTACGGGAACAGACGTGGCAATTCAATTTGAATAGAAAAAAACCGTGCTCTGTTATAAAATAGATTGTTATTTAGACGTAAATGGGACTAAGAAAACTTATTTCATTTTTATTAAAGAGAAATGTTTGTTTAAATTCGAGTGGATACTGGATAGTGTGTTTACAATCGTTCGTAGTTCAAATATAGTGTTGAGAAAAATTAAATTAAAACGTTTTATTGTGTGCTTTGCGTATGGCACACTCTCATTTAGAAAATGAAATCACTCTGAAGGCGATTAATCACAATTAATTTGTTTTTTCGCTGATTTTAAGATCGGTTAGATCTATACCAAGCATATATGAGCAATCACATCGTGAACGTTCTAAAAGCAACAACAACAGGTTTCAACGCACAGTATTTTTATTTTCGTGCGAACACAGCTCAACAATCTATCTCTCTAATATCTTCAGATTTTCAATATTTATAATGTACCTATTGTAAGTGAAAAATGCTGCGAAATTCCACGAACAATTCGCGCACAAATTATGCAAATTCAGAAAGGTATCGATTCAAAGCTAACAGCTTCCCTAGTAAATCAAAGTGGAACAAACATTTCAGCCAGTATTAAAGCACTATTTATTTACTCTAACGGACGGGGTGGGTAAAGGGAAATAAAATCTGAACGTAACACTGTAGCAAGGGAAGTCCCAAGGGGTGTAGTTAATTAAATACAACCGCGATTGAAACCTCGCGCGTTCTAAGATTCCTATATTTCTTTCGCTACTTTTTCATACGGCTGCAATATAAATAGTGAAGGATAAGGATTTATAGATAGATAAACATTTGTGTTTAATCAAATTTAAAAAGGTACCTAATGCTCCCGCCATTGCGCAGAAAATTTTGAAAGAGAGACTAAACAAGCTCTTCATCCTTTACTATGCAACCTCCTTTGTCTTGACATCGCTTTAGTAGCTGTACTAAAATCTTCTCCTTGTGTGTTTGTAAAATGTGGGTTTGTAATGAACCCTTGCCTACCCCTTCGGGAATATAGGCGTGTTAATATGTTTGAATGTTATGTATTATATGTCTGTTGGTCTAATTGCTAATCCATAGGTGAATAGAATTTATGACTTTACTAAGTTGATATCTTACATTGCGGCCAAGTGCGTGTCGGGCCACGCATAGTATAGGGTTCCGTAGTCACCCATTATAGGCTCTATAACGCCTAAACTAATCAAGTTATCTGGTTCGTTATAGTTTTCTACCATCATGATTTTTTTCAGATTCTTCGAGTTAGCCGTTTATATTTTATAGGGGAAGGGGGGGAGGGGATTTTAAGAAGACCTATCTAATGATAGTCCAAACGACCGAGTAGACGTGGAAAAAAAGCCATCGCTGCTGTCTCTGCTATCTACACTAAATATGATGTCGTTATTTTTGAGATTAACATAAAATGCTGAATGGCTTTCTAACCCATCTCAACAGACTTTGTAGTCCTTAGGTTTGTACCTAGCCAAAATTCCGCCAGCTCAGGTCAGCTTTAAAGCTTTAAAGGAAACACACACCGTGCCCGGCAATGGACGTGGAGGCAGTTGGGCCGCGGTTAAAAAATGCTACCCCAGGGGGTAGTTAAGGTGTATTGAACCCCCAAATATTGCCAGTAGTTTTGTTGTTCCCACGGCCCTAATCCGAACTGATATTCCACCAGCCATTAACATAAAATGCTGAATGGCTTTCTAACCCATCTCAACAGACTTTGTAGTCCTAGCCAATTTTGCGCTGCCGATTGCCTGATAATAAGTCTTCGTACTGTCAAAATTATGTACAAAGAAGGTACAAAGCTTACTTAGCATTGGCCACTGCTCTGGGCGTGGATATCCTCTCGCTGGAAACCATGCTCCAAGCCATTGTATCCAGTGCGAGCAGGTGGAACGCAGCCGTGTCCTTCTGCGAGCAAGTCATGCTCGCGAAGGAGGCGGCCGAGAGGGAGAGGGAGTGTACCCTCCCCATTGAGTTTCGCAGTCAGCGGCCAGGGCGCCGCAGACTCATCTACGCCCAGGACCATCGACCTCCATGATTGGGGCCTGAGGACGGCGGGATAACCACCCGCCGTCCTTACAGAAGCAGGCTAGAAGGGTTGCGTGCTGCGGGGCCTTTGCCTCACAGCACGCAACCAGATTCACTCACCGACGCGCGATAGAACCCAACTCCAACGACGCGGGATTTTCTTTCCGACCAAACCTGACTGCTTCGGTGGCGTGGTCGGTAGTGTATCCGGTTTCGACGCCGGATTCTCGGGTTCGATTCCCGGTCGGGACAAACTTTGTGTGATGACACATACGTTTGTACCGAAGTCTGGATGTTTCCTATGTATAATATGTATTTATTTACAAAAAAAAAATGTATATAAGTATTTATATCAGTTTATCTAGTACTCATATCACAAGCTCTGCTTAGTTTGAGATTAGATGGCGTTGTGTGGATTGTCCTAACGTATTTATTTATTATTATTTTATTATTATTAAACCCCCGAAGAGGCCAAAGTCCGCCGGGCGCCGGAATTAAAAAAAAAAAAAAAAAAAGCATTGGCCACTGCCACCACTGGAAATTACCAGAGACGCCCGTCGGCCATGGACATAGGAGTGGACGCGGTCTCTTAAGTCATAAACTACCAAAAAATGATTATGCTATACAATATGCATACCTAATTAAGTACTAAAAATATTTACACTACCAATATCGTTTAATAAATCCTCCGTGTCATAGCCTACTGGGAAGGTTCCCAGAATGTTGGTTGTGTAGCCACGTTGGATGGCGATACTTATTCTTTGGGCCAGAAAATAGCCAGCCTTCTTCTGAATAGTTATATAATATAGCGGAACGTATTGTGTTATGTTTTATTGCGCAAGGAATATTTTGCGAATATTTTCTTTTGTCGAGTGTTCAATATTTGGGCACTATTGCTATAAGATATCAATGTCCAAAAAGTGAAGCTTCCATTTAAAAACCATAGAGAGTTGACACCTTTATATTCTTTAGTTGACATAAAAACGTATTTAGTATTGAAAATATTTTATTTTTATACAAATTTTTGTTCAGTCTTACCTATTAATGGATAATTCTGATATAACACTAATACTTCGTGATCAATTCAATCAAAAAGAGCAAAATGGTAGGTAGTGAAAAATTTGGGGTTACAGAAAATGAGCAGGAACCTGCTGAAAATGAACAAAATGGTGACCAAGAAGCAACTACATCAAAACCTAGAACATTTAATGACGATCCTGAATATAAAGACGATAATGTAACTGATTTACGTATCATTGATGTAAATTCAGCGGATGCAGTCAGGTACACGGTACTTCATGTCAATCTACTTTTAGAACTCAATTCACACTTTTTATGTATAAAACTAGTGAGGTTCGTATAAACCATAAGTTTCTGACCCCAAGTAGTCCTTTGTCGGGTAATCTTTTCAGTCACCAATGAAATACTTATGCGAAATATTGTAAATACTTAACTTTTGTTTGAACAAAAGTATCTTTTTTCCTTCTAATCGACCAGTGTCAATGCAGAGCCATGGCACTCGTGGATGATCATTTGTAGTGTTACGCTTATCGTTCATTTAATCTATATTTTTAATTTTAGGCAAGCAATGAAGGCTATTAAAAATTATAATAAACCGCCTACTTTTACATCTGAATTTAAACAAGGCGAAATGGGTTCAGAACATCTTATAAATACTGCTAAAACGGCTACTAAAGGCCTTGTTATATCTAAATCAACTACCAATAGTTATAAACACAAATCTAAGAAGAAGCAAAGCAGACAGATGTCTGGTGTCCGTAAGCAACGTGCGTTGAGGATAGACGAGAGGAGAGGCAGGATGATTAGAAAGGAGAAGAGACGAATGAAGAAGACAGTATCGTCTATGTACATAGGCAAGTTTAGAAAGGAGAAGAGACATATGGACAATAGAATATCATCTATGTACGTAGGGAAGTTGCGTAACGTGGTACCTTTCCAGCAACAACATCGCAAGCACAAAGATAGTGATTCAGATATGGATTTGCATTAAAACAATTAAAGACTGTACTTGCGTTTGTTTTTGGATTGCTGAGGAAAATACGTGAATGAGACTGAGGAAGTTGTGAAATAATTTGATAAATTGTAGGTGGTATGGATTCCTCAATTAAAAGTATATCAAACTTTATTTTATTCTCAACCTCTATTTATTTGATGACACTTGTAGTGACTTGTTTCATCTATCTCACACAAAATTTATGCTGACGCAGTCGTGTAATTAAATTTAAAACATTAATTACTCGTATTTGGTCAATCTAGATAATCGTTATACTATTTAGTGGCTCTTGTAATTTGACATACACACACTCAGCATCAAGTTTTTATCCCCAAAAGGCTAGACAGAGGCGTTTGTTACTTCCACATATCGCCCGTCACTTGTTGGTCCATCGTAATAGAGGGCGAGGCTATTGCCGTTTACGGGCTCTCCGGGTATATTTACTAGATTCGCTTTCTTCTGTGAGCAGATGCACCGCATGCAAAAGAGGTTAGAGGAGGAAGAGGAGAGGGTCCCGGAGATGTTGATAGGTCACACTAGGACTAATTTGAGATCGGCCTCAAAACTAAAGTAGCTATTAACTTTAACAGCCCAGGATCAAATTCATGTTATTTAAATCCAAGATTTCTTATCGAATACGTTTGTTAAGTTACAGTGTCCAGTTTCTTTTATCGATGCAGCGATATCCACTGGTCGTTACGTTCAGCGAGTATCGGTGAGCACTGTTATCGCGTTTCAGCAATCTCTTAGCGGATCGTATCATATCGGAAATTGAATTTCAGATTGGTTCTTAACTGCACAGCAGACTGGCGGTAATGGATAGCCCCGCGGTCCCTGTTTCGCGAACTTCATGAGAATGATGGATAGAAATACTTGAAAGGCGTATTTCCAACGTTCCACTTTAGAAATTGAAGAAAATGGATGTAGCCTTTTGTCTGTTTTTCTATCGGAATGAAATGTTTAGGACGCTCTGTAAATAGGAACTGTATTTATTGTACTTACAGAATCAAATAGTTTATTGATCGATATAAATTTTATAAATTCGTTAAATGATCAAGATGATCTTGCCATTGTTGAAAGAAGCAAATAGTTGTCTTCAATTTATTAGCCATGGTGAGACACATGGGTGTCCTTCAGTACATCTAACTTTCAAGTACGAGTAGTTGGTGGCCGTGGAGGGAGAGCACGGAATTCAAGGTCATAAAAACGAAATATTGTGAGAATAAAAAACACCTCATTAGGAAATGATTGTACAAAAGTCTCTTCACAGAATTCTTTTTAAAACAAATATAATGCAATAATATTTGTTACAGTTTCCATATTTGTTGCTCTTCGACGTTTCGGTTGGACTGCACCAACCACGGTCACGGTTGGACTGGTTAGTTCAATTTCAATTTATTAAATCATTGCAAATATGGGTACAATAGATGTTAGAAACAGTAGGTAGGTACAGAACCACCATTAGTCCTTTAATATTATAACGATTAAAATCTCGTTTAGATACCAGTTGTATTATGCTATTTCCTTGTTAATCTTTAATAATTAAACATACTTTACTTTCATACCCAAGCAAAGCCAGCGGGATTCCAAGTCTCTGTTTATACTACTTAGGCTGAGAACGACAACTTCCTAAAATTACAAAATTTTACAATGAAGTATTATAAAAATACATGATTCTATGAAACCAATTTTCTGCAATCTTCATAATATTCGTGTGTCGCCATCAATTCACAACACGGTATAGCAAGCACGTGTTGTTTGCACATGTTTTGACAGGTAATGTAATATGTAGTGAGAGAAATTGGGTTTGAGACGAGCGGTATTGATGCGGGCATCGATATTGATGTTGTCATGTTTGAAATAAAAGGCGCTGCGTCCTTTAGATAAGGCATTTGGAACGTGTGGCGTGGCTTTATATAGTTTTACAGGAATTGACGTTGTGTGTGTGGGATAAGACTTGCTCATGACATTTATGTTTGGGTTGATGGAAAAAATGCCTTATTTCTGGGAGAAGCTGCTTTTTCTTTGTTATTGACCTAGGATGCTCAGACAGCAGAAATTTTATTTAGTGCTATGTAACTTCTTTGCTGGCTGTTAAAATTTTGGTTTGATTACAGAGAGGTTATGCATTTTGTATAGTGCCCGGTAACGGCAATAGGTTTGCCCTCTATTACGGTGTATCAAAAAAGTAACTGCTGAAGTGTTGGTGCGTAATGCACCTCTACCTACTCGGGGATATAGACGTGACGATATACAATGTACATATGATGAACCAACATTTAAAAAACAATACAATACTTTGAGGAAACATCGCAAATCTAGAAATTACCGAAGAAGAACGAATAATTTGCATACAATATAGCTCGTTTTGAGATAGATGCACTATCTCAAAACGGAACTCTGTGCCCCTGCTGTCCAATTTTCAAAACCCCACTTAGAAAACAACAAACTGTCCTAAATAATAATTAACATAATCAAGACACTTTTGCCGCTCCTTAGAGGGACTCCAGCGTGATGATATAAGTAAAACAAGCTATTAACATGCGTTGTCCATTACGTGACGTTCACAAATTAGGGCGAACGATGCAATTTAAACTTGTGCAGTATACTAGTCCGTAATTTACTAGCAGAGTACCCATAGGTCATTATTAGAGGACATTTTACTTCCAGGACCCGGGAATTTTAGGGACACTTGTCAAAGGTAAACAGCTTTGTCAAGAATTCCACTTTATTATTAACAAATTAAAGCTGATTTTCACAAAATGTTCGCAAGAAACGAATACTTCATCTACAGTTGTATTCTACCATGAATTTTCCAGTTTGTATTTGAAGGGTGTCAAGGGACAGTAACATTTTTCCTATAAACTACTCATTTAGCTTTTGTCAACTAGTAATTAACTGTTTCAGTTGGTGCGTTAAAACTTGAATGTCATATCGTTTTGCATCAAATTCTTCGGCGGTTTTGACCATAGTGCATTCCTCTGCGGTACCAAAGCCTCAGGGTAGATCCTCGGGTTGGGACATATTTGTACCGCGATCCACACAAAAAAAGTCGAGCTTCCGTATCCTGAAATGTTGGTATGCCATAGACTAGTTTGCTAATCGGCTGGAAGCATTTGCTGGTGACGATCATTTAAACTATAATCTTGATAGACCTTTTGTAGACTTAAAATAGTTTTTTTGTTCTTTGTAAGGTACTACCTATCATCATCTATCTGCCCTAATCTCAGTTATTTGGAGTCGACACAACATTTCTCCTCTTTCTCGCATTTTTTTCATCTTCAAGCACTCTGCACTCTTACTTTGCACCTTTCTAACCACATTACTTTGTAAGTATCTATAGAACAATAATGAAGATTGTGAACTTACATTAACATGGCAAACTTCAAAGTTGCAGTACGAGTATTTACACTCGCTCGCGGGTATTAGCAGTGAATTAATTAATGCATCGCTCAAGTTCGAGATGAACTTAGGACTCGTGGGACTTGGTCTGTACATACACGTGTCGTGTCGGTTTTATTCTATCCATCCAAAGGTTGCCTGGCAGAAATTGCTCTATGCAAAAGGCCGGCCATTGTACTGCTACAATAATTTTAAGCTCCTTGTATAATTTAACACTGTATTGGCGTACAATAAAGCATATATAAATAAATAAATATATCGATGCAAGATACTGCAAAGGTTATAATAACGACAAAATGGCAGCTTTCAGCTTGACGGTTTATTTCAGGCACTGCCTAAAGAACCACGTGAAACACGTGTGCTTGTTAACGAGTTCCAATCCTCTTATAGTAGGTACGGCAAGGTTATAATGAGCCGAATTCCTATAATTCGGTTTGTTGACTGAGTTTCATATTTTTAACTTATTGCGGCGAGTCTATTGCAAGAACTTGTACCAGGGCCTCCTACGTTGATAGGCTACTTGCTAGGTATAGCTTAAAATCCTGAGATCTTGGCAGGTCCTTTTCACCTAGTTGTGTTAATGTAACCTATTTAAATTACGGGTCTTACACCTCGCTCCACGTATACACATTTAAATTACATAAAAATTTTTGAAAAAAACATTTTTGCTCTTTTTTGTAAGATTTGTCTGCGGTACGGTTCTGAGAGTTTACGATATCTTTTTCATAGAAAATATAGACATGTATCACAGCTTAACTCCCTTCGGGCGTAAAGAAAACACCCAGCCACTTTCTATTATCCTGATATACACACCTTTTTTAAACAATGGCTTTACTTCCCTTGAAACTATTGAAGATTCACCACCGTGCGAGGATTTACGTCTGATTGCCTTCCTTATTACGAAAAAAAAACATAAATCCGACCCGCCTTATGTCGGTGTAATACTGTAATCAGTTACCATGGGCAACCATAAAAAAATATTCCATCATCTCAAATGAACCGTATTTACTCAACATTGCCGCCTTTTTCACTGTATGAAAAATTGTTTACTGTGAGAGCGACACTTTAAGAGTTAAGGTTTCGTAGTAAAAAAACCCTAATTTCCTGCACCCTTTCATTTATAACCCAGCAATCTGGAGGCCCCGTAGCTTATTTATAGAGGTCTCGCCCATTTGATGGGTGGGAGTCAGAATGTGTAATAATAAAGGTTATAAAAAATGCAGTAGACTGGCGATTTGTGCATGACAAATGTCAGTACGTCGCGTCGCGCTCCAGACCCAATCTGGGTTTCAAAATCTATAATATAAAATGAATCGCTAAATGTGTTGCTAAGCGCAAATCTCGAGAGCAGCTGAACCGATTTCGTTAATTCTTTTTTTGTTGTGATCGTTACTATCTAAAGTTTAGCGGAACATTAGAAAAATTTATGCGGTACGAAGTTCGCCGGGACAGTTAGTTAAATATAAAAGCCGGATCTTAAAAACCGAACCGATTCAGTAAATACGGTTACTAATAATTTATAGCTGTATTAATATATTTTATAAGCAATGAAGGATGCTAACTTTTTCTTATATAATTTTACAAAATGAATCACAAAAACTATAGCCTTGGGCTGGACTCGAACCAGCGACTGATCCCTACCAAGACAAGACCAAGACACCACTAGCCCAAGACATAATTTTGTAATCATATTATGTTAATATCGCGACTTAAGGCGTCCAACCCAAGGCTATAGTTTTTGTGATATACATTGTAAAATTATAAAGCTGTATTATCCTTAGTGCTGGGCATAAGCTCGTCATTAATAAAATGAAGTGCATAAGACAAAAAGTGTGTCGCGAACGTTATTGTTTTCTATTTGCGCGGAGTTTACGAAGCTCTTTCTTAGACGACTCGTGTATTTCGTTCGTGATCGAACTCCTCCTAAACGCCTGGACCGATCTTTATGAAATTTGGCACGGTCATAGTGACTATCACCGTGAGTGCATATATCTGAATTCATAAAGATCGGTCCAGTCGTTTAGGAGTTCGACCCGGATCGACAAACTCAGCTCAATTATTGCAACAGCAGAATGCATTGCATACCTAGTTAAATATGTTTAGTCGTGAAGAATATATTTGAAATTGTTCAATAAGCGACACATATGCCACAATTTAGTTGCTCGTCTGCAGCTCTCAAACAAAGTCAGCTGCATGATCATGTAGAGCAAGTTTACGAGTGTTAGTTTGGTTGTTTGGCCGTCTCGATGATATGTTATCATCGCCTGCTATTTTTGACGCGTCGCTACCCTAAATCCGAGGTGGAACCCTTTATCTGGGTCGTATTGCGACGCGACACATAGATAACCCTTGTAAGTGCTTCTTTTTGTCACATTGAAACATATTTCTAGGTTAAAGTGGGCTTCGTTTTATGTTTTTCCTTTCAAATACCTGATTCTGGTACCTATTTGGGATTGTGGGATTGATCTACGAGAGAGGGTTAGTGATGCTTATACTATATTGTTAACATATCACAATCACGTCTTCTTCTTTGAAGCGATAGACAGATGCCTTCATTACGTCTCCATTTCGCCAGTCACACCACTGTCACGTATTAAGGGCGAACATATTGCTATTTCCAGGCACCATGGATAATTTTACTACAGCCTCATTCGTCTGGCAGTGTCTGCTGTACCAAGTGCAGGAGAAGATGCTTCGGGTACTGTATATAATTGATAGGACATCAGCCTTCCTTAATAAACTTCCTTATCATAGTCGGCTTTCCAGTCTGTTTGCGATGTGTGAAGCGAAACTTTGTAGTTACATCAGTTGGATTTTGATTTAGGTTTCCAAATACCCGTAACGACTATCATAGATGTTCGTATGACAACCGAGACCGAAGAATGAACGTGTTCTCCGAGACACGTTGGTACGAGATTGGGATATCCTTATGGCTTATTATAATTTCACCAATATTAAAGTGTGAGGTGTTGAAAACTTCTTCGAAAGTTACATCCCTAATCAACTTCTAAGAGGTTTAATCAGACTTAGGTGTAGCAATTACCTTACCTACTTAAACTCTTTTTAAAGTAATTTACATTCAAATAGCATTTTAGTTTCTTTTAAATTGTAACGACTTTCTCTCAGCAAAAGTTTCTAAGCATAAGTTACTCGCATTTTACGTACACAAACAAAACGCTACCTCCTCCCTTTAATACTATCACGAAAAAGTATGGACTAGGTATATTACTATGTTTCCTTGAATAGAATAGAATATAACCTTGCCACAACATATAACCACAGAATAGGTAATACTCGTAGTATCTACTAATATAAAGGTGATCTTAAACTCTATAATAGAATGAAATAGTCAACTTCCCAACTATATCGGGATTGTCTAGCCAGTAACAAACTCGTATGGACGTAATTGCGACGATTTTTATTGAAACGTCCTCTAGTGGAACATGCGATGTGATACTTTGTGCTAACAGAGTTCTAAAACAAGTGTCCTAATATTTAGTGTTGTAGTATTTTAAAGTTTAAATGTATTGTGCTAGTACACGGATCTTTATGTCTATTTATGTCTATCCAAATGTTGCCTGTCAGAGATTGCTCTTAAGGCACCTATCTAATATTATCAGCGTAACTTGTGAGACATTGTTCTATTCGCCGATGATACTCGTACATCACAAATTTTTAAAGTTGATCGCAAACTGAGGAATTTTGACAAAGTAAATAGTTCACTTGCACTAGTTCTGGATTGGTTTACAACCAACAATTTACTTCTGAACGCAAAAAAGACGAAGTGTGTTAGATTTAGCCTAGCTTCTATGCCTAATGTTCAGAACTACGGTACTAATATTATTTTGAACGGTGATACCCTTAATCTTGTAGAATCAACCGTATTTTTGGGTATTACTCTAGACAGTAAATTACTGTGGAACGCCCAAATATCGGGTCTTGCAGGGAAACTTAGCTCTGCGGCTTTTGCTATTAGTAAAGTCAGACAGCTCACGGATGTAGAAACTGCCAGGCTGGTTTATTTTAGCTATTTTCACAGTGTCATGTCGTATGGAATTTTACTGTGGTGCAAGGCAACTGATATAGAGATAATTTTTATACTCCAAAAGCGAGCTATACGTGCGATTTATAAACTGAATGCACGAGTTTCTCTTAGAGAAAGATTTAAAGAAATAGGCATTTTGACAGTTGCATCACAATATATTATGCGAATATTATGTTTGTTAAACAGAATATACATTTATACAGTATGAACAGTGACATACATGCAATAAATACTAGAAATAAGCATAAATTGGTTGGGACGTATTGTCGTTTACAGAAGGTTCATGACTCCTTGGCAGGATTTGGTGTGCGTTTTTATAACAAAATTCCTCTAAACATTATGAACCTTCCTTTGAATAAATTCAAAGTGGCTGTTAAGACACACCTCCTAAAAAGGCATATTATACTATTAAGGATTATCTAAACGATACGACGAGAAATGGCAATGAGTTGCTTGCTCATCACTCTAGCTACTTAGGGGCTACTTCTGCTAGAAATGTTGTTTTATTGCTGAAACTCACTTATTATTGTTAAATTATTATTATTATTATGATATTGTTAGGTATGGGTACTTTGAGATTATGTGGCTCCTTTAACTAGTATTTGACTTTTTTTGTGAATAACAGAGATCCATAATTTTTGAGTTCACTTGGTCCACTCATGGTCACGTACTGCCCTTGCCCTCTTTTTATTGTTGTAACAGAATCATTGTATTTACTGGCGAATAAAAGGAGTGGCCGTGAGTTTTTCTTGCCAGGTTCTTTCCTCACAGGCTCTACCTATTGCCTTGTGAATCTCGCAGTAAATGTAAATGTAGAAGCATTTTCTTTATTTGACGTTCATAAGTATTGCTTTGTGACCTACATGAATAAAGATAATTTGATTTGATTTGATTGTCATCATGTGTACATTTCCATACTAGCTCTTTTGTTTATTTATGTACTGTTCTACAATAAAGTTAAGTCTATTCTACTCGTATATAATACATGATAAAAAATCGAAACCATCATCTATTCCATATGTATGTACGTCACGTTCATAGAATTAATACATCAGTACAGTTAAAAGACACAATAATCAAGAGAATTTCATTAGACAAGCCCCACAATTGACCTCTATTTGCTTTCAAGTGGAGAAAATTACAAGTTTAGAGACACGACATGAATAGCTTCATCTAACCACATCAACTTAGTATTATAATTATAATATTCTTTTGTAAAATATTAATTTTTTAATAGAATATTATTTTACAGAATAATATATACTCGTACATAAAACGCGTCCGAATTTTGTACCTATGGATCAAACACAAAACATATAGGTATTACTTATACCGATTCGGGGATCTAACCAGAGGCTCTGATATTGTGGCTGAAGATTTCACAAAGTGCATCACCGAAGACCGAAGGCATGATATAGTCAGAAATTATGTGTTGTCCTTGTCTTCACTTGTAATTAGTCCTTTGAGCAACACGCTCCTCCGATGCGGGCTATTAGCTATTAGCACCACGTAATAGATGGCGAGTCTATTGCCAGATGCTCATCTCCACGGAGTGCCTCTCTACCTCCGTCGCATTGTCGGGGCATATTTATCCGAGAGGGCCATAACTTACCCTAGCTGGCACGGGTCAGCTCGGCGAGATGTGTCGTGTGGTGTTCCTCAGGGGTCGGTCCTAGGATCTCTCTGTGAAACATCGGATACTATTGGGTGTTGCGGGGTGCGTTGCCTGAGGGCGTCAGCGTAACTTGTTACGCCGACGATATCCTCGTCACGGCACGGGGAGCAACGCACCAGGAGGCAACACTCAAGGTCACGACTGGGGTTGCTGAAGTCGTGGGTCGGATACGGCGGCTGGGACTGGACGTGGTACTGAATAAGTCCGAGGCTCTGTGTTTTCACGGACCTCGGCGCGGGCCACCTCCAGGATCCAGCATAAATGTAGGAAGCGTTAGCATCGGCATCGAGCCCACAATGAAGTATCTGGAGCTCGTACTCGATAGCCGGTGGAACTTCGGACCACACTTCCGAAGTTTGGTCCCCAAAGTGACGGGGGCAACAGCCGTGCTTCCGCGACTGATGCCTAACTTAAAGGGACTCAACGCTGCCTGCAGGAGACTGTACCTGGGGATCGTGCGGAGTATGGCCGTGTACGGGGCTCCCACATGGGCGGCGAGACTGACGGCCAACAACGCTTCTATACTACACAGAACGTTAAGGACCTTGGCCGTCAGGACAATAAGAGGGTACCGCACGATCTCCCTAGAGGCTGCATGTCTTCTAACCGCGACCCCTCCATGGGACCTGGAAGCGAGAGCCCTTGCGTCATTGTTCCAACTCCGCCAGGATCTCATGGAGACATAGAAGGTGCAGTGACCTAAGTATCGTGCGACACAGATCATCTCCGGACACGGAAACTTCGGTGAGTATCTGTTTCGCATGCATCATGAGGTCACACCCGCGTGTCAACACTGCGAGGCTTCCGGCGAAGACGGCTTTCCACACGTTGGTGGAATGCTCAGCATGGGCGAGTCAGCGCCGGGACCTCGTTGTGGGCCTGGGCGTAGATACGCTCTCGCTGGAGATCATGCTACGAGCCATGGTCTCTAGCGGGAGCCAGTGGAACGCAGCAGTTTCCTTTTGCGAGCAGGTAATGCTCGTGAAGGAGGCGGCCGGTAGGGTGAGGGCGCGTACCCTCCCCGCTGAGTTCCGAAGTGTGCGGCGAGGGCGCCGCAGACGTCACTACGCCCAGGACCATCGACCTCCATGATCGGGGCCTGAGGACGATGGATTAGCAACCCACCGCCCTTACAGAAGCAGGCTAGAAGGGCTGCGTGATGTGGGGCTGCACCCCACACACGCCTTCACTCACCGACGCGGGAAAAAACCCGACCCCAAGGATGCGGGGTAACACCCGACCACCATGCAGTGGCCACACAGGTGGCCAAGGTCCGCCGGGCGCCACTGGGAATTCTCTCAGTGTCTACCAGAGGCGCTCGGCTATGGACATAGGTGAGCTTGCTTCCTCAGGCCGCGGATTTAAAAAAAAAAGGTCCTCATTTCAGCAGGTTCCTACTTGTAATTGAGGCTGGCTTGAACCTTTGAAGTCTTCCTGAGACACCTTTGCAACCTATTACCCACTTATAAACTCAGACATGTCGTTTTCAGCGCTATAAGCACGCTGTAAGCACCGCAAATAAGTAGCTAAACTTGTGGTCGCAAACACAGAATATGTTTACAATATTTACGGAACTCGTCGATTTTCACCCAATTCCCAATATTCAGTCCTCTCCTAATGTAAAGTTTTTATTCTTTGTGTATCCCTTTAGTCTGTGAAATATTAAGCACTGTACACACTATCAGCAGATGTACTATTGCACTGTAACTAATATTTGTCCACATTGTGTTGTAATTTGTTACAATATGAACAGGTCAGGTAGGCCCAATTGTCATACGTTGTTAGGGGTAGTTAGAGCCCAAATCAAAAACATTTTAACTTCGATATCGCCCATGGGTTGTGGAGGTTAGATGGCAGTCGCTTCACGTGAAATATCGAAATTTAGCCGAATCGCAGTTAGACTGGAAAGTCGACCCAACTGCCGTTGAGAAAAGGTTCGGTGAATGATGATGAACAAGTAGGCCCAATGTTAGGTATAATTTGATTGCTTTCTGTGTCGAGTAAACCAACTGCTGTAACTGCGATTATTAATCTATTTTACAGGTTAACTGCAGTCTCTCAACTCATAACACTTTTAAGACCTTTAGTAACTAATAACTGCGAAAAAGATACATCATATACTGAGTTCAATTTTATTTTATTTCAGTTAAAATTTCATCTATTTTACACTACTCCTCTGCCATTTTTACCCCGACCCGAACATGTTAAGTGTATACGAAGCTTAAGAATATACGCTATCTAATATACAATTTAAATTGTGTCCCAAAACTCGTAAACGGAAAGCCCAGACTTATATATGCCGGGGTCCCTTCAGTTTTTTACAGCCCTCGATATTTTGGGCCCTAAATAAGTTTAGCAATATGAGTTTGATGATCAATTTGCATGATATTATTCGCCCGTATTGAAGGCAACTGGTTGCCCGTTGGCTGGTGGATTTGTTACGCTTATTTAGGCTTATTTAGTTCTATCTATCGTTTGTGATGTTATTGGAAACTAGTTAACTAATGGGTATATTGTGTAATTTAGGCTCCACCAATGATATGTATTGCCATGAGTTTTATTGCCAATGGTAGTTTCTAACAATTGTCTTGCGAATCTGGCAGTATACGTAACTGTAGAAGCAATAATCTTGACTTTCATAAGTGTTATTTTGTGACCTTCTTGAATCACGACATTTTCATTTCGATATTAGAAATAATGTTACGGCTAATTCCCAAAGTGTGTCACTATGGGTTCTAAACGTAACACTATGGCTTTATTCATTAATCTATAATAATCATAGACTACAACTGCTTTGGTGACGTGATCGGTAGTGCATCAGCTTTAGACTCTATGTATGTATTTAGAAATATATAAGTATGTTTATCAGTTGTCTAAATCCCATAGCACAAGCTTATAGCTTAGTTTGGAGTAGATGACGTTGTGTGAGCAAATCAAAACTATGAGTATTTAGAAATATTTATAAATATTTATTTTTTAAATAACCAGTAAGCTCTATACTCACTTAGTCATCGAAAGATCCCAGAGTCGAGTTATGTCAAATTCAATAAAATTCCTAGTTTTAATCGGGTAAACTTAGTTGTATCGGCACTACGGGCTGTAGCCGTAATAAACACATCTAAACGAATTGGGTGCTTAGACGTGTTCAGAATCCTGAGCCAAGTAATTCTCACTTGCAAGCGCATTCAGCTTATATACGATATTTGCCTTACAATATTGAAACAAAATGACTGCTGAAGTGGGCATAATAGAAGGAACGCTTTGGTTTAGAAAAATAGTATTTACTTCCGCTTTAAATGAATAAACGGGATTGTACCACCATGTAAACCTGTATCATGACAGTAAATAACTGTAATATAGAAACTAAGACTGTTTGAATCCCATGACTACTTTTCAAATATGCAATCTCATTGTTTAAATCTTATTGGTGTGCGTCTACGTTTAATATGATATTATGTATATGTAGATCAATGGATGTATCATTAATCGTCCTCTAATGACCTTAAATATCTTCGAGGGGCTCGTGGTCTAGTGGTAACTGACAATGTTAACTCATTGCAAAGGTTAAGCAACATCTAGTCAGGCCGGTCTTAGGATGGATAACCATTTCTTAAGACACTGAGACCCCTTCGTGCCTCGGAGAGCACGTTAAACCGTCGGTCCCGGTTGTCATACGAACATCTATGGCAGTCGTTAGGGGTAGTGGGAGCCCTTAATCTAAAATCCGACCGGTCTAACAACAGAACTTCGATATCACCCATGGGTTGTGGAGGTCCGATGACCTGAGTTGGGAAAAGGGTCGGTGAATGATGATGACCTTGAATATCTTAACTGCCTCGTTGGCTCTAGTTGGTTACACGTATACATGATATGGCTATCTCAGAGCTCTTGGGATCGATCCTCGGGTCAGATCCAATATTTGCACGATCTGCAAATATTTGTTTCCTGCACGCCGTGGGTTAAAAATAAATCATGCTAAATGCCATCTGCGACCTGAAAAACATTGAAACAACAAATGTTAATATCTTAAAGTATATACTTATTCCCTATAGTATTTAATTTGGTATAGAGATAGTTTAAAGACCCAGGCAAATATAACATTGCATTTGACGAATCGGGAACAGGAAACAACAAAATAAAACAACGCTACCGAATCCTCGTAAGTCTTTATGATTAAAGGTATATTTCTTAAGTTATTTTCAAAGATTTTCCAATAGTCGTGATGCAAATTTTTACGTCTTTCGTTCGTTATAAAGTCACTAAAACTCTGTAGTATTTCTTAGCAGATTATAAAAAGTTAATCATTTGCTAAGTAACACTACAGAGTTTTAGTGACTGTTACACACTTTTTATTACTCCCAAATCAGGGTAAATGCGGTAAGTATGTTTTCTTAATAAGTTCGAAAGACCAGAACTTATAATTACAATAACGGTTTAACTTTTGTACTCCCGGTCTAGAATAATTAAAATGTTGTATATTTTCTATATGAAGAGAAAGCACTTCTGCCTGCTTAAGAGTATGTGGGATAAGTTATAAGAGACAACAACTTATAGATCGGTTGTAATACAAGTAAAGTGTTGTGGCGGAATACGGTTTGTAAATGAATAAGAATTACGTTTTTATCTCAGAAGTCTACCACGACAGAGGCGTTTAATTTTCATACAAAATTTTAATACGGCCAAATTTTTAATTTCACTATTAACTTTTTTGGTCACCCACGTAATAGCCACCCTATTGCAGTTACCGGGTACTACGAATTATTGTCCAGAGCCTATTCCGTTTGACAGTAAGTGCTCCGTACGCAGGTGAGGATGTCTAGAACCTCGGAGATGTCAAAACGGCTCCTTAGCACCCATTAAAGTAATCATCATCAAAAATACTGGTACCTCAATGTTATGTACTGCCCTGCCATTTAATGAAGTGACTGGTCAATAAACTCATGCGAGCTAGCATGAGTGCTAAAAAGATCTATTTTAAAGTAAGTCAAAGACGATCTCATTTCTTTATATACACATCACACAATGTCGAAAAGTTCTTATGACACATTCTTAATCAACGCTTCCTCATAAACAGTGGACCACAAACAAAAGGGTAATCCGGGGCCCTTTCGTAAAGTTCGTCAACTGCTTCCCAGGGAGCGATATCAGGAGTTGAGTAATTTTAACTAATGATACTTCGCGAAAGCTCGCCAAAGGCTGCTTTAGCCCGAAATTTGGTGCCAGCGGGTGAAGGATCTCGCCCAGATTTGAGAAATTATTGTTGTTGGGACTTGTGCGGTAACATGTGATCACGGTGATGGAAGTGAGGCTTTACGACGTTTTGTTTTATAGGTAAGAGAGTGTGTAAACGGTTCTGTGATTTACGTAGAACTGTGCTGAGGCAATATACCCACGAATTATTAATAGGTATGTACACTAGCGGTCCGCCCCCGCTTCGTTTTGGTTTTACTCGGCAATTCCTCACCTGCCTACGATGCACCCATTGAAATGGACAAGGCTATGCAAATTTTCAGACGTACCCAGCACTATTTTTGATGAATTTTTAAACATAAGTAGGACCTAGAAAAAATTAGGCTATTAGAAGTATAAAGTCGCGGGTAGAAGCTAGACTTATAATATATATATATATATATATATATATATCATGGAACTTATCTTATCTGTTTTTATTTCAGATTTCTGACATCGGATGCTTTGTTTGTAAGTTTATATCGTTTTAATTTCTGACAAAAAACAAGACAAGACAAGGTGGAAAATCACTCCAAGGAAAGACTCATGTCTGTATGTATAGTTTATACACTAAGTTAAAATCTAGAATCAATCGTAGGAAATATTTATAGGTTTTTTTTTTCAATTCCGCGAGACCGCGGCGGCTCCCATGTCCATTGCTGCGGGCGTCTCTGGTGAAACCAGAAGTCATTTCCAGTGGCGCCTGACGGACTTTGACCACCGGTGTGGCCTCTTCGGGGGTTTGGTCGGGATGAGAGTACCGCGTCGTTGGGGTAGGGTTTTATCCCGCGTCGGTGAGTGAATCTGGTTGCGTGCAGCACGCAACCCTTCTAGCCTGCTTCTGTAAGGACGGCGGGTGGCTATCCCGCCGTCCTCAGGCCCCGATCATATAGGTCGATGGTCCTGGGAGTAGATGAGTCTGCAGAACTCAGCGGGGCGGGTATACGCTCCCTCACTCTGGGCCGCCTCCTTCGCGAGCATGGCTTGCTCGCAGAAGGACACGGCCGCGTTCCACCTACTCGCGCTGGAGACCATGGCTTGGGGCATGGTTTCCAGCGAGAGGAAATATTTATAGGTACTTCTGCTTTGATGAACCTTTATTTGTTCCGGTGACCGAAGTTTTCTGCGATATCATTGGTGAACAAAATCAATTTCCTAAAATTAACGCTAATGGTGCAGAGATTAAATGTTCTATCCCGTTTAAGAAAAGTCCTGTAAGAAAACAGTAAAAGAACAAAACAGATAAATATTTAAACAAAACAAAGAAATCAACCCGAAGCGCCACAACCAACAAAGTAATTAGTTCAACCGGACAGATCTTATAATTGTTTACACAGAAAACTGGCTGGAAAATCCAACACCGGTGTAATGAAAAATGTACGCGAGACTTTGTCCTTAGTTCTTTATAGCTCAAGTTTTGCGGGTAGGACTTAAATTATTTTAAGTGCGGCAATTTCTGCACGCCTTGCGGTTATCGTCTTCTCGCTTTGATTAATGCAAGCCAACTTGGACTTTGAAGGATTTGCACTCAAAATATCACTTGTCGCTACTCTTCTTCCAATGGTCGAAGTTTCCAGAACACTAATTGTTAGGACTGTTTTATTTATGGATTATGTCAGTGTCTGTTTCGGGATCTGTCTTGACGAATGACGATTGTGTAGTGTCTGGCTTTGTCTTGGAGTATTACAGAAGACAATTTCTTGTTATTTATGGTTGGGCTTATTTTAAAAATAAAATTACTGCGCCATCTGGTTTATATCTTGAATAATCTTAAAATGAATGTTTTATTTTAAATCAATTGATGAACAACTTCCTACTACAAGCTTTATACATATTAGCTTCAGTCTTAGTTTTTTAACCGACTAAAAAGGAGAAGGTTCTCAATTCTAATGTATGTTTCTTTTATGTTTGTTACCTATATCATATCTTTGGACTTAATCAACCGACTATGATTTTTTTTAAATTTAAAGTTACGTACTCCTCCCAAGTACTCCAATTTAAATTTGGTCCCATTTCGACAAGTATTTCGGTAATTTAAAGTCGGTTTTAGTGTTAATGTTTAATTCAACAATTTCCAGTTGTCTCGAATATTTAAACTGGTAGTTCCCGAATCTCATTCTCATAATATTCACGAGTACATTATTATCGCACGGTGTTTAAACTTCTCGCTTTAGTGAATTTAAATTAATGACATAACAATAAAATCATTTTAAACGGAACTTAAATTCTTTACGAGTTAATGCTAATTGTACATTTTCTCGAATACCCACAATAAAGACTTAACTGGCATCTGTTGTTAAGTTAAGTTTAAAAGTAAGAAGTCTGCTTTTGTTGGAAGCTGAAAACTAGTTTGTGTAATATTCTACGGATACTTATATTAATTAATTAAATTAATTAAAAAAATTAAATCGTAGAGATTTTATACTGACTCAGTTTTATACAGACCAGCGAGCGGTTTATTAAAAATGATTATTTTTTAAATCGTCAGTAAAAGTATGTAATTTATTGGGTACAACTCTAATATTAAAATCTTGATTGAAATCTGTTTTTTTATATTCAAAAGTCGTTTATATTTTTCATCCATTTATCAGCTCCATTGTCAAGTTTTCAGTATTGAACTATCAGATGAAATAAGGACTTAACAACAACAACAATAATGCATGTCCCAAAATTCCAACTGTATATCAATGAAGTAAGGTTTATGAGTTTTTCAGTTGGTCAATTGGATAGAACCAGCAGAAATAAATTTACTGGTCCGACTCATCGTTGATTGGTGAGTCTATAATAATAGTCAATTTACTGAAAAAGCATAAAAATCCTCGCTCTCGAATGTAAAATGGATGGAATTAAAATTTTATTACCCCGATTCTACGGGATCCATATAATGTTTGTGTATTTTAATAAAAGCAAATTGCTTAGGACGACGGTTGTAAAATTTGAAGACCTTTGAATTTAATGGGTAAAGTGTAATTGAGTCAGTCAGATTTGTTTGCGAGACATCATTTTACGTTTATATACTTCTCTTGGGGTGCTTTAAACCTTCCCTCAGTTTGGAATGTATAAAGGGAAGTCGGAATAGTTGAAACTAAATTGTCTGAGGGATTTTCGTGAATTCCTTTCTTAATTTTGACAGCTGAAATGAAATATTTCAGCTGATGAGTAATTTTACTAACTTTGCTAAGTGATATTAATGGTTATTTTGACACGATTGCTTCTTTAAGTAATCGTGGATCCGATTTGTTGGTATTATGGTTTCTAACTTCTTTTTGATTCCATAGAAATCAAAAGTTGCCTCAAAGCAATTATTGCAGCACATAATGAGAACATGGTCTTATTAGTATTGCTTACCTTATATTCCTTGCTGATCATTTCTCAAAATGGTGGTTAGATAAATAAATAAATATTTTTGGACATTCTCACACGATGTCATCTAGCGCAAATTAAGTTAATTTAAGCTTGTGCAATGGGATGTACACGACTGTTAAACATACTCGTACTTATATATTTCGAAATACATACATATTATACATAGAAAATACACAAACTCCGAAACAAACATTTGTGTATCGCACAAATAATTTGATTCGACCCGGAATCGAACCTGGGACCTCAAGGACGGCAGTCGCATACTTCTATCACTGCACCACCGAGGCAGTCAAATCGAGGTTCTATGTAACACCATACGTGCTTGGGTTTTATCATAGTAAATCTGTTGAGAGCGGGCTGAGTTACTGAGTGAGTCTATTTTTGAAATAGGAGAATTAGACCTGAGAAGTACCTAAACATGAGATTTAGCGTTTGAATAATTAATTACAAATCTATTAATTTACAATCAACAAGTATATTTGGTACTTCACTTTAGACGTCTTACAATTTAAATGACGATTCGCTTAAAAGAACTAGTTTTTTAAGTTCTGAAAATATAAAATTCTTTTCTTTTAGTAAATGCATAGCATTATATCATTGAAAGTTCATAAGAAGCACTTCTTACCCAGTAAGTCCTTGTGAAAAGGAACCAGCTGGCAGTAAATCTTTTGCCCATACAGTTTTCGCATTATTTACCGCCTCGTGGAAACGTTGGGAAAATACAAACCATTATTAGTTTTCTTGTTTTGTTTAGCGGCGAAACTTCATGCATTGAGCCTGGTTGGGAAGTTTTTCTGATTTATATACCCAACTATAATATGTTCGTTGCAAGAAATGTTATTAACAGTGTTTTCGTGGACCAGAATAGAACCTCATATTTTTTAACTTATTTTTTCTTGTCAAATTGTTTTCTTGTTGAGTCATTTAGATAACGCTTGCGTTTTTTTTAGTGTACTAGGTTCTTGGTTAATAGGCACACATAGTTACCGTGGCTTAAAGAAGGAAAATTGGAGAGAGGAGAGGCAAGGGCAGTAAGTTACACAGCATAGCTATTTAACGTGAATTGCAAGTTGCAGGGTGATAATTATCTAGTTGAGCCGGCCCATTCGTGCTGGTAAAAGCATGGGCTCTTCCAATGAGAAAATGTTGTGGATTAGAACTAGATTGCCATCTGAAGTAGTGTCTCAGTTCTTAATCACAACGCTACGGAAATGCTGTACTCGGATGCTTGCATTTTTTTAAAACTTTGTACTTATTAGCGCTTGTTTTTTAACGAGTAGATAAGTTTTTGACAGACGCTCGTGTTGTTTATAAGTTGAAGTTTGAATTACTCCCAAGATGGCTGTGGTAGTAGAGCTGTTTTATAATATCCTTACTAATAATATAAGGTAAAAGTTTGTATGATGGTTACCGATCTCAATCTAAACGCTGTATAAAGGAGACAAAATACACGATGAAATGAAAGCCATCAGCAATATTTTAAAACTAAGAAACGAATAATGACGTTATTGGCATTATAACAAAAATCTAATCAAATAATATTTAAAATAATTTTTTACACACTCACATTTTACGAATAATTTTGTTGGTCCCACGTAATAGGGGTTGTCTAGTTTCGTTACTGGGTACCGTAGTAGTACCGTACAGTAGGAAATAAAATACCATAAAAAACATAAACATAGCATCACGCATTTTTCCTCGAAGGGGTAGGCAGAGGTGTGCAAACACACCCACATCTAAAATACCATTCTGTATCAAAAGCTAAATTCCAACAGTTCGAGCATAAATTTCCATTAAAACCCTAATGGAAACATAATAATTTTATAGTATCTTAGTTTAAAATATATAGACAATAATAATAAAACAGTCACATTTTTTTCTTGAGGAGCATTTATTAAAATATTTTACCTTTAATCTACAATAATACAAAAATATCATTCAAAACATAATAAAAGTACAAATATATATCTATTACAAAAAAAATCAGCATGAAGAAAATCCGGAAAAAACACAAACATATATTTTATAAATTATAGTACACTTTGACACATTATGTCAGTGTAACAAACTGAAAATGATAATATGAAAATAAGATGAAAATCAAGAAAAAATATAATGTTGACCAGAGCTGGCGCCAAAAAAGCACAATTACCAACCCCGGACTTGTCGCACAGCTCCACCTTACAGTCGTCGACAACTGTGACTACTGGTGAGGCGTCGAGCTCAAGCAGCGACGAGTTTTTCTCTCCACCGACGTCGCCTCTACCTGTACGTCGGCAGGGGGGAGGCCGGCCACCGACTGGCTTGGGACCCCGAGGCCCTCCGGCTTCGATTACGGACCCCGCTACCGGTGGTAATGTGCACCGCATTCGATGGAACTTCGGTATGAATGAAAACGTGATGCGGGCATATTTTGTGGCTACAGAGGGGGGAACTAACCTCACTGCGTACCGTGTTCGCATGCTACCTCTGTTTCAGGTACTTGAACCAGATGTCAACGTATCGGCACAACGCCTAACGGATCAGGTGCGCGCCATACAACGCTGTCACCTGTTGGATGACGCTACACTTGAGAGGCTACACTTAGAAGTGTGTAGTGGTATCACGCCTTCTTCATTGCAACCATTACCTGTGCCATTACAAAGTAACCGTAATGAAATAACGCAAGAAAACATCATCTCACATGTTGGTGAAGAAGTGAGTGATGCTGCTATACCTGTAAGTACTCAATACAATGAGGAATTAAGGAGCGCTTTGGAGCGAGCGATTGGTGAGTTTCAATCTGTCCCTATTGAGTGTAGACCGCGGCTTCCGCGTTTGCCCACACATAAAAAAAATGTGGCGCTAGTGTGTGCCCTAGACTCGATGTTAACATCGTTTTTTAATAACTGCAGAAACATTACTGATGCCCATTCCATTCTGTACTGTGCAGCTGTTGCAGTATGTCGAATAGCTGGTGTTAAATTTTTTAAACAAGAAACAGCTATTTGACCAAAGCCTGCTGTACCAGCTTGGCAGTGCAGAATTGAACGGCGCATCAACGAGGCTAGGGTGCTCATTGGCAAGCTACACTGCTTCAGGACGGGCAATACACGCCCGAGAGTCATGCGCTTTGTGACCCGTGCATTCGTGGGAACTAATATTAGGCCCTGTGAATACTCTTTTCGGGACACAGAGCGCATCGATTACCTGAAGCAGAAAGTTTATGCGTGGGCGAACCGCATAAGGCGGTACAAAAAAAGAGTGGACAGATACACTCAGAATCTCTTGTTCCAAAAAAATGAGAGGTGGGTATATAGAGGGTGGGAGCGACCTAACTCGGATGTGACTGATGGGAGTCTACCTGATGCTGTTTCTACAGTTAACTTCTGGAAAAGCATCTGGTCGACGCCCGTCAGTCATACACAGGATGCGTGGATTAGGGATGTTGAGCAGGCGTGTGAACCAATTCCAGCTATGGAACCTATAACCATATCTGAAGAAGATATTGGTTGTGCAATTCGTTCGTTGCCAAATTGGAAATCTGCTGGACCGGACGGACTGCACAACTTTTGGTTAAAATGGTTCCGTAGCTCACACGCTTGCTTGGCATCTTGCTTCCAGTCATCCCTTGAGTCAGCGTCGCTTCCAGCTTTTATGACTACCGGAGTAACCCACCTCCTATACAAGTCTGGTAGTACCACAGACCCCAAAAATTATAGACCTATAACTTGTCTACCTACCATATACAAACTTTTTACATCCATCCTGAGAGTAAAAATATATTCACATGTACAAAACAATAACATCTTGTCAATCTCTCAGAATGGATGTAAAAGTGGGGCACGTGGTACGAAAGAGCTCCTTATTATTGACATGGCTGTTTGCCAGCAGATACGCCGCAACCGAAAGAACCTTGCGACATGCTGGATTGACTATAAGAAAGCGTACGATTCTGTGCCTCATACATGGCTTCGGAGGGTGCTAGAGCTGTATAAAGTTGATGCAACTCTATGCACCTTTTTGGGGTCATGTATGAGACAATGGAGTACGGTTCTTGTTTATCCAGGGTGTCGTCAGATTCTAGGAGGTGGTGTACCAATAGGGATCGAGAGAGGAATATTCCAGGGCGATAGTCTGAGTCCGTTGTGGTTTTGTCTAGCACTGAATCCTCTTAGTACGCTACTTGAGGGTTCAGGGTTAGGCTATCGGATGCGGAGAGGGGGTCAAATTTTATCCCACCTTTTCTACATGGATGACCTAAAGTTATTTGCCCCTAATGGCCCCGATTTGATGGCATTACTAAAAGTTACTGAAACTTTTAGTAAGGCCATCAGTATGGAGTTCGGGGTAGATAAGTGTGCGGTCATGCATGTCAAAAAGGGCGGGATTGTGGAATCTGAAGGAGTCACTCTTTCAGATTTCACACGATTTGGGTCGCTCTCCGCAACCGAAACCTACAAATATTTAATATTAAGCTTTGTGTATTGCTGAGTCTGACATGAAACAGACGTTGCAGGATCGTTTCTTTGGCCACCTGAAAAAAGTACTGAAAAGTCTTTTGTCAGGCGGTAACAAGGTGCGTGCTGTCAACGGCTGGGCCATGCCAGTCTTAGTATACTCTTTTGGCATACTTAGATGGACTCAGACGGAATTAGAAGCTCTGGATAGGAAAGTACGTTGTCTATTGACTTCATATCGAATGCATCACCCACGCTCGTCAGTAATGAGGTTGTATATACCACGGAAATGTGGGGGTCGAGGATTTTTAAATGCCAAGACATACCGTAACTGTGAGATATGCAACCTTAGAGAGTACTTCCTGCAGGTGGACGTGGATGTGCATCGAGATGTTGTGGCAATAGACAACGGACTGACCCCGCTGTCCCTTGCGAAAGAGAACTGGCGCAAACCTGTAATATTAAGTGTATCAGATCGAAAGGAAATATGGAAGAGTAAGGAACTGCATGGTCGATTTTATCGGGCTCTAAATGGACCCGATGTTGATTCAACAGCATCTGTATCCTGGTTACGATTTGGTGATCTCTTCGGAGAAACTGAGGGTTTCATCTGTGCAATTACTGACGAAGTCGTGATGACGAATAACTATCGGAGATATATTGTAAAAGATGGTACGATTGACATCTGTCGGGCATGTCATCGTCCCGGAGAATCTTTAAGGCATATTATCTCTGGTTGTTCTCGTCTTGCGAATGGTGAGTATTTGCACAGACACAACCAAGTAGCCAGGATTATCCACCAGCAACTTGCTCTAAAGTATAATCTTGTCGACGTGGAGGTACCTTATTACAAGTATGTGCCCGACCCAGTTCTTGAAAACGGTTATGTTACATTGTATTGAGATCGATCTATTATCACTGATAGGACTGTTATAGCTAACAGACCTGATATAGTGATAATGGATCGATTAAAGCGCCTTGCAGTAATTGTCGATATCACTGTGCCACATGACGAGAATCTCGTGAAAGCAGAAAAAGATAAACAAATTAAATATTTGGACCTCGCTCACGAGATTGTCGACATGTGGGATGTGGATTCGGCGATTATTGTTCCGATAGTCGTATCTGCACATTGCCTAATAGCCAAGAGTCTCGACCTCCATCTACAGAGGCTCGCGTTAGGCAGCTGGGCCAAGGGCTTAATGCAGAAGGCGGTTCTGTTGAACACGGCCCGTATTGTGCGGTAGTTCCTATCTCTGGAGCCCTAACCACCGGTAGCTTGGTCCCTGTACTCGATACCGGTGGGTTACTGTTTTTTATATTTTTAAATATATTTTTTATAAATCTATTTAAAAATGTAATTAATAGGTGTAATATTTTAATAAAGAGAATAATAATAATAAGCCTTTTTATTTCCAAATCTCTTAAAAATAGGTTACATTGTTACTGTTTAGATATAATAAAAATAATATAGTGAATGTTAGTAATTTAGGTACTTATGTCTATTGTTAGTCTTGCTCTTGTGAGATTTGGATCCCTGTTTGGGTAAAGGCCTCCTCCCTTTTGTGCCAAGAATCCCTATCAACCCCAGCCACTATCCAGTTTTTTCCGGCTATTTGGACTACATCATCAATCTACCGTTTAACTGGTCTGCCTACATTTCTCATCTGTATTGTCCACCTTTTGTCTTTCAGACTTAATATATGGCCGGCCCATTTCCATTTTAGTTTTAGAGCTTGTGAAAGTGCATCGCTAAATTTCGTTTTATGTCTGATTAGACTGCTTCTTATTTTGTGTATTTTTCGGATTTTAAGGATACTTCTTTCCATTGCCCTTTGGGTAGTTCTAATCCTGCATTTAATTTTATTTGAGAATACCCACGTTTGGCAGCCATACAGAAGACAAGGAAGAAGGCATGTGTCAAATACGGTTTTTTTCATACAAGGGTGTACAATACTTGGTCATTATACGTGGGGCACAATAAAAGTTTTGAACTTCTAGCTAATCGGAACTATTTGAATTTCGAATGTTATATTTTTTTAAACGTTGCAACCTTCTCAGTAATAAAAAAAAACAATTGGCGGGAAATCATTTGTCAATTGTTTTTTTTATCACAAATCAAAGTTCTACGTATGCAACGAAAATGGAATTAAGTCGAAAAGATTTGCGAGCGATGATTTTTTATGATTTTAAAAGTTCTCTCTCTCCGCAAGACTGTGCCGCTCGTCTTCAAAATGCTTTTGAGAGAGAAGCACCTTGTTTGAGTACCGTGAGGCGATGATTTGCTGAATTTGAGAGAGGTCGAGTTTCTTTACATGACGAATTTCGTGAAGGGCGGCCTTCAACTGCCGTCAACGAAAATAATGTGGCTACTGTTAAGCGGTTGATTGAAGAAAACCCGCGGATTACCTATGAGACAATTCCAGGACTATTGGGGATTGGTATGAGTCAAATCCAGAAACTTTTACACGAAGAATTTAAAGTTCGGAAACTTTGTTGTCGTTGGATCCCTCATGAACTGACAGCGGAGCAGAAGCGGGCTCGCGTGGAATGGTGCTCACAGAAGCTACTGAAGTACGACCACGGACATTCTAATGCTGTTTATGACATTGTCACAGGAGACGAAACGTGGATTTATTGTTTTGAACCCGAAAAAAACAGCAATCTTGTGAATGGGTGTTTGAAAATGAGAACAAGCCAACAAAAGTGAGGCAGGCGAGAAAAGTTGGTAAAAAAGTGATCGCGTTTTTTTTCTCAGTTACGGGTCCCATCTGTACAATTCCACTTGAAGATCAAAAGAGTGTTAATGCCGAGTGGTATTCTACCATTTGTTTACCCAGTGTGTTAGAAAAAGTTCGCGAAAGACGACCCAAAAGCCGCGTTCTCCTACATCATGACAACGCTTCTTCACACACGGCCAACAAAACAAAGTCATTTTTAGCTTCCGAAAAAGTACAACTCATCACCCATCCTGCGCATAGCCCCGACCTAGCACCCTGTGATTTTGTAATTTCCCCAAAATCAAAGATTTGATGAGAGGTTTCACTTTTACCAACTCCGAAGAGGTGATAGCGTTCAATCAGCACGTAGAAAACATGCGTTCAGATCTGTGGTCCTCCTGTTTTAAAAAATAGTTCGATCGCATGAAAAAATGTTTATAATGTAAAGGAGAGTATTTTGATAAACGATAAACATAATATTTTGGTTTTAACATGTTGTTTTTTAAAGTTACGCAAAACTTATAGTGTGAACTACGTACCAGTACCCAAACAACCAAAAAAAGCTCAAACGGTTATCCACGATGTGTAATATAAAGAAAGGTGGGAGTCCCGCCGTCCGTCACCCGAGATAAGACTTCAAGAGACAAAGATGGATGGTCTGTGACGACAAGCGTACTATCACTGCCCCTGTTATCTTACAAAAGGGAATTTTGTTTAATTACCTACTTTTTACTGGCCCTTTGTAAACTGGAAGGTTGTTAAGTCATGAGGAGTTTTAAGTTGGGATTTTTTTTAAATGTTGGAATTTTGACGCATCGTAGTCGATTGCACAAAGATCTGCTTTATAACTCCTATCGTTTTTATCAATATGAGTATTATAAATTGGACGAGTTTAGCTGAACTTGCTATACAGGTATAATAGCTCTGGATCTAATCTGGAAAAAGGAACGCTTTTCGTTCATCATGCATTTTATTTTACAGAATTGATCAAACTAAATCTACGGATGAAGCCTGCAGTGTCTGGTAGTATTTTAATAATATTATTTGATACTTTCCTCCTACCATTATCGATATAACCGTGATAGCACGGAGCCATAAGAAAATTATAACTCAAATTTTTACCATTTCTCTCTGAAATAAACGGACCTTCCTAGTTTTGCCAATATGTTTAGAGAAAACTAGCATAAGGCCATGTCGGATGGTTATTGATTTTTCATTGGTTATGGTGCCCCGTGGCAATAATAGACGTACTCTCTTTATAGGTATGTGTCATCTGTCTGCTAGTTTTACTATTATATCGCTGTACAATTGTATTCCTCGGTGATGATAATACTTAGACAATAGACACCTTTCGTCCCCTCTTGCATTGTGGCTTAGTATTTACGTTTCTGCATGACTAATACGAGGTTTGTTTTCTATTACCGCTCCCGTGAGTTTCCGGAGTGCAATAAAATGTCATTATACTCATTATAGATGCGATAAAAGACAGAGTCATCATCTTTCTCTGTTTTTTTGCCTCTCTGTGCGTATTTTACTTCATTGTAATGTGAGTTTTGTGTGATGATAATAGTTATTTCAATATTATAGTTGGCTTAACTATCTTCTCATCTACATAATCTACTTTTATTCTGACACAAATAGATTAATGATACTAGCCACTTAGCCGTCTCTGGGACAAATACGTCCCAAAAACAAATTTATACCGAACTCTCGGAGAAATTTCTTAATTTTTTTTATTTCGGGTTTCCCCTTTCCGCGCCAGTGTGGGGGCTGAGATGTCACACTATAATAGCCATGGGAGCTCGGTCTGCAGAGTAGTTAAGTGATAAAATACATAAACTGATCATTATCCACCGAGCCTTTTCCTAACGCAGTCGGGGTCGGCTTTCCAGTCTAACTGCGATTCGGCTGAACTTCGATATTTTCCGTAAAATCGGTCACCTCAATCGAAAAAAATAGCCTGAGAAGCATAATTAACTCTTTCTGGTTCTACTCGTTATAAATCAAGATTAAGTTCCTCCCAAAGTACATTGTTAAATACTAACAAAACTTTTCTTTAACGAGCACTAAACTTAGTCCCAACCCCTTCTTTAAAAGCATTAAAGTTTCAAACATAACTTTTTAAACATCACAAAAGCAATATACCCCCATTGAAAGTTCATACATACATAAATCACAAAGTCTACACGAGTTCCAAGTCTATACTTGTACCAAGTAGTGTTCCAGTCTAGTTTGTGGGCAACAATGAAAGTCTTGCGACTTGCGACCGGGACCTTGCAGTGACAGTGTGGCTTGCAAGTTGTGTAACTTCTGTGCGAGACCTTATCATTAATAAAAGTTTATGGTAATATTTTGTAAATTTTGTGAGTTAAAAGAAGCATATTATTTATAATAACAACTCACTGATGTTCAGGGCTTCGCCCAAGTATAATAGTTTTCTAGGTCCCAAAACTAGGATCCACGGGAACCCATTACAGGGGTAAAAAGTAGACTAAGTTACTTCTAATAACGTCAGCCAAGTGAAGGTCCCGCTAAAATAGGTCCAGCCATTTAGTTCAGAGATTAGCCGGAACAAACAGACAAATAGACAGAGAAATCGTTCACAAGTTGACTGATTCTTAATTCGAAGCAGTCTCGTTACCTACCATTATATTTTTTTCTTTTTTCATTGATTTATCATCATCATAATTAGGTATAACATAGTATACTAGTCGTTCTGTGAACCGTAGACTTCGGGAGCGGCTTTGTTTAGAAAATTTCTTCTTCAATTTTATTTATTACTCTTTCATTTGTCATCCAATCCAAAAAATATCATTCAAACGTTATTCACTGTAAGCAAGAAGTGTGTGTGTAAAGTTTCATGCAAATCGGTTGATAAATACGGCCTCAAACATGATCTGACAGAACCCGTAGATGTAGAGGTACAGACGAAAGAAATTTTCGTCTGTACCTCTACATCTACGGCTCTACATCTTCGGTCGCTTCGCTCCCTCAGTCAAAAACAAAGTCGCCTGTTCCGTACATATGCTCAGATCTTTAAAACTACGCAGCTAGTGGTTCTCGAGGAAGGATTTTGTATCTATAATTTGTCAAACGGGCGAAGCCGCGGTTCGTTAGTTTATCATACATTCCATTTTTACTAAAACCAAAAATACAATTCAGGGAAATTACAGTCTAGAGTCTAGATAGTCAATATAGGTAGAAAGATAACGTAAGCTGGATTATCCTTGATTGAATTTCATCATCTGTCCTGTTTCAAATATCGTGTTTAAAACTTTCATCTGCTGTAGTAACTGTATACTCAACGTTCCATCTAATACTTCCAATATTCTGTAAAATGTGTTTAAGAATTTTCATAAATTGCTAGTGAAAAGTGGAATACGGTTGAACTTAAACTGTTGAACAAACTAAGAACTTAACACTTTGTTCATCTAACTACTTTGCAATATTCCGCCACATGCAAATTACCCAACTCTCGTATTTATTCATGCACAAGTCCGCCCTCCAAACCCACTTAGGCCGAAAGAATAGAGAAATAATTTTGAAAATAGAATAAATATGAGAGTTGTGTTATCGTGCAATAAATAATAAAAACCTCGACACGTGTTTCGCCCCCAACCAGGGGCATCATCAGGAGATGTCGATGGCTCGGCGCACGGCGACCGAATTCGGTCGCCGTGCAATTGCAAAGTAGATTTATTTAATTTAACTATGGACTTCCGAAAAGTAACGCCTGATAGTATTAACTTTGTTCATCATAGTTCGGACCGTGCAAGTTTTTGTATTTTATTTAGATTAGATTTCTAATGGTTTGTAGAAGGAATGCTTTGGGGTTGAAAATATGAGACTGATTAAAAGGACATAGCCTAACGATTCCGTGGATTTTTTACACGAATCTTGTAAATATTTTAAGTAATATTGTAAGTTACATATAATACAAGCTGATCTTTTTAATTTGCAACATAGGGTTGTATGTAATTTTCCAAACATATTTATTTATTTTCCAGGCAACCTTTCATAGCCTACTACAATAACCGTCGACTTCATACAGAACACTAATCCACTAATTGCATAATTCAATAGTACCACACCATACGATACCATCATGGCATGTCGCCCCATCATTAACACAAAACAATTACAAAAAAAATTATGGGCAATACCTTCATACGAAAGCGACTTCATAGGATATTTTCGTCATTTTTCGGTTATTTGTGACCAAGCCCGATCGTTTGAATAATTAATTTTTTTGTGTGTGTAGCGTGCTTATTAAGACTATGAGTCGGTATAGTGCTTTATTTTATTGACGGCTCTTTTTTGCGTAAATTAATTATTATTGTAAAAGTGTGTCATAAAATCAAAATTTGCCGAGTTTCTTTTCCAAAAAGCGATGTGCAATGGCAATACATGGGGCACACTAAAAGTTTTGCACTTCTAGCTAATCGGAACTATTTGAATTAATTTCAAATGCTATATTTTTTTAAACGTTGCAACCTTCTTATTAATACAAATAAAACTATTGGCGGGAAATCATTTGTCAATTGTTTTTTATCACACATCAAAGTTCCTACGTATGCAACGAAAATGGAATTAAGTCGAAAAGATTTTAGAGCGATGATTTTTTATGATTTTAAGAGTTCTCTCTCTCCGCAAGACTGTGCCGCTCGTCTTCAAAATGCTTTTGGGAGAGAAGCACCTTGTTTGAGCACGGTGAGGCGATGGTTTGCTGAATTTGAGAGAGGTCGAGTTTCTTTACATGACGAATTTTGTGAAGGGCGGCCTTCAACTGCCGTCAACGAAAATAATGTGGCTACTGTTAAGCGGTTAATTGAAGAAAACCCGCGGATTACCTATGAGACTATTCGAGGACTATTGGGGATTGGTATGAGTCAAATCTAGAAAATTTTACACGAAGAATTGAAAGTTCGGAAACTTTGTTGTCGTTGGATCCCTCATGAACTGACAGCGGATCAGAAGCGGGCTCGCGTGGAATGGTTCTCACAGATGCTACTGAAGTACGACCACGGACATTCTAATGTTGTTTATGACATTGTCACAGGAGACGAAACATCGATTTATTGTTTTGAACCCGAAAAAAAAAACAGCAATCTTGTGAATGGGTGTTTTAAAATGAGAACAAGCCAACAAAAGTGAGGCAGGCGAGAAATGTTGGTAAAAAAATGATCGCGTTTTTTTTTTCAGCCACGGGTCCCATCTGTACAATTCCACTTGAAGATCAAAAGAGTGTTAATGCCGAGTGGTATTCTACCATTTGTTTACCCAGGGTGTTAGAAAAAGTTCTCGAAAGACCACCCAAAAGCCGCGTTCTCCTACATGATGACAACGCTACTTCACACACGGCCAATAAAACAAAGTCATTTTTAGCTTCTGAAAAATTACATCTCGTCACCCATCCTGCGCATAGCCCCGACCTAGCACCCTGTGATTTCTGTATTTTCCCCAAAATCAAAGATTTGATGAGAGGTTTCACTTTTACCAACTCCGAAGAGGCAGTGATAGCGTTCAATCAGCACGTAGAAAACATGCCTTCAGATCTATGGTCCTCCTGTTTTAAAAAATGCTTCGATCGCATGAAAAAATGTTTAAAATGTAAAGGAGAGTATTTTGAAAAGCAATAAACATAATATTTTGGTTTTAACATGTTTTTTTTTAAGTTACGCAAAACTTATAGTGTGACCTACGTATCTATTAAGAGTAAACAAAGAACGAACCAAGTTCAAGTATAAACACTGGTTGTCTTAGGTATAAACTTTATATATAAATGTATATATGTGTATATAATGTATAAAAATATTTAATAAAACTCCTTAGGATTTAGTTATTTTTTAGTTATTCCTTATGATGTATTTATTAATAAGTTTAAATTCGAAGTGAAAAAATGTTGGATGAAAAAAGGCTATTATGATGTAGAAGAATATTTTAATGATAAAAATGCATGGTCACCCTAATCTTCTGCCTTCGCACAATATAAATTGTAATAGAATGTAAACTAAACAATATTAAAAAAGAAAATGGATAATCTACATGAGTTTCTTGGTGGTATCTTCTCAGTAGAACCAACTTACCGAACCAGCGGAAGAATAATTTTGAAATGGTTTATTAAGTACTTAATTAAGTATTTTTATTATATTGCTTGACATGAAATTTTAAAATGTTGACATTATTATGTGCTCTTTATGTGCCTAAACCAGAGACTTGGGATGCCGCTCGCTTCGCTCCCTTAATAGACCAACAGAGCGTGAGAAAAGAGAAGTCTGGAGCAGTCATCATCATTCAAACATCGCCTATGAGTAATAAAGATAGAAGATGACGTACTTTTATATATTATGTGTGTCAGTGTCGGTGACAAGAATTATCCGTAGTTTTCCAAATTGCAAAAATAGCGTTTACCTTGATAACTGGCGAATATTATATTTCTAAAATATAAGCAAATCCTTGTGTTGTTTTCAGTAACACTGTATTTAAGAGCCATGGTGTCTTGTTCTTTAAGTAATTTTAATGTTACTAAAGCAGACAATCCAAATAATTACAAGTTTCGCAGGTAAATACAAAATTTTCCAGCAATTCTTAGATAACAGCTATTTGTTTGTCTTGGGTTTATCAACTAAGTAAAATGATCTAATCAAAGTACATTGATTACCCTTGCATTGTGTAGTAATATTTCCTATTCACAAAGAAGAATTGTTCTTAAATAACGTAAAATAGGAAAATATCCTTTTACGATAGGGCTTGACCACCTGATGACGTCACGATTATCGATGTATCGATAAACCATGGAAATATGAAGTATAATGTTTTACTTACTTACACGCCTGTTTTTCGAAATGATAGTTTTAGATTAGATCACATATTTATTTACAATAAGAATTAAAATATTATTTTACAGTATTATTAATTATATACTAAAAATATTTACATTACAAAATATCGTAAAAAAAATCCTTCGCGTCATTGCTGACTGGGAAGGTTCCTACATTAGAACAGACACATTTTTATTTGATTTCCTAAAATCATAACATAGTATAAAGTCTGTCCATCCCTATGTATGCATAGATCTTTAAAACTACGCAACGGAATTTGATGTGGTTTGCACCAAGCTGAACTGTTTCAGGGTTATGTTATGCAATAAAAAAAACTTTTGAATATATAATATCCTAATTGCTAAACTAACTTAAAGGAACATAATTTTCTCATGTCAGTTCGTCCATCTGTCCATTCTCGGCTTTCCTCCTAAACGGTTAAAGCTAGAAAAATTAAACTTTGCATAAATATGTGTATTTATAACGGTGACCAAGGGCTGCAATAAAATAATAAAAACTTTTTTTGAGTTGCCTCCCCTACACATGAAGTGAAAATGACTTTTTTTCTCTTTGATTTTTAGTTCAGGAGTATAGTATAACATGACTATGGAACCCTATTCTATGCGTGACCTGACACGCACTTGGCTGGTTTTTTTAACTAATGCCAGTGCGAAACGGAGAGGTAACCGAAAAGTATAACGGATTAGTGAGATTCTATTGTATTACTTAGAAATAACACTCAATCGATATTTTGCGTATTCCATAGTGTACACAACACTATTTCACCCACACATTTGCATTTTGATTTTGGGATCGCCTCTGAAATGTCTTTGTGTATCTTTCTACATACTATATCTATGGCCTAAACTGAATAAACGAAATTGATTCTTTGATTCTTCTTTGATATAACTATAGATCCAAAATAATAATACCTATGTACTTACAGAAATTTAATACGGCATCACAGTATGGGGAGGATCTACAAAAATACTGTTGATTGACCTGAAAGTGCCCAAGAGGCAGTACTGAAGGTGATGACAGCTAGACCGTAACTGTATACTGCCTATTATATAGTTACTATATAGTTCCCCAAATATCTGCCCTAGCGCTGTGACAACCGTGACGAGACAACACCGAGTAATTTATTATTATTCAACTCAACCCTAAACAATTTAATTCAAAACAGAAATGCCGCAAAAACCGCTGTCATTTCTTAATACATTTAACATTATATTTAAATATAATTCCGTTAACCCTCTCTCTGCGAATGGTGCTTGAGTGAAGTGGTGCTGCACAAATCTCAAAATCACGGCCTCGTATTGTGTGCGTTAATATTTCATTTCGTTCATTCATTCGTTCGTATCTTGAATGCTCCTTTTGTTTCCTCAAAAGATTAACGAAATGAATGGATGTGGTCTTAGATAATTAAAGTAGCTATTTTATTTCGATATTAAGTTTTAGTATCAAGTCTAAACTGATCTGACTAAGAAAGACGTTTTAAACGGTTCAGATTGGTATCGCCCTCTGATACTTTTGTGTAGTTTTAATCTTTCAAAGTTAGTCCTGACAATTTTCACGCCGTTTGGTTAAGTCAGAGTTCATTTGGCAGACATATTTTAGTTTCAAATTCAAGTTGACCTAAACAACCAGCCCATTAAACAGTTTAAGTTCTAGTTTCGAGTTTAACTTCTTAGCGACAAAGTAAACGCAAAGTGCACCAGAAGATAACTATTGTAATTAGTTACTTTTAATTACAGAAGAGAAAATGCACTTATTATTGACATAATTCATAAAGCTATCAAGTAACCTACATTATGTGAATTCATAACAACCGTTTTAATATTAGAATGGTCAGTGCCCAACACAAAAAATACTACAGTTATAAATAATCTCTATTAAATTTCTTAGAGGCTGGTTTAGTTCCTCTATTTATTCTAAGCTACATTGGTATAATTAAGTGTACTTATCATAAAGCATACTGCGTTGTTCCGTGAGTGCTTTCCGAATAAACTATGTTCCCAGCTGTTTTACTACTTAATGTACGGCGTTTATCCATAACGCAATATAATAATTTTCCGGGGAAACTCTAAGAAAATTGCCTGCAATTCAGTGTGCACCTGGTTCGTTCCATTCCACGTATTACAAGCAATTTCAGCTTACACGTTTTCAAGTCATTGTTAGCAAAAATAAAAAGGATATCTGACAAATATTACACCAAGTCGGAAAATGTTAGTTACACGTTTTTGTGACGATTTTATGTGTATAAACGAGAAAATAATACGTATAATGAAATATTAAGGGGCTATCTAAACATCTCCAGGAACCAATTCATGACCCACTGTATGTCGTATACCTGCTGACGGACAGATGAAGCACCTTCAAGAATTATCAAAATACCCGTAAACGACAATAATTTTGTAGATTGGCGAAATGTAAGCGTAATGAACACATTTGTCTACCTCTTCGAAGATAAAGACGAGATTTTATGTGTGCATAAATAAAAAATCTGTGATTTTAAAAGAAAAATTATGACGTGATCTTAAGATCAAAAGAAAAGTAGCGGTTTTACTTTTCTTTTTGGTTAGACATCTTTATCGTTGAAACAAAGAACGAGTACTTTTAATTAAATATTAAAAGAAAGGACGTCAATGTAAACAAATCCATTTCCCACAGGAAATTAGGGAGAAGCCTACGTTTGTACGTAATTTTTTTGACCTCTATAAAATTTGTCACATTTCAAAATTGTAGTATTCTGTTAACGGCATCTACTTACCTTTATATTTTCCTTCGTATTTGACGCCTAATATGATATATGATTACCATAGCGATGAGTTTTATATATACTTGGCTAATGTACCATTTGTCGGTGTCACTGAGCGTGTATTGACGAAAATTTACTTCATAAATATATTTGCGCGGTCTTCTTGAAAAATATTTCAGAAAAAATAAACACGTTAGGGGGTCGTAATGACCAATTTAATAAGGTTGATAACGCGAGCGGTATAGTATATAACTCCGCGCGCGGTGGAGGGTTAGCAAACGAGACCAAACACATGTCGTGCATTCGTCAGACGAGCTACGTTCTAGGACAGCACGCCTCATTTGCACTGACCGAATATAACAAACAATAAAGTTTTAAAATTTGTACACAGAGATTGTAAGCTAATTTTGGTCTGAAAATATTTCATTAAATTATGCGTTTTAATCATTTACAGGGTCTAAAATCTAAGTCCGTCTCCACGCGTTGCACCTACAGACAGACAGACGAGGCTCCGGTATATAAATGTATACCTAAAGACATAGAGGCTTAGGCGAAATTTCATCCTCAAATAAATTCATCCGCGGATGAAACGTCCCGCTCTTCAAATTGTCGTATTTGGTCCCTGGTACCGTTCAACCCGTGTAGCGTTTGACCAGTGTAGCTGTGCCTAAAGAGCTCGACGAAATCTGGGCGTACTTAATTAAATTTAACCTCTGTCCAATCTTTTGAAAAAAAAAAAACATGATCTGCACGTTTCTGTACTTGAGACATTCAAGGAATAACATCAAATTTTCCCACAGTTTGACTTTAAAATTGAACATCAAACCTGTTTTTATAACCCCAATGTCCAGTATACTACTTATGGGTGCAAAGGGGCTCTACCAACATCTTTAGGGCCCCAGCGACCTCACCTGCTAGTGGCGCACCTGCTGATAAACGGACGAGGCTCGTTAATTTACGGTACCTATGGAGTGGCTTCGGCCCCTACGTGGGTACCAGGTGGTACAACAGTGTTGGTCCGGGGGGGTACCACCGTGCAGCTGTGCTAAAGCCCCCCAAGTAACCCAGCCTAGGCTGGGTTGCGTTAGGGGTTCAGCAGCTGCACCGCCGGGCCCGGGGCGGCTTCAGGCCAAAGCGATCAACGGGTGATCTTCTGGCATTCGTAATGCATATCTGGGGTGGGGCTATGGAAAGGCACGGCGAGTCCTTGGCTATTAGCCTGGACATCGCCAAAGCCTTCGATAGGGTCTGGCATGCTTCGCTCCTTTCCAAGCTTCCGGCATATGGTCTACCTCCTCAACTGTGCAGCTGGATTGCCAGCTTTTTAAACGAGCGCCGAGTGCGGGTCTTCTGCGATGGCCAGGCTTCTCGCTTCTTGCAAGTGAATGCCGGGGTACCGCAGGGGTCCGTACTATCACCAACTCTCTTTCTTCTGCATATCAATGATATGCTATCCCTCGGGAACATTCATTGCTATGCAGATGACAGCACACTGCACGGGAGTTACTCGGTTCGTCCGACGGCGGGGCGATCTGAGATTGAGGAGGAGAGACGACGACTCGTGGCTGATCTCGACCGTAACCTCGACAGTATCTCTCAATGGGGACCGAGAACCTGGTCGAGTTCAATGCCCGCAAAACACAGGCGTGTGTATTTACTGCGAAGAAATCCCCTTTCCTTCCCCTACCCTCTCTTCAGAATGCATTATTACCAATGAAGGACAACCTTGATATCCTTGGCATAGACGTTCGTCGAGAGCTCAATAATAAAAACTACATCGAAAGATGTATAGGGCTAGCTTCGCGGAAACTAGGAATACTGAATAAGGTAAAGAGATTCTTTACACCGGACCAGAGGTGTCTGCTGTACAAGACGCAGATTAGACCCTGCGTCGAATACTGCTCTCACCTCTGGGACGGCTCCGCGACGTATCTGCTGGACGCTCTCGACGCTATGCAGCGACGGGCTATCCGTATTATAGATTGTCCGGAGGTAACGGGAAGCCTTGAGCCGCTAGTTCAGCGTCGAACAATAGCTTCCTTGGCCGCATTCTACCGTATTTACCACGGCGAGTGTTCTGAAGAGCTCTTCAATCTGATCCCACCCTCTTCCTTCCGATCCCGAACGACTCGTGCCGGGCAGAGATGCCACCCCCACACAGTGGATAGCATGTTCGCGAGAACCGAACGTTTTAAACGTTCGTTTCTCTGCCGAACGATAGTGGCCTGGAACGCCCTGCCTGTGCACGTGTTTCCTCCCACATATAATCCTGGGTTCTTTAAGCGGAGCGTGAAGAGGCACATCTGTAGGTCGTCAAGTTGAGGGCCACTCTCAATAGTAATGTGTGCTGTGAGAGTGGCCCACAATCGCTAGACGTCGTCACGACTTACCACCAGGCGGGCGGCGTCAATTTGGCGAACCAAATATAAAAAAAAAAAAAAAATACTCTGCAATTTTCCATACATTTTTTGTAAGTACGCTTAGCATAATGTAAATGAACATTTAAAATGAGCTCACCCTCATTCCAAATTTAAATGTACCCACACAAAAGTTCTCTTAACTCATATCCTTCTTATTTCAATGCTGTTTAATTTCTGTAGCGCATTTTTTCATACTCGTATATGGGGTCTTTGTAATTAAAATTCTGACCTCTTGAGGCTAAGGGTGGGTTGAAGGGGTGTGGTAGAAGTTAAAGGGAACTATTTTCCTGGTTGACATCGTATTTTCCGATGATAAGATCACGACATGATTATTTATGCGGACATTAGGGGAACTAACCCCATCGATATGTTTCTTTATATGCGGAATACATACAAGTGAACACAAAAGTGTTTAGAACTAATTTTGTCGACTGCTTCGGTGGCGTAGTCTGTTGAACATACGAACTGTGTGAAACTGCCGCCTTAAAGTGGGTTCGATTTTATATCCCTGGGTCGATCAAATATTTGTAGGATTCAAAAATGTTGGTTTCGAAATTTGTCTGTTTTTCTATGAATATACTAGCGGTCCCGCCGAACTTCGTACCGCCTCAATTTTACCTTTTAAACCGTCCCTAACCCTTAGCCAAATCAGTTCAGCCATTCCCGAATTTTAGTGAAACAAACGAACGATGCTAGCTAGATACTTACAGAATATACGATTGGTCCGTTCTTTTAAGCGTGATCCTTTCCAATATTGATGTCATTTTGTTAATATTTTTATTTATTCTAGTTAAAAAGAGTTCATTCGTTAAGTGGTCCGTGAAGCGATTTATGGTGCCTTAAACTGTTTTACCGATAGGTTCGTGTTTGAAAGAGCAACCATATTATTGTAAACCAAACTATACTTATGGAGTTTTTTGCGGACTTACTTCTCGTTGTGGGGAAAGTTTAAATATGGATTGAATTTTTTCAATTTTATGGCTGTTCTTTAAGCGGAGCGTGAAGAGGCACATCTGTAGGTCGTCAAGTTGAGGGCCACTCTCAATAGTAATGTGTGCTGTGAGAGTGGCCCACAATCGCTAGACGTCGTCACGACTTACCACCAGGCGGGCGGCGTCAATTTGGCGAACCAAATATAAAAAAAAAAAAAAAATACTCTGCAATTTTCCATACATTTTTTGTAAGTACGCTTAGCATAATGTAAATGAACATTTAAAATGAGCTCACCCTCATTCCAAATTTAAATGTACCCACACAAAAGTTCTCTTAACTCATATCCTTCTTATTTCAATGCTGTTTAATTTCTGTAGCGCATTTTTTCATACTCGTATATGGGGTCTTTGTAATTAAAATTCTGACCTCTTGAGGCTAAGGGTGGGTTGAAGGGGTGTGGTAGAAGTTAAAGGGAACTATTTTCCTGGTTGACATCGTATTTTCCGATGATAAGATCACGACATGATTATTTATGCGGACATTAGGGGAACTAACCCCATCGATATGTTTCTTTATATGCGGAATACATACAAGTGAACACAAAAGTGTTTAGAACTAATTTTGTCGACTGCTTCGGTGGCGTAGTCTGTTGAACATACGAACTGTGTGAAACTGCCGCCTTAAAGTGGGTTCGATTTTATATCCCTGGGTCGATCAAATATTTGTAGGATTCAAAAATGTTGGTTTCGAAATTTGTCTGTTTTTCTATGAATATACTAGCGGTCCCGCCGAACTTCGTACCGCCTCAATTTTACCTTTTAAACCGTCCCTAACCCTTAGCCAAATCAGTTCAGCCATTCCCGAATTTTAGTGAAACAAACGAACGATGCTAGCTAGATACTTACAGAATATACGATTGGTCCGTTCTTTTAAGCGTGATCCTTTCCAATATTGATGTCATTTTGTTAATATTTTTATTTATTCTAGTTAAAAAGAGTTCATTCGTTAAGTGGTCCGTGAAGCGATTTATGGTGCCTTAAACTGTTTTACCGATAGGTTCGTGTTTGAAAGAGCAACCATATTATTGTAAACCAAACTATACTTATGGAGTTTTTTGCGGACTTACTTCTCGTTGTGGGGAAAGTTTAAATATGGATTGAATTTTTTCAATTTTATGGCTGTCGTCACATTGTCAATCGAAAGTAACGTAATAATAATAAAGAATAAAAATGAGTAGGTACTATATGTAGTTCTCTATTCTGTGCTTAAACTATAAGATTCACGCAAGACTTTAGCTGTCACCGGGCACACATATAATGGGTTATGTCCAAAATGGCAGAATTGATTTAATAAAGAGTGACAGCTATATTGTAATTTTGAAAAAAAAATTGAAACCCGTCGCCTTGCGATGAAATGTTTATTATAGGCAACAAAATCTTACGTACCAGCCGCTATGGCACAGCCAATTAAAGCCCTGGGCGTCTCGGACTATTATTTATTTAGTTAGTTTAGTTTATTTATTTAATACTAGTGGTCGCCCGCGACTTCGTCCGCGTGATTATTGTTCCCGTCGCCGTATCTTTACAAATTGTAGCCTATGTGTTATTCTGATGTATAAGCTATATTATTTCATATCCGTTTAGTAGTTTTTACGTGAAAGAGTAACAAACATCCATACTTACAAACTTTTGCATTTATAATATTAGTAGGATTATTTAGTTATTATTTTTGGTGGAGTAATTCCCATCATTATTAATGTGAGCATGGCATATTTTCTAGGGTAGGTAGGTACTAAGGGGGTCTAAGGAGGCTCTAGTCTAGTCTCCAGGGCTTAAGACATTCTTATTGGTTCACGCGGTGTCCCTGCTGGCAGACGGACAAGGCTCTGGCGAAAATACTCTATATAAATATCTGGAAACGGCTATAGACTCGCCTCTTATAACGTGGGACCAACAGTAACTGGCGAAATGAGTGCATAATACACTCCTCTGTCGACCTCTTCGGGGTAAAGGCGTGAATTTGTATTTTATATGTTGTGTTGGTTAACTTTCTGCTAGTTTGATTTTCCAATAGGACACTTACAGCTTACAGTAAATAATTTTACAATATGAATCGTAAAGAATATTGTCTTCGGCTGGAATTGTACCATCGTCTGTTCCCTTTCCGACCAAAACATCACTTCGCCCATGACATCAAAGTCCATGCATTAAACTTTACCAAAGCTTCATGTCTGCAACGTGGGAGAGATAAATTTTCAATTTTGTTCGACTTTTTTTTTTTTTTTTTTTTTTTAGTTCCGCGACCAAGGCCGCGGCCGCTCTAACGTCCGTTGCCGGGCGTCTCTGGTTACAAGCAGAACGTATTTCCAGTGGCGCCCGGTGGACTTTGACCACCTCTGTGGTCTCTGCGGGGGTTGGGTCGGGATGAGAATCCCGCGTCGTTGGGGGTAGGGTTTTATCCCGCGTCAGTGAGAGAATCTGACTTACAGAAGCAGGCTAGAAGGGTTGCGTGCTGCGGGGCCTTTGCCCCATAGCACGCAACCCTTCTAGCCTGCTTCTGTAAGGACGACGGGTGTCGATCCCGCCGTCCTCAGGCCCCGATCATGGAGGTCGATGGTCTTGGGCGTAGATGAGTCTGCGGCGTCTCCCTCTCGGCCGCCTCCTTCGCGAGCACGACTTGCTCGCAGAAGGACACGGCCGCGTTCCACCTACTCCCGCTGGAGACCATGGCTTGAAGCATGATCTCCAGCGAGAGGGTATCCACGCCCAGACCCACTACGAGGTCCCGGCGCTGACTCGCCCACGCTGAGCACTCCACCAACGTGTGGAGTGCGGTGTCGTCGTCGGAAACCTCGCAGTGTTGACACCGGGGTGTGACCTCACGATGGATGCGAAACAGATAGCTACCGAAGCATCCATGCCCGGTAACGATCTGCGTCGCACGATACGTGAGGTCACCATGCTGCCTCTGCAGCCAATCGTCCATGATCGGTCTCACCGCCGCGATGATGGTGGCACCCCACTTGGGTTGCTCAAGTCGCACCCTCCATGACTCCATGAGATCCTGTCGGAGTTGGGACCGCCGGTCATCGATTTCTCGAGACGCAGGCCTGTGGTCCCGCTCCAGCGCCTCCTTGCGCCATTGGAACAATGACGCAAGGGCTCTCGCTTCCAGGTCCCATGGAGGGGTCCCGGCTAGGAGACATGCAGCCTCTCCGGAGATCGTGCGGTAGCCCCTTATTGTTTTGACGGCCAAGGTCCTCAACGGTCTGTTAAGGAGCGTTGAGTTGTTGGCCGTCAACCGCGCCGCCCATACGGGAGCCCCGTATAGGGCCATACTCCGCACGATCCCCAGGTACAGTCTCCTGCAGGAAGCGTTGGGTCCCTTTAGGTTGGACATCAGTCGCGAAAGCGCGACCGATGCGTGTGTCACCTTGGGGACCAAACTTCGGAAATGTGGTCCGAAGTTCCATCGGCTATCAAGTACGATCCCTAGATACTTCATCGAGGGCTTGATGCCGATGCTAACGCCTCCCACATTTATGCTGGAACCTTCAGGTGGACCGTTCCGAGGTCTGTGAAAACACAGAACCTCGGACTTGTGCAAGGCCACCTCCAGTCCCAGCCGCCGTATCCGACCGACGACTTGAGCAACACCCGTCGTGACCTTGAGTGCTGCCTCCTGGTACGTTGCACCCCGCGCCGTGACGAGGGTATCGTCGGCGTAGCATGTTACGCCGACGCCCTCAGGCAACGCACCCCGCAGCACCCAGTCGTAGCCGATGTTCCACAGAAGCGGCCCCAGGACCGACCCCTGTGGAACACCGCACGACACATCCCGCCGAGCTGGCCCGAGCCAGCTGGGGAAGGCTATGGCCCTCTCCGAGAGATAGGCCCCGACAATACGACGGAGGTAGAGAGGCGTTTCGTGATACACGAGCGCCTCCCTAACGCAGCTCCATGGTAAGGTGTTGAACGCGTTGGCGATGTCAAGAGACACCGCCACCACCACCTTGCCCTGCGAGACTGCTTCCTCCGTCAGGCTCTTGACGCGCATGATCGCGCTCACGGTGGAGCGTCCCCGACGGAAACCGTACTGGTTGTCCGCCAGGTCTGGCCCCACCGTCGAGAGATGCTCGACGAGGCGTTCCGCGATAATTCGCTCAAAGAGCTTACACACCTCGTCGAGCAACACGATCGGCCGGTATCCGGACGGTGAGTCCACCGGCCGCCCCGCCTTACGGATTAGGACCAGCTTCCCCGTCCTCCACACCTTGGGAAACTGGCCCCTTTCGAGGCATGCGCTAAAGAGCCCCATCAGTCGAGGCCCGAGTTCTTCGAGGGCCAGGACCCATGCACGGCCAGGAATGCCGTCGGGTCCGGGGGCAGTGATTTTCCGGCGTTTAAGCCGGAGTACTGCCGCCCCTAGCTCCCCCACCCTGACTTCGGGTACGTCGTCTTCGCCGGTGCTATCCGCGTCGGGCAGAGACGGAGCCATGCACGGAGGGACGTGCTCCTCCGCGCTCGTCGGAAACAGGGAGCCCATGACCCGCTCCAGCTGCTGCGGCTGGAGACTCTGGGTCAGTGGGGGCGCCCTAGGTCGGAGTTTCTCCCTGACCTGTAGGTACGGGCGCCCCCATGGGTTCTGCTGCAGGGTCTCCAGGAGCTCCTCGCGGGCCGCCGTCTTGGCCCGCTTTATTGTCTCCTGGAGATTACCTTTAGCCTCCCTGTAAGCCTGATAAAGCTCCGCCTCTCGGGTTGCCGCGTCGTCTGGGCGGCGATGCCTCCGGCGAAACCTGGTGTACTGGCGGCGGGCGGAGATGCATGCTGCGCGCAGCTGTGCAATCTCCGGCGACCACCAGTACACCTGCTTCCTTGCCGGTCTGGGTGTAACCCTAGGCATCGCCGCATCACAGATTTGCGACATGGCTCTCCTGAACCACTCCGCCTCGGCATCCACATCAGCAGGCCGGTCCGGTGCCGGAATCCAGGCCTGCACGATGGAAGCCTCCAGGAGAGCCTCCCGATCCAGATGGTGAAGTGCCCAACGCGGATCCGGGGGGTTTTCTACCGGCTGTGGGAGGTCAGGTGGGGGGACGACATCGAATCGGATGTACCGATGGTCCGAGTGCGTCTCCTCACCCTCCTCCACGTGCCAGCCAGTAATACGGGCGGCGAGGGCAGAGGTCGCGAACGATACGTCCACGACCGAGCTGGTCCCCCGCCGCCAGAAGGTGGCGACATTCCCCCGGTTGAGGACCTCCAGACCACGTGTTCTGGTCCAGTCCTCAAGAAGCCTCCCCTTGTCCCTGGTTTCCCGGGAGCCCCACGCCTCACTCCAGGCGTTGAAGTCTCCCAGGAGCAGGACAGGGCGAGGACGGCACGCAGCGAAGACGAATTTTGTTCGACTTGAAGTAGACTCAGTCAATAACGTCGTGAAGACTAAAGGCTTTGTCAAACAGAACGCGTTATTCGCGCGTCAGGGCGCTAACCTAACGCGACGCTATGACGCCGAGTTGTGTTATACTGCGATGGTGATGTACCGCCAAACAGGGCACCAGCGCTAGCACTAAGACTGATTTACACAGGGCTACTGAATCCGAATTCGAGACAAGTTAGCGCTGACCCGAGAAAAACCCAATGTAAACTGATTTGAAGCCAGTACAGCGGTGGAAAGTCATTTGTAGTCAGTATCTGTGTCTACACTGGCGCCGATACTGACTTGTGCACTGACCCTATGAAAACCTGCCTTTACGCAGTGCTCTGTCGCGGGCGGCGTTAGGACGCTTTAACGTCTAGCGTTGTAATTTTTTACAGATTTTATTTTTGCGTCGGCGTGAAAGTATGTTAATTAATGCATAATGTCCGAAAATTTGATAGAATTAGTTAGAAAATACCCATGATAAATAAATACGATGGTATTCACCTAAATCGTTCCTCTTTTTACAAACTTTTTATTAGCTTGCAATGTTTGTATGTATGTTTGTTCGGGTGGAACCTTGCAACTCAATTTTGAAGCAATTTTTATTGATGTCGTGATACTCTTTTTCTCTGTGATCGTGATAGAGCATATAAAGTTAATAATTCTTCCTCATTAGAATCACTCGACATCTCAAATAACGAATAAAATTTTCACACTCTGCTCTCGATCTGTAGTGCCCTGGCGAATAGTACGTCGCGTAGGAGCATCGGGCTAATCTTTTGGTGTGACATGAAAATAGCGCGACGTTAAAACGCGACGCTTACGCGGCGCTAATAACGCCTTCTGTTTGGCAAAACCTTAAATTGTCAAACGCAGCGTAATGAACTTTAGTACCGAAATAAAAGTTAGTACGTACCTTCAACAGTAAATAACTATAATTAGCAGGAGCAGTAAAAACTGTCACGACGGAACAGTAGAATACCTACCATCTAAATCTTGTTTTACTACCGAGAAAAGGCCGAGAACTACCGATGAGTGAGCATGGGCTACTGAATTCACTAGTTACATAGTGGGTTTAGGTATGATTTATTTAAAAAATACAATCATTAGGCAACTTGGGGTTATTTACTGTATTATTTCAACCCATCAGGAAGAAAATACTAAACCACACAGATAGAGCTGCAGGTCTAAGCTTGTATTATCATTACTTTCCTCGATGGTTCCGTTCTACATAACACAAGCATCTAGCGAGCAATATCATCTAAAAGCCGTCTTTACGAGTTCTGTTTGCGAAGCCCCTTGCCCTAATAAATTAAACCTCCCTAAATAGACATGCTAATTTCTATTGTTCGTTACAGCATTTTTCCTTTGTCACGAGTTCCGTACCAGAATGATTTGTGTTCGGAATTTCAGTAAGTTTTTAGGTTTTTCTTTAGGTACGCAGGTGTCAGTGTCCGCCAAATGGTTTTATATTAATGTCACTGAGTAAGATATAGAACCTACTTGTGTAACTTTAGCTTTTTTGTGGGTAAGCTTTCGTGTAAATGGAGTGTTTCAATCGTAGAGCTACACGGTCGTCGTATACGACCCCAGCGTAGGTCCGAAATTCGTTGCTTGTGGTTTCAATGTACTATCAATCACAACTATTAATTATTAGAAACTAGCTTTCCCAGCGAACTACCTCAGAATAAAGAGTGTTTAAACCTTTCCTGATATGAACCTCTACGAATATATTAAGATCAAAGTTTTTGTATTTAAAGCAATGAGTTTGCTTAAACTATTCTTAAAATATTAAGAAAGAAATTATAAATAGAGAAATCGGTTATTTAAATCTTGGAAAAAATACCCAAATGATCCGGAATTAAAATTACAATACAATTCAATTAGAAATAAAATACACAAATTAATAGAAAAAAGAAGGAACAATTATTATATTACGCTAATTAACGACAATTTTAAAAATACTAAAAAAGTTTATCAGATTTTAAACCAAATGCTTGGAAGGTTATCATTGTCTGTAGATTCAGCTGTCCTAAAAGCGTTCGATACCCAAGGTTTATCTGTCAAAAAAATAACAGAAAACTTCGCAACAAGCTTTGACAACGCTGTGAAAGACATCATACCAAACTGTAGCGTCAAACTATTTGACCAAGAAAACTATGACTTACAAACTGATACTAGTATGTTATTTAGAAAAGCTACAACTGACAGGATTCACAAAATAATAAAATCATTAGACTCCAACAAATCTGCAGGTATTGATGATATAAAAATATCGCATATAAAATTGGCCGGTATAGAAGTGTCACGAGCAATCACTAGTCTTGTCAATACCAGTGTGTCATGTGGTACTTATCCGGACGAATTAAAAATAGGGTGTGTTAGGCCCATTCACAAAAAAGGTCCCAAAGATAGTTACACTAATTACCGGCCCATAACACTTTTGTCTGCTGTTGACAAAATTATTGAGAAATACGTTGGTCAGGAAATACATAAATATTATATAACGCATGAGGTCATCACCCCAAATCAGTTTGGATTTCAATCTGGTAAGAATACTGCACAGCTTCTTTCAAAGTTTACTGATGAAATAAACACATACCTTAACGATAGGAAACACGTCCTGGTCTTGTTTATTGACTTCTCACGCGCATTCGATACACTAAACCATAAGGAGCTGGTTAAAAGATTGGATGGCACTGGCATACGTGGCCCATTACTTCGATGGTGCGAAAATTACTTAAATAATAGAAAATTTACTGTTCGCATTAATGACATGTACAGTGACCACAAGGTCATCACCGAGGGCACTGCACAGGGATCGGTCCTCGGTCCGCTCCACTTTCTCTGTTATGTCAATAATATGGGCAAATGTATCCAATCTTGCACATGCTACCAGTTCGCGGATGACACATGCCTGATCGCTGCCGACAAAGACCCACAAGTAGCTGCTAAACGCTTACAATCAGACTTCAATATACTTCTAAAGTGGTGTCACGACTCAGGGTTAGTGTTAAATGCAGATAAGACACAACTGATGCATATTAAATCTCCGCACCTAAAATATTCTCCGTGTGACGGAATAATTGCACATACACACAGCTGTCTACATAGGTCACCGGTACGTCTGTGTAACTGTCCTCTTATTAAACAGACCGATAGGCAGCGTTATCTGGGCGTAATTATTGATGACAAATTAAACTGGGGCCCGCACATTGAGTATGTCTGTGATAAACTAAGACAATTCCTCGCCAATATGGTCATACTCAAAAATCACATTCCATATAAGATCAAAATAATGCTATATAGCTCCCTAGCAGAATCCTATGTTCAATATGCACTTAGCAGCTACGGTCGCACATATAACACATACCTACAAAGTATTTTTAATATTCAGCGGCGAATTCTTCGTAATATTGTATCCACAAATATTAAACAGCAGTTTGATGTTGACGATAATGGCCTCTTTAACTTTTGCAAAATCCTACCAGTTCAAACTCAGGTAAAGTATATGTTATTAAAAGAAAACTATCACGATCAAAAATATCGAATCAAAATAAAACATCCTGTATATACTCGGGCTGTAGCTCGAAACAAGTTATGCACACACGGCGCAAATAATACCTACGGTGAGCGAACGACTGCTTACCTAGTTCCTAGATTTATTAACGAACTACCGCCGGAATTGCAATGTTTGGGTAGCGTTGTACCCCAAAATGTAAAACACAAGTTAAAAAACCACTTTCTAAAATCCCTAACATCATGAATATTGAAGTACCTACCTATAATGTATATTTAGCATTTAGCTGTGTAACGATGTTTTTTTTTTTTTATTCCGTTCGCTGTTATTTAGTCAAGATTAGTTATAATGTTGTATATTGTAGTAGACTCAAATGAGTATTAGTTATAAACCGCAGAGGTTTCTATAATGCTCATGCACGATTTGATATTGTTATTATTTTTTATATGATAAATAAAAAAAAAAAAAAAAAAAAAAAAAAAAAATAGATCACAAAAACTGATGTCATCGGCGGGACTCGAACCCACGGCCTTTCCCTAACAGGGGGAGTGCTCTGACCAACTGAGCTACGATGACCACTACCGATAACATCGAATTTTTGCTTCATATCAAATTCATAATTTCTACATCGCGCTATTAAGGTTAGCGTTTGATCCACCTACCGCAATTCTACCAAACTAACGGTACCAGTGTATCGTGTTACAACGATATTTAAACACTGAATTTTTAGATGAATCCTTACCAAATCCATATATTTTTGTATTTAAAGCAATGAGTTTGCTTAAACTATTCTTAAAATATTAAGAAAGAAATCTATATATATAATACGTCAGTGAAGCCGCTTCTCCTCCTAAACTAAGAGTCGCACAGTCAAGTGTGGCACACCGTTGGAATGGTCGTGGTCTCAAGTGGTGCGATAAGATTAGAAATTTGAAAAAAGGAAAAAAAAAATTATTACTTGCGCAGTTTGCGCTAAGGGTTGCTAGTTATAAATAGATCACAAAACTGATGTCATCGGCGGGACTCGAACCCACGGCCTTTCCCTAACAGGGGGAGTGCTCTGACCAAAACTGTATTTAAAGCAAACTCATTGCTTTAAATACAAAAATATATGGATTTGGTAAGGATTCATCTAAAAATTCAGTGTTTAAATATCGTTGTAACACGATACACTGGTACCGTTAGTTCGGTAGAACTGCGGTAGGTGGATCCAGCGCTAACCTTAATAGCGCGATGTAGAAATTATGAATATGATATGAAGCAAAAATTCGATGTTGTTGGTAGTGGTCATCGTAGCTCAGTTGGTCAGAGCACTCCCCTGTTAGGGAAAGGCCGTGGGTTCGAGTCCCGCCGATGACATCAGTTTTTGTGATCTATTTATAATTTCTTTCTTAATATTTTCAAAAATATATGGATTTGGTAAGGATTCATCTAAAAATTCAGTGTTTAAATATCGTTGTAACACGATACACTGGTACCGTTAGTTCGGTAGAACTGCGGTAGGTGGATCCAACGCTAACCTTAATAGCGCGATGTAGAAATTATGAATATGATATGAAGTAAAAATTCGATGTTGTCGGTAGTGGTCATCGTAGCTCAGTTGGTCAGAGCACTCCCCCTGTTAGGGAAAGGCCGTGGGTTTGTGTCCCGCCGATGACATCAGTTTTTGTGATCTATTTATAATTTCTTTCTTAATATTTTAAGATCAAAGTTAGCCAAATCGGGCCACCAGCCAGAATATAAATAGATAGGTACGGTTACTGGTTGTAAAAGATGGTCCGAAATCAAGAAAACCTATAAGTGGAGGACCGATGAGCAGTCGAGGCTAGAATTATCTGCCGCCCTAGAGTTTCAATGTATCGCTGTCGCACATTTTACTAAGATCAGTCAAACCGGCTTCACGTTAGTTATAGGTAGGTATAGTTCGCGAGGGATAAGTGTAGCTTTGCATTTGTGTGAGTGACCACGAAAAGTAGAGTAACAACTCTTTTTGTAGCTGTGTGTACAAAACAAGTGTGTAAAACCTCTTTTACACATTGTTTTGTACACACAGCTACAAACGTTCACGTACACTGCACTCTTACAAATGCAAAGTTCCGCTTACGCCTTTTGCCTATACCTGAACAAGGTCAGTTTTTACAACAATATCATAGATAAAAAGATTAATAGATTACCTTCTTTTCTACTGACCCTTTTTAGGGTGACAAAATTTTTACTGCATATTTTAACTGGTAGTGAAACCATTGCGAGGGGTATATATTAGCACTTGGCCTGACCTATTTTTTTGTAGTTTCCGACATTTTATTTTAACGGCAAATATCTTGAGCACGTACTAAAGCACGATAATGTATTTTCAATGTCTGTTGATAGTGTTAATTATGGCTTTTAATGACACTATATTTATTTTCTTAAGTGTGAGATCGTAATCGTATCTCAGGGTCATACCCTTACTAACAGAGTGGAAGCGGATCGAATAATCAATATTCCAAAAATGTTCCAAAACATAATCAAACTCGCCCATTGTTATCAATGTGTTATCTTCAAAATATCTCCATATTGTGAAAGTAGCACATAATTATATTCTTTTAAATAAAAATTAGTGCAAATTTAAAAAAAATACGCGTGTATTCGCGGAACTTCGTCAACACTATATTCGCGGACGAATTTGACAACGACGTTGCGTATGTTTAATAGACCCTTAGGAGCCCAGTTAACCTTACCTTCAAGTAGTAGTCAACGGATGATGCCCCGGCATAAGGCTCTAATAAAGAATTTTATATACTAGTTGAAAAGTTGTGACTTCGATGACTGACGTCATACTTCATCGAGCGTGCGGGGCGTGTGTCAACATCCCCGCACCGCAGATTTCGTCCCTGCGAGAGGAGGTCCCTGCTATATAAACGAATGTCACACGTCATTCGGCTCTCTCCTGCGCGACCTACAATATATCCAGGCAAGTTGCTGTTTGTCATACAGCACTGCCCTGTGACTCTGAAACCTGTAATCTATACTAAACTAAAGACCTAACATTATCTAGAATCATCTACCATCCACGACCCCTAAAGCCGTGGCAGTATAACTTGTAATCTGTTATCTCAAACATTATATGTATAAAGTCATACCAAGTGTTCTTATTTATTACTATTCTGGTAAAGAAGAAGCTATCTTCGTTACAGTGGCGCCCAACGTGGGGCTATCTTGGACTTAAACTATTACCCATACGCTGACAAAGAGAAGCTTCCATCAATAAACGATACTTCGATGAGCGTGAGAACAATGTGTCTACAAAGTAATTACAGAACTTGTCTGTACGTAAGCCCCACTCAGACGGGATTACCACTGAGCGCCGTTTTAAATAGGGCAACATTGTTTTATTCCCTCTTTAGTTAGTTGCAGAATGATTCACGTCCAACTTTGAAATAAAAGCATCCATTCATTCATCTATAGCCTATCTATCTATGCAGAATTAAATTTGTGCAGAATGAAGTTTGTTCTTCCAAATTATCAGGTTTTTACTAAATGCATATGAAAGTACATTTTCTACTGTCTGTGTTTTTCCTTCGGCAAATCTTTGAAACGTCTGGACAATGTTGAAAGGACTTTCACTGGCAGAAATCTGATTTTGAGTAATTTAGGCTACTTTTTAGTCCGGCAATTTATTATCTTGGGAATCGAATCAGCTAGTTCATTCATGTCACTCCTGTGTTGATAGGGTATTCAAAGACATTACGAGTATATGACCACTTTCTACCAGTGGCTTGTTACTTATCCAGTGCATCATTTGAGGTTGGCTTGTATCTTTAAGATCTTGGCGGAAACCGTATGCACTATTTCTTTAAACTTATGACAGAATTATGAATATGTAATGATGATAATGAAACTTGAAAAAGTCTAGTTTCTAGTTCCCTATATCCAATTTCAAATGAAATACTTGTTAAATCAGTTGCAAAAAGAAATAAAAAAACACATGAACCAAGTAATTGAAGTTGCAATCCTATTAAAGTGTTCAACCCAAGTTCAGATGGATTCTTAACTATTTAACTTACAAATGTAAAGCGATTGTCGAATAGATTTCTTATTGAAGTTTCAATTATTTATGCGCTACCAACTTGAGCGAACGTGAACCACAATAAGCTGATCACTGAAAAATATTTCTATTAGTTATTGTTACTAAATACACGCCTCTGTCCCACTGCGGTAGACAGATATTCTGGTTTTCACTTGCTACGATCCTACCATACTTCTTTCGCTTCTTCAACTGTCATTAGTATCTTCATGTTCACCGGTTACGGGTAGGTACTTTTACCTGGTCTTTATTCAAGACATCTGCGATTTGGTCGCATTATGATCGTATAAGTCGTAATGCACCTCTGCCTACCCCTTCGGAGATATACCCGTGTTTATGTCGGTCTGTCTGTAACTGACCCTTACTAGCTTGTCAATTCACACTCGCTTCATATATAGATCTGTTTTTTCAGTCTCCTTTCATCCTACGTCTCTAGTTGTCCGAACCATCTGAGCATCCCATTTCCTACATTGCTTACTACATCTTCAGACACACTGCAACGTTTTCTTATCATACTGTTTCTGATTTTGTTCATCAGAGTTGACTTTTTGAGTTGTTGACAATCTCGGTGGCGTAGTTGGTTGACAGACGGTAGAAAGAAGCGTATCTTATGCTCACATTTCGTCGGTCACTGTTGGTCCCACTTAATAGGAGCGAACCTTTTTCGTATTTGGGTACTTTTGGTATTTTTGCCATAGCCTGGTCCAGATCAACTGGTGCGCCGAGGGCCGGTGAGCATGACTTGGGCCCTAGCACCTTAACACTCACATATAATATCAGCAGGTATATCTTACCTTCCTTATACATAATATTAGTTTAGGTAAGAACATAATTATATCTTATTTTTACAAAATGAGTTGTATTCGAATATTCAGACGCTAATGTACCGGATTTCCTTGACGCTGATTTATTTCTCGTTATTATCTTTAAAGTTTAATAATAGTTCGTTATGAGTCTATTTCTTCACATCGGTGTTGGCAAAAACATAAATTTTATCCTTTAAAAACATCCCGCAGTCGACGAGAGAAACTCGTATTCTAGTGCTGTCTTCCAGTTTATTATTCCCATAAGTACCTTCAGAAGTGGCTGCATTCTCAAAACACCTATCTTAGTTTATTGTTATTATTAACTATATTTTATGGCTGTCGTGTTTATTGTCAATGTCTGTTCGTTTGGCGTTCATTTCTGAAATTAATTATATATATACCGGGTGTTACGTAAGGGTTATATCAACCCGAAGCCAGCCCAACCAGCTGGTCGGCCAGAACCCGTTTCGATATACGGCGACCGCCAGAGAAGAAAAAAAAAGTTCATAAAAAAAACATTATTACCGAATAAAATACACACTTGTTTAACAACACTAGAACTAAAATCAGCTGCTTCGGTCATCGACATCAAAATAGGTACAAATAATGCGCGCTTGTGAAAAGCCTTCCGTCTCACTTCTGGTAGGAACATTTTGTCTCTGTTTCGCATCAAGCGATGCCGCACGAAGCCGTGCGTTCGGTCGGCTTCGGTCGCCGTTTGAATTTTCCTAGAATTGTATTTAAAATATCATTTAGCAAGGTCACAGGTCAGTTCAGTTGCATTCTTTGCTTTGTGCAGTGAGGTAGCTAAATAGTTGTTTAGTGTGTTAATTTGTGAGTTGTGTCAAGTTGTGTGTTATAGTGATTGTGTTGTGTAGTAACGGCTCTGAGTAACGAAGAGTATTACGAGATGATGCTTTGTGTAGGAGCATCAGAAGGCAATTTGAGCGCTGCCCGGGAGTTATACCGTGAGCGTTGATACCTAAAAATACTGTGTACTGTCGTGTGCATAATTACTTGCTATTTGTAATTATTTCATTCTTTTTATATCTTGTTTGTTTACATACCTTTGAGTGACATGATATGTCATGTCATTACTGATTTATTTTTTATTCTATTTTTGGTTTGTTGATTTTTAAACTCCTTTCTCCGTTGTTGTCTAGTTGTCCAGTTGTCTAGTTGTAGCTACGTCAAGCCGTAGCGTTGGGACACGTTTGTTTTGATTTGAAATAACTTTTTAAATTTTTTAATGAACTTTTTTTTTCTTCTTTGGCGGTCGCCATATATCGAAACGGGTTATGGTCGACCAGGTGATGATGCGGGCTTCGGGTTGATATAACCCTTTCGTAACATCCTGTATAATGTTTAAGATTTCACAAGTCGAATTTTATTGCGATTTCCATACGGTCATTCTGATAAACATGTACTTGTACTTATCTGTGTTTATTAGTTTATTCTGTAGCTTTGTTAAATGTGTGCTCACATAATTAAATTTCATTCGAATGGACACCCGCAAGCAGTGCACCTTCTGACACACGGACAGAACATTACACAAGTCGAGTGGTTCGAGTATATTTGATGCTTAAGAGCATGTACGCCTACAGCGCGATGTTAAGTTTAGGTAATTCAAACCCACACAGAAGAAGCGCGACACGAGTGTAACTGTGTGTGAAGCGCTGGCGTGCTATAATCAAACTAATATATCTTGATCCACTGAAACACTATAGTTCCAAAAAAATATCATAAATTTATGATTGTGTTTGGTATTCAATTAAAACTTAGTAGTTTATTTTACGGGTACGTGCCGTTTTGCCGAAAAGATTTTGACAAAATTTCATTACCCAAACAAAGGAGAATGGGCAAAATCGTATGGCGCTTGGTCTATCAGCGGCCAGGAACAATTTTTTTATTTTTGGTGTACTATCACCCTACAATCACTCTCAAGAAGTTTTATATCTGTGGTGTAATTAATAATAGAATTAAATATATTTTTATTTTTAGATATGTCAGCCTGTGATTTAGCGTATTTTATCTAAGATTAAGTCTTAAAAATAAGGAAATAAAATAAAATGACCTGTAGATTTCATTAAACATACAATTATTTTTACCACTATGACCAAACATCGCCAAAAATAATAATAATGATAACGTCCTTTATGTATTAATGTACAATAATAGCACTGAGTTCTGATACCGGTAATAAAATATCCTCGTCTTGATGTCTAGCCCATCCCTTGGGATAATGGAATGTCAATGGGAAGCGCACAACAAACAAATACACACAGCAACGCAAGCGTAATCGAATGACTGCGCGCGCGTGCCTACCCACAAATAATAAATAATTGTTACGATATTGTTCTATGGAATTACTTTATTTCGTATTTCATTATTTTCTAAACTAAATGGAATACAATGAAACGTCGATAGAAAAAGTTGTTCCTACCTATCAGTACTTTCATTTGACACTAATTTCATCAATGGTCGCCGATAGACCAAAATCCTCCTTTTAGCAACCTTTTTTATACCATTGCAATATTTCGAATGATTTTAGTACGCATATTTTTATTTGGTCAAATTTTTACTTGGCAAAATATTACCTACCAAGTATAATGTCATTAGGGCAATTTGGTCTTCAAATGATTTATTACAGTAAACAATCTTCAGACAATAAACTTATGGTGAAATGATTTGTTAAGACAAAAAATATGGAAAGTAAACAAAATGGGTAGGTTAGGTTAGGTTAAAACTGCGACCTCCTACGCCAGAAACAACTTGCATTAATAGAAAAAAATATTGTTTTAGTAGGTTACCCGGAACTGAACTATTAGATTAGGTTAATTTTTTCTTTAACACATTTTTGTCATTGAAGCATTTGACTGAATAGGAAAGGGAGAATTGAAAACTGACTATACTAAATATTTGGCTTATTTGATTTTGCGTAAAAACTGTTATTCCAACTGAAATATTTTGATTAATTAATAAATGTTACAAGTACTAGTTGACAAACAAGTTATAGTTTAAAAGTTAATTTCCAAAACCTTAGGTTTGCGTTAAAAGTTTTTGTGAATAGATTTTTTGCTAAGTAATAATTTGGCAAATTAAATTATGCGAATTTTTTTTTGGGAAGTGAACATTTGCCAATTCCTTTCGGTCAAACAAGGGAGTGGAATTTACCTTTCGGGGCGTTATGACCGAGGTGCTCAAATGACCATGGTGCTGAAATGACCATAGTGCTGAGTGTAGCGAGAAATGAAACAAAAGAAAAGAAGGAAATAACATCTTTATAAATTCAATTAATATGTCGTAGTTCTCAGCGGCATCGACCTGGACTTTTATGGGTCTACCATTTTGCTCCTTCGTCATGACATTTTGCATGGTCATACTGAACTGTTCCCGTTACTCCTTCATCACTTGAGTTTCTTTTACATTGCCTGTAGTGAAACCATAAACCAATAAGCACACAAACCTTGTTATTTAAAGCAAGCGTAAGTATCATGCAGTAATAAAATTAAAAAAAATATGAAAACGAAACAGACTTAGGATAAAATAATATCAACGTTTTTAAATAAAATTGTATAGTATGTTAATCGTGTAAATCTATGGCATTGAAATACAATTGAAATTGCCATGGTTAACGGGCCTTTCTGAAATAAAACCTGGCTCAAGTAGACTAATAGTAAAAAGTACCACTAAACACTACAAGCTTATATATATGCACTTATATATATATATATATATGTAGCACTTATATATATGTTTTCATGCATCTCAAAGACATTTGCTCTTAGCGTTATTAGGATCCAGATAAAACACCATATTAATATAAGGATGCAAAAGTGTATATTTTAATTTGGCGAAGCCGAGGGTTGAAGCTAGTATAGCATATATATCATTTATACCTTTTAACTCTTGGCTTTTCCAAATTTGAATATTTTTTCCGTTTTCGTTTCTTCGCTAAAAACAACTTGGTTTTATTTCCCATTGCGGTTGAAATATAATTTGTTGTGACTAAAAATATTGTCTGCCATAAAAAAAAATCTTATAATATTTTACTTACCAAAGTACCAAGATTTGTCGAGGACGCTATAAATGTCTGATATCCTTATACGCACGGCAAAGGTTAACACAGGTCAATCAGAGCGCCAAGCGACACATCCTCACTCTAGAAAGCCACGCGGCGAACTGATTTGAATAGATTGACGCGCTACGTTTTATAATAGTTTTCAAAAATTTATAGAAAATTAATAGTAATAAATTTATTAAAAATTCAAATTAGGTATTTTAAAAAAGATATTGATCTTTTGAGTTGAACTATTATTGTATTGAATTTAATAAGCCTCCGTTAGGTTATCTTAATAGAATGCACAAATACTGTATTAATCGAAATATTTTCTCTACTAACTATTGAGACTACAAAATTTCCTAAAGTTATTAGTAATTAACATTTTTGTAAGATAAGTAGTTCACGATATTAACAGGTTTGAAAAGTATTGTTTTTGAGTAAATTGCGCATAGACGGCGTACACGCTCTTAAGCTGCAAGTGGTGCTCATGCCGACTGAGTTGTATGGAACCCAAAATAGCTTCCGAATTGTAATTTGTATAGATACCTCTGCCAAACCTTTCGGAAAAATAGGACTGATTGTGTGTGTGCGAAAGACAACACGTAATGTTCTTAAAGTATTTTTACAATGTTTCTTGGGTGGACTTAAACCACTGGTTATTTCCTTTATACTCAGTCAATAGACAAGTACAACACAGCTAGAACTAAAAACAGATAAGTCACATAAGTATTCATCTCAATGATCTATCGTCATGAACTGTGAACTTTTTGTAATTATATTTGATACTAGCTCCGCAGTTTATTGAGCGGAGTTTACGAAGCTCTGTCTTAGACGACCCGTGTATTTCGTTCGTTATCGAACTCATAAACGACTGGACCGATCTTTTTGAAATTTGGCACGGTCATAGTGACCATCACCGTGAGTGCATATATCTGAATTCATAAAGATCGGTCCAGTCGTTTAGGAGTTCGACCCGGATCGACAAACTCAGCTCAATTATTGCAACAGCAGAATGTATTGCATACCAAGTTTATTACCTATATAGCCTATACATTTGTGTATGTGTTTACGAATTTAATGCATTAGTACTTCAAAACAGTACAACTTCAGTAAAGCCGAGCTTTCAGTTTCAATAATTACTCAAAGCGCACAACATAAAGCCCAAACATACGACTTGAGCAAACACCATAAAGCAACGTACACACAGTGTCAGTCTACTCGTAAGTGCCGAATTCAATCAAATGTGCTAAATTCTGTTTATTATGATCGTATCGCCTGGCAGACAGCTTGTCAAACTTCAGATGTCGTAAACTTTAACGGCAGTGTTTATCACCAGTTAGAGAATGGGGCCATGAAAATAGCTGTCTCACATTTTGGTATTGTAATTAGTCTCACCTAGATTTGCACTTACCTCAGGTACTGAAACCTACATGGTGTGTTACTACTGAGAGTATAATATGTTTTGACGTGACAACGTCTTATAATTCGATTTAGCCGGCTGCACGCACGAAAAAACATAACGTCATGCGGCGTTACCTCGCTCTGAGGCGTTCCATTTAAGGCTTGAAGTGCAAGCGAGAGCGCGGAACGAGCGACAAAGAGGCACAATCGGCCTCCGCGTTCGGCAGTTATGACGTTGTCACGTTCAACTATCGTCAGTAAACCGACTTTACAGACAACCGTTTTTTTTTAAGTTGCAATCAATGGCGACAATGTTCTGAAAACTACATTAAAATTAAACGAATTTTGCTATTGAGTGTGTGATATTACTGAGTGGTTTTCAATATTCGATAATACCCGGTAACCGCATTAAGCTCATATATATGGAACCGACAAAATTACTGGCATAGTGTGGGCGTGCAATGCATCTCTGTCTAACCCATCGAGGATATGACGTCATGTATGTCTGTCGAATTTTGATTGCAAATTGCTCTTCCTTTTTACTATGATTGTTGTGATTTGCACTATATTATTATTGTGTTTTACGAAGCTTTTACTCACGTCAAAGATGCAGACTTAATTCATATTAAAGCTTTTTTAATCTAATGGCCTGGACTTTTGTAATATTATGCCAACAATTTTTATTTTATTACCCATAAATTGTTTTTAAAAACACCATTTCACATCCAGCCAGTATCTAAATAATACGTGTCGTTGATTGGATGGCCATACTGTCACATACCCTCATCAATCATGGCGCCGCGCGCGGACGTTGTAAACGGTCCTTAATTCTACTGGTCTGCCAAATTAACTTTTATTGAACGAATTCACGGAACTGGAGTAGCCATACTGCTCTAATTATTTGACAAGTTTTAATTCAGTCCTTCCTCTAAAAAAAGGAGTGACATGTTGCCAAACGTTTTTATTTAATGTTATTTATGTCTGCATATTTCGTTTACATTTTAAAATAATTTGTCTTGTCTGAGGCGAAATACGTTTAGATTTTAAGTTAACTGTGTCTTTAATTTATTTTTTTAAATACAGACGTATTATGTTTGATTAAGATATAGTTATACGAGAGTAGAGTATTACTACTGATTATTTCTAAACTAAATTTCATCCAGGAGACTGAGACAAGATATTGTGAGAAAATAAGTTATTAGAATTGAAATGAGAATTCCATTTTCATTCCCAAATGCATATTCAATCTTAGGAATGCCGTAAGCCGAAATCGTTCAGGTTGTATTAATTCAATTTTGTATTGTAATTGTAATACTAATAGTTATTTTAGTCAAGCTGTGACTGTACGTACTCGGTTTGTTTGACGATGGAAAAACACGGCCCCAGACCGCGGAGTTATAAAAATCGTATGACCACGTCGTCGCGACGTTTCGTTTAGATTGCGCCAACCAACAAACTAATATTCTTATTATTCCACTAGTTAATTGAATTCGGGTGAGCTATAAGGTATCGTGCATGTAATATATCTTTAAGTTCTGTTTAGATGTGGGAATAATATAAGTAACGTATGTGCTTCATAACAAAGTTAATGAGCTCTTCAAACAACATGGCAACGTATCACTTAACTGTATTCAAGTAAATTCAAAGTCATTTAACAAATTTAGTTGTTTAAAGCGAATTTCAGTTGTTCTACAAACAGAAATAGGCTCACACAAAGGAACAATGGTACGCCCCGCGGCACTGGCTGTAATTAAAATTTGCCTTTTGGATTTTGAGCGCACCGGCAGGGTTAGAATGTGATTACTATAGCTGTATCTACATTTATATGTATATTCTTGTAGCAGATGTATAAATTTACATAACTCAACTTAGCCTTTCGTAATGAATCACTTGGTATCCATAATGGTGTTAATCCGTTTAGTACGCATCCTCTGAGTTTATATGAGGGGAATAAGACAGACTCTTCAAAAAGTTTACATCAGGAGAGCCACGTGCTGTAAGGCTTCCACCCACGCATGCCCTTTCTCAACGCAGGATAAAACCCAACAACTAAAGATGCGGGAAGTTAACCGCTCCCCTGTTGGAAAAGGTTGCAGAAGTGACCAATATCCGTCGTCTTGTAGATCTAGCACTGCCAGTGTTGACTTCAGTCGATAACCAATGATCATCATTCACCGAGCCTTTTCCCAACACAACTGGGGTTGGTTTTCCAGTCTAACTGCAATTCGGCTGAACTTCGATATTTTCCGTGAAGCGACTGTCATCTGACCTCTACAACCCATATCAAAGTTCGTACAAATTAGTTAGACCGGTCGGATTTCTGATTTAGGGCTCCAACTACCTCTAACGACTGCCATAGATGTTCGTATAGCAACCGGGACCGACGGTTTAACGTGCTCTCCGAGGTACGGAGGGGTCTCAGTGTCTTAGACCACTAGACCACGAGCTGATAACCAATGATATCGCAGATAATTCAAGAACTGTGTTAATTGGGTAAAAAGCAAAAAAATATTATAAGTCATCATAAATTCAGGCATTTTCGGGTAGTCGATGAATATCAATAAAAAAATGCAACGATTTGAAAAGTCGTTTAAAAATAAATTCAATTTCGACAGATTGCTTTCGATTTCTAACCAAAGCATAACGTTCAACATGATATCGACAACACAGTAAAACAATTACAGAGATGAAAAATACCAAACCGAGTAGAAAAAAAGAGGAAATAAAAATACCGGGACAAGATTGACGAGTTCCCGATGTCTGTAAGTGATGTAAGCAATTTAAACGATTCCGGATCGGAACTGGCTATCATTCGAACAATAAACACCGATAATCCTCGTATATTTGTTTTTATTTTTATGTTTGAACTTTATTTAGTAGCTATCGAACATTGCGAAGATACTTTTATTTTATTGGTATTTTGACACACAACGCCATAAGTCTCAAAGTAAGCAGAGCTTGACAGGAACCCATGCAGACATTTTATACAACATACTTACTCGTACTTGCTAGCGCGATCTATAAATAATTATATGAAGCAAAGATTGAATCAAATCAAATCAAAATATTTTTATTCAAAATACGATCAGGTAATACACACTTTTTGAATGTCAAGAAATCCACCCATTCGATTACAACACACCGAGCAGAAGGGCAAGAAACTCAGCGGGGCCAATGTTGTCAGTATTGGTCATCGTACCTCAGTGGTCAGAGCATTCCTCCTGCAAGGGAAAGGTCGTAGGTTCGAGTCCTGCCGATGACATTTCAGATTTTGTGATTTTTTTTCTATTTTAATATTTAAGAATAGTTTAAGATAACTCATTGCTACAGAATAGGGAATAGTACTTACATACAGAACTTGCACTCCGACGTTAATTAAAGCACATTATTTTGTTTATAGAGAACATAATTCGAACGTTAGGGTTGTCAGGAAAGTACCAGCATAATTTGACCAATAATTACTAGTAGTTTTACGAACAGTAGACATCGCGTTATTTTCGTTCTTCCCCATTTTCCCCCATTTCGCCCCCATTTTCCCCCCAATCGAAAAATCCCTTCGACAAAAGTGTTCTTTGTTGCGCCTTGCAACAAAGAACACTTGTGCCAAATTTCATGAAAATCGGATGAAAAATTCGGCCTGTAGACCGAAAAATCTGTATGTATGTATGTGTGTGTGTCATCAGACAAACAACGTCAAATCGGCCAGTCCTCGAGTTGAAACTGAGACGCTTCGCTCACTCGGTCAATGACGTTAATGCCTCAATATCAACTCTATGGTCAATGCCGTGTCACAAACAAGAGACAACCCTTACTGACTTACAACTTCAAGTTGTCTCTGACGTCACGTATTTTTTGCCATTGTTAGGCGAATGCCATATACCTGTCATTGCTTCCCATCGCTGGTCATTGTTGAACATAGGCTATAGAGGCATAGAGTTGTACTCTAGGCCGTCAGTCTATCCTATAGGTGGCCATCCCACATTGCACTAGTAGGTACCTAATGGACAATGAAAAACGCCCAAACCTCGGAATAGATATTTGCAGATCTTACAAATTAGACCCGCACCATGCATCAAACCCGCGACCTATCTAGTAACTGACGCAAGCCGCCTCAAATCTAAGCCAAATTGTTTCACAATTTTTTATAAATGGCAGGTTTAATTTTAGTTGAGTTTAGCTATAGCTAGCCGTATCCATATGCACTCATATTTAATGTTTTTAAATCTATTTTGTAACTCAATAAGCCTCAATTTCATAAATTTCAGGCTAACGTTCCGTGGAAAATAGAAGCGTTACTACAGAAACACAGGCAATCTGGATCTAAAGCATCCCATACACTGACATTTCGCCTGAAGGCTCAAATTGTTCAGGTCTTTTTTGTTTTATTTTCAACCTTATCGACCAACGTCCGTAAACAATTTTTACCTTATCGACCGTCTGGAGGATCTGAGACTGCAAGTGAACTGTACGTGTGTGGTTCTCTTTAGGCATCGATTTGGCACAGTGCCCGACATCCGGCACTTTGGCTAACTCCTAGGATAGGCAACCCAGTCGCTATACGTTGAATGAAATTAATATTAACTTTACCTATGGGGCCTACGCCCCTGTTCGAAATATTAATACAGTTTATTAGATAGATCAATACATATAATAAAATTGTAAGTGGTCGATATCTGTACATCGAAGATATAATAGAGAAACTGTTGTAGGGGGGCTTTATGAACGCAATAGAACCAAAAACAATGGATTTTAGAATTTTGTCTGTTTGTCTGAATGTTTGAACACGCTAATCTCAGAAACGGCTTAACCGATTTGAATGCGGTTTTCAGTAATGCGTTGTGGTTTATTCAACTTAACATTTAAGGTTTGATTTATTTCAATCGGTTCTTAAATAAAAAAGTTATCGTCGATCTAAAGTAACACGCAGGCGGTGCTGCGGGCAACGGCTATACATAATAAATCAGTAACTGGTGATCAAGAAAACTATAACACGCAGGCGGAGTTGCGGGCAACAGCTAGTACTTATTATATTTTGAACCGTTGCCTCTTTCAATGGTCAAAGTTGTTTGTTCAGACGAAATCCCGACGTTTTTTTTGTATATGTTATTGTACTAACATACACATTATGGCTATCTAATTTCACAATATTTTTTTTATAAATTTATGGCCATCCAATGCTAACCTGTAAGAGACCGCTAGTAATGGGTCCGTCATCTGTACATTTTCATAATACTTATACTCTATTCTAGTTCCCTAAATATTGATATCAGTTTCCCTTTCTGTAATGTAAGGGTATTAAGTAGGTACTGACATACTTAGTGTAATTTAGACTGCTATCAAATCTCTAATATCTTAAAACAAAATATTAAAAGACCTCATCAAAATATCACACCACCATTAAGAGGGCCCGAAACGGCTTAAAATGGCCGATAAAGCTATCAGGTTCCTTAATACTGTTCCTCATTTACCCCGTGAAGGATCGATTACCTTAATTTTAGGGGTGCCTAAATATCGCGCAAGCGTTTAGACTGTTTATGACCCAGTCACACTACACGCTTTGATATGCTATACGATATTTTTGGGATTTCGCACATAATATAACTTCTAATGACGCCTTTTTCTTCGACGGGGTGGGCAGAGGTGAAATGCACACCTACAGTTTGCCAATTTTTTTCACCCACAATTTTTTTGGACCCACGTAATAGAGGCATTGTATTACGTTTTGCGGTTTCCAAGCACCATGTACTATAGAAAATCTAGAACCATGCTGTTATTTGAATTCCTACAGCTGGGGCCGACAATATCTGCGGTCCGGGCAGATGTAATGTTTGCCAGAGTCTTAGGTGAGGTTGACTTAGGGCCCTAAGATTTATGTGATCCGTCTTTACCCTTTTTATATTGTTTAGATACTTTTACTCAGTGAATAATCAGCACACCACATTACAACTATATGTTTTTTTGGACCATTTATACTGTCGATTGACGGCACTTGGTCGAATTTGCTACACATATTGGACAAAAACACTTGTATTTTCCACTAGTTTTTATTTAATTTTTACTGACCGGTTTCGCCTCACGGCATCATCTCATCTCTGATATGTAGTACAAGTGTTTTTGCCCAACATATATGTTTTTTATCAGATATATATGTATTTATAGCATCGCTTCGTTTATGTAGTGTTACCCTTATATGACCATTTTGAACTCACTCCCAAGACTCATTTTCTGCCGCATGTTCATGATAACGATTGACCTTATAAATGACTGATCCTAAAGAAACTAACTGAAATCGAATGAGCTTTTTTACGTAGTAGTAGAAGAGTGTAAAAAAGACACAGTGCTGAGTTGTGGTATTGAAGAATACTAACATTTTTACTAAAGCGCTTTAGGTTTCAGAATATACTGAACGGATATATGTGAAAATTAGTAACCAGTTGAAATTAAACGACACGAAAAGAACACAATTTTTTTTTATTTAAAAAAAATATACAATGACAGCCACCAACGGCGTTTTTTAAATTATTTTATCCTTTTTCAATTTCATTTTAACGCGCGTTTGTTATCTCAAAATTCTTATTTTGTTTTTATTGAGCGAAGCGAGCGGAGCTCCTTATCAGGTGACTCCAATGCACTCGTACAATTGTTTCTCGACAACTACCCAACCTAATTTCATGATTTTTTTCACTCAAAAATCAAGCATTCTCAGGAGCAGGTTTTGTTCGAGACCGAATTTTGATTTAGGACTCTCAAAAAAAGTTATTGACCATAAATATGTCAATAACTTTTTTTGAGGGTCCTAAATCAAATTCGGTCTCGAACAAAACCTGCTCCTTATAGATTGATAAATGCCTTAATAGAAATAGTCGCTTCGCTCAATTGCATACTGCAGCGCAGTACCACGGCAGCGACCGCAGCTCCTAGTCTTTTCTATACTTGATAAGGACATAACGGCCTCCTGGAATGTCCATGTCTTAAACTTTGTCTTATAGCTAGATTAGCTTTATTTGGATCCGTGCCAGTAGATTTTAAATCGATTCCCATGCCCTAAATATTCCGAATTCCAGTATTGTCCTTTCGTTTTAAGGGAAAGTGAGGTAGTATTTTTGCCTTAAAATAATAGAAGACACTAACGATTTCTCTTTCTAGAAGAAAATATAACTTAGAATTAAAATTTATATTAAAAAAATGAATATTTGCATTATTAATAATATTTTTTTTTTTTAATATTTTTGGACATTCTCACACAACGTCATCTAGCCCATACTAAGCTATAAGCTCGTGCTATGGGATCTAGACAACTGAGAAACATGCTAATATATTTCTAAATATATACAGATTATATACAGGGTGTTACATAAGGGTTATATAGTACAGTCGAAAGCCACACTACCGACCACGCCACCGAAGTCAAATTTCTTGATAGACAAAAACTCCAATTGTTTACATTTCCTACCCAAGCGAATACTGTCCACTAATAAGGTCGTAAGTTTTCATCCCTGAAGATAATTAGTAATGAAAACAAAGAGAAAAATTTCCGCCAAAAAATATCACAAAAACAGACAAAAATCCTTAGAACCTGAGCAATCCATCTGTAACATCACCATAAAGAGGCGCCATTCTCTCGGTCGCAATTTTGAACAATGGCCGGTACATAATGACAGCTACATTGTGCGACGCTAATGAGGGTTGTAACTACACAAAATAAAACTGCAGTATTTGTTCGTATGTTCTTATCTACATTTACACTAATATCTAATATAATAAAGAGAAAAGATTTGTATTTTTGTATGTAACTAACGACAAAACCAAAAACTACTGGACTGATTTGAAATTTTGAATAACAGCGTTTCATTATGAATAAGGGTTTATTTATTTTATGTTATTACTGTATTTTTATTTCAAAATTTTCCACTTTTTTGACTGCAATGACAAAAAAGTGCGCCCTCGAGAACGAGTTACGACACAATTTACGAGTATATTTGATATAGCCAGTCTAAAGGTTGAGGTTTGCCTTTAAACGTACATTGTTTGCGAGTAACATAGGTTATATAACATCACGCTATGATAAATAGGAACGGAGTAGCAGTAAAAAAATGTTGCAAAAACCACATAGCCGCGTACGAAGTCGCAATCAATCGATAGATTTTTATACATCGGACAAAATAAGTAAGTTTGCGCACAGTATTACCAAAGAAACGCACACACTTATTGTAAACCTACGTAATGATCTAATGAAGAGTTATGGATGATCAGACGAATCAGATGAATCTGAGTTATGTTATGTACTGGCTACAACGTATATCTTTGTAGCGAGCTGGCGATCTTATAACACAAAGACAAGTTACAAACCAAATACCATGCAAGCTCTAAGCTCAAAAGCTGTGATACACGACGCTATTGGCGTCCGTTGGCAAGACGCTACACAACTGGGTAGTCTAGCTGGCTTTGCGAAGGATTATTAGGATAATTTTATTTAAAGCTTAGAAATCGAATATTATTTATATCTACCGACTAAATAAAGAGGTGCTCAAAGTTTGTTGCCGGCAATCTCTGAAACTAATGAACTAATTTTAGAAAATCATTTGCCGGCTAGACCATTTATATTATCAGTCATAAAAGGTAAGTCAATAACTGGCATTAGAAGAGTAGCTGTGAGTTTATATTGTCAGGCTCTTTTCTCACTGCCTCAACTTATTGTTTTGCGCATCTAGCAGTAAAAGTAAATGCAATACTCTTGACGTTTACAAGTGTAAGAAATTTGTGAATTTTCTAAACCATGTGTTTGTCTATTGCTAAAAAACGGAGTTCCAATTAAGCTTCATTTTATTTTATATTTTATGAAATTACATCCATAATTAAATAATTCTCTCAAATTTAATCCAAACAAACATATCAAAGGCTTTAATTTGAAAATGTCTGCCAAACAGATACCGTTTTAAATTAAAACAAACAAACCCCCATAGATAAAAATATCCGGCGATGTTCCAAATTTTCTAAAAAAGGGTTTGGCCCTAATAAAAGGGTGCCCTTAGATAACTGGCTCGATAACATTAATCAGGGTATATAACTCTAGAAAAGTGGGTGGGTCATCCATTTTCTGGTCAGTGCCCCCGTAATTTCTGTTTCCTTCGCAATTTTTCAGGTGAACTGTTATATAATAAACATAATAGGATTTGTTGAGGACGAAAAATTCGTGGAGGGTGCGTGGGGCATAATATCCTAATTTCTGTGCTCGTCTATGACTTGTAATACTTTCACGTTGCTGTTTATATTTAAAAACGGAACTCGTATATAAACTACTATGTGATAAAATTTAAAAAAATGTATTCCTTTTTTTACAAATTATAATTACAAATCTAAAGTGGCGTCCTGAAGTTCCGGGCTAACACAACTTTGTTAGTTAACCCTCAAATTATTTTTTATTTAAACCCCAGGGTATTTAAAAAAAAATGTACTCTTATTTGAATTGGTAAGTTAGGTATTATAACAAAATATTTGACGCTGATAATGCTCCAAAACTTTAGTATCAGAATATTGAGAACTTCTACCGTTCTAAAGTCGATTATTAAAATGGTGGTGGGAAATAATATTTAAACACAAACACAAATAAAATCACGTCTTTATTCCCTAAAGGACTCGGACTACCCGAGGCGTTTAAAACACCCACATTTTGCCAATCATTATCCCACGAAATAGGGGGTGAATCTATTGCCGTTCTCAGGCACAATAATTTGTCCGAGCCTCGTCCACCGCAGCACCAGGTGAGGATGAGGGCTACGGAGTTGTGTATACGGTCTCTTAGTACAAAGTTTGAAGAACTTCTTCAATTCAATCTTCATTCAATTGAAATTTTAAGGTCACGCATGCCACGTACTCCATTCATGCAGGGATTATAATAAGCTTTGAAAGAGCCCCAGCTTTCACAGTACATTACGACGTATGAATAAAAATCTTTTGTATGCTATATCGCTTATATTACTTCTTCGGTTACATGAATTAAATTACAGTGGTTCTAAACGTCAGGGTGGGGGAGCTAGGTGCAGCAGTACTCCAGCTTAAACGCCGGAAAATCACTGCCCCCGGACCCGACGGCATTCCTGGCCGTGCATGGGTCCTGGCCCTCGAAGAACTCGGGCCTCGACTGATGGGCTCTTTAGCGCATGCCTCGAAAGGGGCCAGTTTCCCAAGGTGTGGAGGACGGGGAAACTGGTCCTGATCCGTAAGGCGGGGCGGCCGGTGGACTCACCGTCCGGATACCGGCCGATCGTGTTGCTCGACGAGGTGTGTAAGCACGCCTCGTCCAGCATCTCACGAGTGTGGGTCAGACCTGGCGGATAACCAGTTCGGTTTCCGTCGGGGACGCTCCACCGTGAGCGCGATCATGCGCGTGAAGAACCTGACGGAGGAAGCAGTCTCGCAGGGCAAGGTGGTGGTGGCGGTGTCTCTTGACATCGCCAACGCGTTCAACACCTTGCCATGGAGCTGCGTTAGGGAGGCGCTCGTGTATCACGAAACGCCTCTCTACCTCCGTCGTATTGTCGGGGCCTATCTCTCGGAGAGGGCCATAGCTTTCCCCAGCTGGCTCGGGCCAGCTCGGCTAGATGTGTCGTGCGGTGTTCCGCAGGGGTCGGTCCTGGAGCCGCTTCTGTGGAACATCGGCTACGACTGTGTGCTGCGGGGTGCGTTGCCTAGGGGCGTCGGCGTAACGTGCTACGCCAACGATACCCTCGTCACGGCGCGGGGTGCAACGTACCAGGAGGCAGCACTCAAGGTCACGACGGGTGTTGCTCGAGTACGGATACGGCAGCTGGGACTGGAGGTGGCCTTGCACAAGTCCGAGGTTCTGTGTTTTCACAGACCTCGGAACGGTCCACCCGAAGGTTCCAGCATAAATGTGGGAGGCGTTAGCATCGGCATCAAGCCCTCGATGAAGTACCTAGGGATCGTACTTGATAGCCGATGGAACTTCGGACCACATTTCCGAAGTTTGGTCCCCAAGGTGACGCAGGCATCGGTCGCGCTTTCGCGATTGATGCCCAACCTAAAGGGACCCAACGCCTCCTGCAGGAGACTGTACCTGGGGATCGTGCGGAGTATGGCCCTATACGGGGCTCCCGTATGGGCGGATAGGTTGGCGGTCAAGGGGAACGTGACTCTGTTAAACAGACCACTTCGAACCTTGGCCGTCAGAACCATACGGGGGTACCGCACGATCTCCGGAGAGGCTGCATGTCTCCTAGCCGGGACCCCTCCATGGGACCTGGAAGCGAGAGCCCTTGCGTCATTGTTTCAATGGCGCAAGGAGGCGCTGGAGCGGGACCACAGGCCTGCGTCTCGAGAAATCGAGAACCAGCGGTCCCAACTCCGCCAGGATCTCATGGAGTCATGGAGGGTGCGACTTGAGCAACCCAAGGGGGGTGCCACCATCATCGCGGCGGTGAGACCGATCATGGACGATTGGCTGCAGAGGCAGCATGGTGACCTCACGTACTGTGCGACGCAGATCGTTGCCAGGCATGGATGCTTCGGTAGCTATCTGTTTCGCATGCATCGTGAGGTCACACCCCGGTGTAAACACTGCGAGGTTTCCGACGACGACACCGCACTCCACACGTTGGTGGAGTGCTTAGCGTGGGCGAGTCAGCGCCGGGACCTCGTAGTGGGTCTGGGCGTGGATACCCTCTCGCTGGAGACCATGCTTCAAGCCATGGTCTACAGCGGGAGTAGGTGGAACGCGGCCGTGTCCTTCTGCGAGCAAGTCATGCTCGCGAAGGAGGCGGCCGGGAGGGAGAGGGAGCGTACCCTCCCCGCCGAGTTCCGTAGTCGGCGGCCAGGGTGCCCCAGACTCCGCGAATACGCCCAAGACTATCGACCTCCATGATTGGGGCCTGAGGACGGCGAGATCGCCACCCGCCGTCCTTACAGAAGCAGGCTAGAAGGGTTGCGTGCTGCGGGGCCTTTGTCCCATAGCACGCAACCAGATTCACTCACTGACGCGGGATAAAACCCTACCCCCAACGACGCGGGATTCTCGTCCCGACCATACACCTGCAGAGACCACCAGGTGGTCAAAGTCCGCCGGGCGCCAGTGGACATACCCTCTGCTAGTAACCAGAGACGCCCGGCAACGGACGTTAGAGCGGCCGCAGCCTCAAACCGCGGAATTAAAAAAAAAAAGTGGTTCTAAACGTGTAAACTTTTCAAAATTGTTGTAAAACGAAGGGAACTCATGGTTACCCATCCTAAGACCAGCCTGTCTAGAAAGTTGTTTTACCTTTGCAATATGCTAACCTAGCCGGTTACTACTTAGCCACGAGCCCCGTTAGTAAAAATATTATTTAATAACAACATGGTCTAAATATTCACACATGAAACTGTACCTTTTTTATTCAAATCTCTAAAGCGTTTCGCTTCAAAGCAAATGTATGTTGAAAGGCACGAATAAATGTATGCAGTATTTTAACATCAGTTTTAGTGGCTTATTTTATCTTTCCATTTATTTCTATGCCAAATGCAAATTGTCTGATACTTTGAATACTAATTGAAGGCAGTTTATTTAATTGGTAAGCAAGTATTTTGTTATGCATACCTAATAATTTGTTTTTGGCAAATTTTATGTTGGCAGACACAAACAAATCACGTTCTTATCCTCGAAGGGTTAGACAGGCGCTAATTTCGCCAATTTTTTTTGTAGCACCCATGTTATAGGTGGCGAGTCTATTCGTTTCTGGGGAGTATATTTTATACAATGTCCACAAAAATTTATAGTTACTTTTTATTTGCTCATTGTACGCTTAAAGCAATTTATCCAGAAACCATACATATGAGCTTAGCTACATCTTAGCTTACCTAGCATAGCATCGTACGTCGATCTTTTCTCGACAGGTGTACTACTTTCAGGTGAGGTTGCCTTATGACCTAGAGAACAAAGTGTTTTTATTCAAATAAATATACCAGTGGTAAATCTTTGAGAACCACTGTCTGAATTAAGACCGAGACACGATCTAATTTTGAATATCAAAGAGTTGAAGGGTCGATACATACCTGGTACAAAAAATATGAATGATCTATCTCTCTTACCGTCTTTGAAATAAGGTTGCAAATAGTGAACACTTATTCAATAGTGTAATCAGATCGATGAATAGCGGAGGTATTTCGATTAGTACGATTTTGAACTCTATTTGGATGTACTTGTTGCTGAATTTCAAATGTTAGTGTAAAACCGTTAAGGACCCTTCCTTCAGGTTTTTGATGACCGTTACTATGTTTTCTGTACCTATTGAAAGTTAGTTTGTTTCGTTTCATCTACGTTAGGACTATTGCGTAAGAACTTATGATTTGGTTTAATAAGTTCTTACCACCGATTGGGGTTGAATTTGTTTATTTTATGGAAAGATTAGATAACTATTCATACTTTTACTATTCCGTGATTCATCATACCTTCTGTACAAGTATTAAGTGTATTTTTCCTGAAGACTAGAAAGTATGGTCTTGGGACTCTAGCCTGTCCATTAAATAGGCCAATTTCCAAAAAAAAGTGTTTATTTCTTTGGGTTGGTATTACATGTTTAATAAGGTTATCATTTGAAACATTATTATTATAGTAATCTGTTCAACATTATTTTGTAATGAGTTCATTTCTTTTTTTTTATTGAAGTCACTGAGATATTGTTCTTCATAAATACTAATGCTATGTTTTAAAGTGAAAAGGAATGAGCTAACCGTATCAGAATTGGATGTTGGTTTTATGCTAACCTAATGCTTTTGAAAATAGTTTAATGTGTATCGTTAAAAGTGATTAACTACTAGCTAAAGTTGTATTTTTTTACGATTTGTCTTTTTATGTGAATGTGGTGTAAATGTTGCTATTAATTTGACAAGTTACACAGTTTTTAATGACGTCTGAAAATAGTTTCTTGTTTTCAAAATACGTCTTCGAAATAGTGGTTTTGAAATAAAATATATTAAAGTGTCGAAATGTAATTTGAATACAACCGTCCTTTAGTCAACGACAAACTGTCGACATTATTTTGACACTGATCCAAAATATGTCCGAAACACCGCCGCTAATTGCGTTACGTTACCTTCCAGACTTCCTTGCTCCACCAGTTAACGATGACGCGTCAACTAATGCTTATTATTTATTTTTCAGAGTTCTAAATACAGCAGCGGCAACGGGCAAATTAAACTGTGAAAAAGATCACACGGAGCAACATGGCGGTTGCGATTGCGCGCCAAATCCTGCGTCACCGAGAGCGCCATCTGTCAGCTGACGACGATAACTACTTCCGTAGTTTGAATCACTCGGACCGTTCAAAATAGTTATTTGTGATTTTAATGTGACAGTGCAAAGCCGTGATGTGATAGTATTTAAATGTTTATAATTAGTGTTGTGTTTGTTATTTGTGAGTGTTAAAATGTCTGAGGAGAGATCAAGGAGGTTGTCACAGATCTTCGACCCTCTGGCGAGGTTTACAGACCTCAGTGGGGCAGGGCATTCGGTTAGTACGCCGAATAGCCCCCGACTGTTGCCGAGGAGGTCACGGGAGCCGCCACCACCACCTCCTAGGTAAGTTTAATTTTTAAACTCCATCTAATTCATAGTTATGCATCAAGCGCTCGTGCTGTCCCTTTACCATAGCGCTCAGAAGAGTTTATCGATAACCAATGATATCGCATGAAATTTAAAAAATGGTGGTTGGATCTTGACATTACAGAGAGCGGGAGCAACTTCGTTTTATATTATTTTAAGATTAAGATTAGCTAGTTAATATTCTTCCAAAAAGGAGGAGGTCCTCATTTCAACTCTATGTGTTTTTGTTACTTATGAAACATTTATTCAAGTACATATCCTAGCACCCGTGTAATATGAATTGAGTATCTTAATTTTAAACAATTTTATGATCTCATTTCATAATCCGTATACTCTCCAACTCTCCATGACTATTTAATCATTATTAATCAGACCTCATTTGTTAGTATTAATCCTATGAAAGCTACCAACCATTTAAACCCAGATTTAAATAAGGCTAGTTGTCCACTAATGCGAAAATGGTAAACATCGGTGAGGATGGCTACTGTCTCTGGAATGTGTTAAAAAAGCAGCATTATTGAGTCATTGTGTTGACATTCCATTAAGTGCAGTAATAGAGATAATAAAACAGAAAGTATCTTGCTCATGGGCGACATAGAATTCTGGTAATGTGAGTCAGATTTTATCGTAACACTTATCACAAATGATAAGTTAATTTTACAACCAGCTACCTGACTGTAGTTAACGAGGATTTTGTCTATAGCAACTATGAAACAGTAAATTTGGTCCAGTTATCTTCTTGTACCTACTTACTTTTAAGTACAAGAAACTGTGATCATAACTTGAATCACGCTCTGACATTCGAAATTAGCGCCGCTTTAGTAGGAATAGAGCCTTATAATCGGGCCAAATATTGTGCAATTAATATAAAAGGTCAAATATTTATGAGTATTTCAAAAAGTTTCTAGCTAAGCTAGATGACTTCCAACTACCGGAATGAGACCAAATAATTGTCGGAATGGGACCAAATTGAAATGGGACCAAATTGAAAAAATAATTCAAAATTGCTTCCCCAGTCGAAATATATAAGGTAACAAACATAAAAACAAAAAAGAGTCGAATTGAGAATCTCCTCCTTTTTTAAGTTGATTAAAAACACAAACTGAAGTTAGTGTAGTATTTCCTGAATACTATTGTAGTTCTTATTGTAAAAGCTTTGGGACTGCGTGGAGTAGGTTAAAACAGTATGATTTAACTACAGAAGTCAATCAACTGAAGAATTTTTCATCAGTTCAGGCGTCTTCACTTTTCTGACGAACTCAGAACCTTTTTCTTTTTGAAGACATTTAAAACTTATCTGTTTACAGACCAGTCGCGCACTCTTCTCGTCTGGACCCGCTAGAATACGAACTGGCTGAGGTAGGGTCCATCAACTGGCAGGAGCGGTGTCTAGAACTGCAATTAGAGTTGCACAGAAGCAGGCATCAGGCGACCAGGGTCAGAGATATGCTGAGAGATAAGGTAAGGTTAATAATAGTTTATGCTTTCGATTGTTGGAGCTTGGTAGAACTTATGGTACCTAATGCATGATGAATAAACACACTTGTACGTGTTCTATTCCACTGATTTATTATGAAAAGCCTAATCAGGTTTGCCTTTATGGTATTATTAAAGGTGTTCTACTATCATTCGTAGAACTAGTGGTGGAGTAGCTCGTTGGGCGCCACTGGGAATTCTTTCAGTGCCTTACGGAGGCGTTCGGTAATGGATGTAGGTGCGGACAGGCAGCCAAGGGACGCGGATTAAAAAAATGTGGTGGAGTAAGTAGTGTACAAGATTGCTTTGCGAATCTGACAGTAGGTACATGTAAATATAGGTCCAATAAAATTCTTATTTTTAGTACTTACTGACGTTCGTAAGTGTCATTTAATGACCTATAAAGCTTTATTGATATTGAGTGTGTGTTCGCCTAACAACGCAAAAAATACGTTATGTCAGCGACAACTTGAAGTTGTAAATCAGTAAGGGTTGTCTCTTGTTGACCATAGAGTTGATATTGAGGCATTAACGTCATAATTATTGGTCAAATTATGCTGGTATATACTCGTATTTTACTTTACTGGACAACCCTAACGTTCGAATTATGTTCTCTGTAACCAAAAGAATGTGCTTTAATTAACGTCGGAGTGCAAGTTCTGTATGTAAGTACTATTCCATATTCTCTGACATTACTAAGTAGCTATTTTACGTGAGTGATTCTTTACTATTGATTGTATGTAGATAGATACCTATGTATAAAGCTTAACCAGAAATATCAAAATCATTGTGCCATCTCACCTGAAAATTTTCTTTTTTATCCTCACTCAAGACACAAATCACGTTTTTATCCGATAACCCCTACGTAATAAAAATAATAAATAAAATAATAAAATTAATTTGTATCAGGTTTCCAACCCATAAATTGAACATACAAACCTTAAATTCATTACAGTCTACATTATCATTGAATCAATATACATAGTCAAAGTCGTCATTATATAATTTCAAATAAATAAATAATGACAGTGACAGTAAATAAGTAAATAGTGTTGAATCTCATAATCACAAATTTGAATTTGGTACATTTAGGTACGAGTTACATTTACATTACAGTTTAACAGTCCAATTAGTCTATAAGTAGGTACATAGTCGAGCAAAACAGTCATTATAAATCAGTTATAGGTGGCGAGTCTATTGCTGTTTCCAGGAAGTACATTTGCCAGAGCCTCGTCCGTCTGTCAACAGGAGGTGCACCGCGTGCAGCTGAGGATGACTTGGACTCTGGAGATGTTGGTAGAGCTTCTAAGCACACCATTTGACTGCTTCGGTGGCGTGGTCGGTAGTGCATCGGCTTTCGACTCCCGGAGTCCCGGGTCGAATCAAATATTTGTGTGATCCACAAATGTTTGTTTCTGATTTTGGGTGTTTTCTATGTATATTATTTATGTATTTAGAAATATATGTGTATGTTTATCAGTTAGTTGTCTAGATCCCATAGCAAAAGCAAACATGACGTTATGTGAGAATGTCCAAAAAATTTAAAAAAAAATTGTTTGTTTGTCTGATTCTTTATTTTGAGTCGTTTATTTTAATCCCGAGAAAGTTTTTACGGGAGAATTATAGAAAACTATTCCACATAAGGAAAACCGTGGGCATCAGCTACTGTTATGTTAAGAGATAAAGATGAAAACATTTATATAAAACCTTCAAATAAAATAAAAAAAATGTGAAAGAAATCTTCAGTTTACGAATCCAGGCCATTTAAGTAATGTTAACCGGCAGTAGTACGTCATCTGTTCTTTATGGCCCCGGGATTTAATTTCGCACGACGTTATTCACCCCGGGAACTTTTTGTTCAGCCGAGTTCCCAAGAAAGGACTTCGATGATAGATGGCTTGATACATTTTTCATTGATTCGGTAAGCCTTCGGGGTTATGAAATATGTAGTAGTGTTTCATGTAAACAGAGTTGGTTTATTTTGCAAAAAGGAAGAGGTTCTCAATTTGATTGTTTTTTTTTTGATTGTCACCTCATGTCTTAGGACTGGATGAACCGATTGGATGAAAGCTACTACTTCCCAAGTGGTCCCATTTCAATTTGGTCCCATTACGACAGTTACGTATTTGGTCCCATTTCGGTAATTTAAAGTAGATCTTTGTGTAAATTTTTGACGTCTTTGCAGTTTACAGTAATACCATTAACCATCATTATGTGCATATTATGAAGTAAAATCATAACCTGCGTCTATCTGTTGGTGATTAACTCTAAAACTACTGTAACGATTTTCACGCTGTTTTCACAAATAGATAGAGTGGTCCTTGAGGAAGGTTTAAGACTACTTTTTATCCCAGGAATGTGTATCTACGGGAATTGGAAACGGATTTTCGTGCGTTATCACAAGTTATCGGATAAGCTCATTTCATGGAATAAAATACTATTCGGGCGGACTAAATGAACGACCCTTTATAACGAACTTAATGATGAGTAAGTATTACGTGATAAAGTTAAGTAAACACACAATATTAAGGCAATTCTTGATACATAGGGTACGTACATACCTACATTTCCCTTCGGACTACGTAACCAGTGACATGAAAACAGCAAACAACCCTTTATACGTCGCTGTTCGTGTTATGAAATGCCATAAAATCATTCGAGTATAAGAGCTGATAATAATATGAACTAAAAACAAAGACACAAAAATGTTCATATAATCATGCCTATATCTCCGAAGGGTTAAGCAGAGATGCATTACACACATTTATTTGCCTTATTCGTCTACTAGGACCCCTGAGGTATCCCCAAGATCGAAAGGAGTGAAAGAATCAATTTCAAATGGTTATTTATGTACTTAATTTAGTATTTTTTAAATATTTCTGACATAAAATTGTAAAATTTTGACATTCATATGTGCTTTTTATGTGCCTAAACTGAATAAACAAAATTGATTCTTTGATTCTTGTTGATTGATTGATCGATGTGGAAAAAACTCCAAATGGCTCACCTAGGTGATGAATGTCGACAAAATCTCCAAATGGAGGGGAACCAAGCATAGCTGGGGATCCTAGGTGGACGGAGGCTTTCATTTTCGTTTTGTTCTCACTCGTCTCACGTTAGCCTCTTGTCGTCACACCACACATTGGTGGTGTGCTTTGAGGATTTAAACACTTAAATAGAAAGACGAATGTCTACGGTAGTCGATATTTGGACTAGGTATTTGGACTTGGAGCAGTAAAACAGAATCCGACTGGTCTAACTACAGAGCTTCGATATCACCCATTGGTTGCGGAGGTCAGATATTAGTCGCTTAAAAGAAAATATTGATTTTCAGCCGCTAAATATTTTGGGAAAAGGCTCAGTGGATGATGATGATATGTTTAGTAAAATCAGATTCAGAAAGGATGTGTTACTTAAGCGGAGAGCAGTATAATTCGAATTTCTGCATATATGCTGACTGGAATTATGGTATGGAACACTTATAATAAATATTGAATGGAATCAGGCGTTACCTGGCGAAAGTTCATGATAAAACAATGGGGTAAGATGTTGAATTTTTTATATAATTGCACTAATTTCGCTAATTAGAAACACATGAACATTATGAACGTCGACATATGTTTCACCTACTCACGAGGCATTCTCAAGACTGTCTCAAAGAGAACAGCTGTTCTCTTTGAGACAGTCTTGCGAAATCTTCTATTTAGCGAAATTAGTGCAATTATATAAAAAAATCAACATCTTACCCCATTGTTTTACTTATAATAAAGATGAGGCAAACATACTTATGCATACATACATACATAGGTCACGCCTCTTTCCCATGGGGGTAGGCAGAGACTATGGAATTCCACTTGCTACGATCCTGGCATACTTCTTTCGCTTCTTCCACTTTCATAACTATCTTCATGCACGCTCTCCGGTTCTGGGTACTCTTGACCTGCTAGCTTACTCTCGACACTCGATCTCATGAAATTGGAATCGAATTTTGCCATTTGGTACTCTGGACTGCGACACCAGCGCAGAACTGGATTGGATTCGGGTGGCAACTTTTAGAACTAAATGAAATCGAGAAATGTAGAATGAATGCACTTTTTTGGTACTCTTGACGTGATTTTGACATTGACATATCGAGTTCCGTATCGTGTTAGAGATCGAAATTTCCCGGTTACAAAAGTATAACTTTCTGAGAATCGTCTTCAGTTTTATAATTGTTTTTAAAGTTAAATATGGCTCGTTTGGGACTTATTTATAGTGTTTTGGATAGTGCTCATTCGTTAGATGTAAGACGAAGGCGAAATTTGCGAAGAATGGCGCGATATGCCGACAATGCATTTGCCATGGGCGACGATGAGTTCAGGCAGAATTATAGAGTGACTAAAGAACTTTTCGACGCTTTATTACACGAATTAGAATCTCTAATGCCTCGTCCTACTCGGCGCAGTGATATTTCGACAAAATACAAGGTTTGTATCGTTTTATTTATTTAATACTTGAAGTACACAAAAATTACATTTTATCAATACATTAGTCTATCTAGAACAAGAATCAAAGTATTTTTTATGCGCGTCGTCTTGTTTTTTCATGTAAGCTTCATAATTTTAGATTTTAGTGGCACTTTCGTTCTATGCCACAGGCAGCTATCAACGGTTAGTGAGTGGAACACAAGGAACAATGATGTCTCAGCAATCTGTTTCAAAGGCAATAACAGAAGTCACAGATGCTCTTAATTCTAGTGTTGTCTTGAACAAGTGGCTACAGTTCCCACAAACTCGCCAGGAACGAGATGTAATAAAGAGAAGGTAATTTTTTTAGCAGTGAATACTGTCATCATAATTGACACTTTCAAATCTTTGATTGTAATATACCTATCTTACGTTATTAAAAAAACAGTAGTAATATACTTAACAGAGAATTTGTGTGAGTGTTGAATTGAATGTTCAAAATTTCATGTTTGTTTGTAGCCTTAAAAGCTCTACTGTGATGAATCAGCCATTCAGCTCTATTGTAATCAAACTACATAACAAGTACACTTTTTTAGTTTTGATACTAATCAAATTATAATTTCAGATTTTATGAAAAATTCCAAATTCCCTGCGTTGTAGGATGCATTGATGGCACTCATGTGGCATTAATAAAACCATCGCAGCATGAAGAACGCTTTTACAATAGGAAAGGCTATCATTCTAGGAATGTTTTAATTGTGAGTTACATACATATATTTTGATTTGTTGTATTTATCATTTCAATCTAGTAAGTCTATCTCATGTCATTTTTACAGATTTGTGATGCTGACCTAAATATTATGAGTGTAGATGCTACATATGGAGGCGCAACTCATGATAGTTTTGTATGGAATGGACACCCCATTAAGATGCATATGTCAAATTTAATAAATGCAAGAGAAAGAGTTTTTTTACTTGGTAAGATAATATATAAAATAATACTCTTGGGCTTTTATGTAATATTAATGTGCGACTTATCATTTAAAATAATTTCACTTTCAGGTGATTCGGGCTATGCCCAAAGGGAGTATTTAATGACTCCAATATTAAATGCATCACCAGGATCGGCTGAAGAACATTACACAAATCTCCATTGTGTGGCCAGGAATACAGTCGAACGTACAATTGGAGTTTTAAAAAATAGATGGAGATGTCTTTTAGGCCATAGAGTTCTTCATTACCATCCTGATAAAGTCTCAAAAATTATAAATGCTTGCTGTGTCCTACACAACATTTGTAATCAGGCACGACTGGATGAGGATGGTAATGACATTGCCTTTCCACCTGTGGATGATGTAACAACGATACAAGAGGAGGGAACACAGGGTATTGATGACTTACGAAGGGGTGTCCAGGCTCGTGCACAGCTTGTTCAAGAATTGTGGGCAACAAGGAGCAATTAGCACAGATTGTTATTTAGTTCATATTGATTTTACTGATAGTTATTATTATCGTTTATCTTTCATTGTGTTATTTAGAAGTGAAGTTATAAGTTAGTCATGTTTGTAGCCTTAGAATGTCTGCTATTATAATCAAACTATACAAGTACACTTTCTTAGTTTTGATATTTGATTCTTAGTTTTGATTCTTATCCCGTTTTAATGGTCTATACAGAATAAATGATTTTTTACTTAGACTGACTTTGATAGTGTTATAAACCATTATAAATTCCTGTTTTAGTTACCTTTTATGAGGACTGTGGTTTAGTAATTAAATTGATCTATTGGATTAGATGATATAGGTAGGTATCAAGTATGCTTTAATAATTCAAGTTCAATATGTTTTATTGGACACAATTACTCAACACAAATATTGCAAATGTTAAAAATAGGATTTTTGAATTGTATTTAGGACTTTGTGAACTCTACTTTGGTATTTTAATAAAAAAATCAATATGATATAAATACACTTTATGTAATAGTAAGGTTCTAAAATTAAATAAATCACGTATCACAGTTTTTAGTAAATCATTCTTTTAAATACCTATAATTAATACAATAATAATACAACTTATACCTACTACCATATTTTATCTAATTATTAGGTTTATGTTGCAAAGCATTTGCAATGCTATTAAGAGCACTTGCGACATTATTAAGGCCACTTTCGATGTTTAGACCACTCTCTCTCGTAGCTGCAGCCATATTATCTAAAGACCTTTGGAAGGATGATAGCTGTTCTACGAGGCTGGAGAAAGATGCAGCTGTAGTCGCTTCTGCCTCAACCCTGTGCCGCTCAATATCTTCAAATGCTTGCTGTTGTCTTTCTAAGACACTACGCCTTGACCGACTTGCTTGGGGCCGCCTTTGACTGGGTTGTGGTTGTGATGTAGAGGTATTAGGTGCGGTATCTGTAAAGTTAAGAATTAATCAGTTTCATACATAATATAATACCAATCGTGAAAACTGGGTATTGTTATCAATATAGGAATACTAACCTCTCACAGTCACCACATTTCTTGCAGAAGAGTGCAACTCAAGTGTGGGCTCAACTACCTCAGACGTGTTTATGTTGATGTCATGCATTGGCATATCTGGGACGCTTTGGCTCTGCGAATATTTAATAATATATATTAGATCTTATGAGGGGTATACCATTACTTCCCATTACTTCTAGTACTTACTGTGGATGGAAGTGTATTGACAGTATGATGCAATTGGGAACCTCCTATTACAGGCATATCTGGGACGCTTTGGCTCTGCAAATAATTAATTAAAATGTATCTTAGACCTCGTGAGGGGTAGGGATTGTACCTATTAAATACTTCTTGTACTTACTGTGGATGGAAATGGATTGACAGCAAGGTGCCTATCCCCTATGGCGAATTGTGGACCTGCCATTACAGCTACAAATCTCTGATCGAGTGGGCTTAGGTCAGATATATTATCACCAGTCCCACCCCCTGTTCGTCTCAGAGACTGTGCTTGCACCGCACAAAGTTTTTTTAATGCACACTTTTTGTCTGCCCAATACTAGAAGAGAAATTGAATTAGTGTAACTTATTTGCAAACAATAATTTTATTTTAAAATCAAACGGCAAATTCTGAAAAAAATTAGGTACCTTTGCCCAGCCTTTTCCATCCTTTTGTGCACCTCCTAGAGCATTCAAAGATGTAGCTATACAGTCCCATTTTCTTCTAGTCTCTTGCTTCGCATGTGCTGTGCGCAAGAGGCCCCTTGCAACTCCTGGGTTCTCCATCAAAAAATCTGCAAGAGCCTCCTGATGTTGGTATGATGGTCTGCTCATTTTGCTGAAATTATATTATTTGGTGTTATAAAGTGTAAAGAAAATCGATTACAGTTGAGAAAAGAGTAATTAATAAATGTTGACTTACTTTGTCTTCAAAATAATACAAGGAGTCCGTAAATATTGCCGTAAATGAATAGCTTCGGCGATCGAATAACTTCCATTCCCAATACGAAGTTAAAAATACAATGCCATATCAGCAAAAACTTTAAACCGAACACTTGAAATACCACTCCGTTAAGTGGAGGTTTATCTCTAACATAACTTAGACAAATTTATTTGTTTACGTACTTTAAAAGTGATAGGTAATTCGCGCGCTTTCAATGGCGGGACGGGAAAGTGTCAAAGTGTGGCCTACGCCAAATTTAATCAGCGATCATTATTTCATTGCTCTCACAAAAGTATGTTTATGACCATGTTACACAAATGGAAAGAAGACTGTTGATGATTATGTACATCAAAAGTTTTGAAAAAGTGTAAATAAGTGAAGATTTTGTTAGATTTTATTAGTTTTATTTTTGGTAGTTTAAGTTTTATTTTATATGGCAATCATACGTCACTCAGATTAGTCGATCGTGCACTCGATTTCGATTCCAATCCAGTTTTCGTTCCAGAGTACCAACTTTACCAGGATCGAGATTGGAATTGGAACTGTATTGGAATCGTATTAGATAGGAATTTATATCAAGAGTAAGGCTGCTGGCCTTTGGTCAAAACATCTCCGATTTGGTCGAAGTACGTTCGCCTAGGTCGACTCTTATCTGCCTGTCCATTCACACCCGCCTTATGTATCTGTTTCGCCAATCTTCTTTCATCCATCCTTTCTATGTGCCCGAACCATCTAAGCATCCCTTTTTCTATCTTACTCACTACATCTTCTGATACACCGCAAAGTTCTCGTATCTCGCTGTTCCTCACTTTCTCAACCAATGTCACCCCAGTCATACTTCTCAAACTTCTCATTTCCACTGCATTTATTTTACTTTCATGCTTCTTCTGCCAAACCCAACATTCACTTCCATACATAAGTGTAGGGACCAGCACTCCTCTATGAACAGCCTAGCCCTCCGGGAAATCTTCTGACTGTTCATAAAGTTATGCAGAGCCCTATTCACTTGATTTCCTGCCATAACTCTTCTTTCAATGTCGTCGTCAGTTAATTAATAAATCTACACTTGTTATTCTACGTTAAATTACACGTATTATTTTTAAATTTTATTATAATTTTACACATCTATAAATGTTTACTGACTGTCCAAACAATTACCTTCAGGCGACAGCCAAACGATTTAAATTTGTTGCGAGGCTCGAGAGAACTTATGGACCAAAGAGTCGAAACTTTTAATTAAGTAAAGTGAATTTCCGTAAACGTCGTTTGAGGCAATTTGCGAAGTTTGAACGACTGTCAACAAGTCGGAACAAGCTGGAACCGATTTGTGTTGACACTGACTGAACTAGGAGTAGAAAATATGAAAAATATGGTAAATGACGGACTTGAGTTTTTGCGGAGCGCGTGGATGGTAGCCTTTTAGGTTATCTAAAGCCCTGGGCAAAAATCCAGGCCCAAACACTCATATTACAATACTGAACAACGTTTCCTTGTCCCGCACCGCGAACAAATTTAGAGTAACTAGTTCTTCTGTGCGGGAAAAATCAACTATTTGGCGAAATCATCGATGAACATCGATGGAGCTACGTTTTTAAAAAAAGAAGAAGAGGTTGGTAAATGATGGTACTTCCCTACGTAATAATTGTATAAGCCAATACTTTAGTCCAAAATGGACATAGATCTAGGCTCTTAAAGTTCGATTAGCATCAATTATGTTTATTTTAATTTTAAATACACTTATACAATTATGTATATTAATAACGTGTCTAGCTACCTACTAGCTATAATATTAAGCCAGTTTTATGTACCTTTGGTTTATCAAAAAGCTAAGTTAAGTTATACATTATGAAATGACTCACTTGTACAGATATTCCACAATTTTTAATTATTAGTAGGACCTGACGTTTATCCTGTCGTTTTATATTATAATCAAGTATGGAGGCCAGTGTTAGCTTCACGATTATTTAACACAAAGTATGTTGTAAGTGTTTTTTAAAATATGTAATGTGAATAAGTGTGGAGCACCTTTGAAGATGCCATAGAGCGAAACCGGTCAGGTCCTACTAATAATTAAAAATTGTGGAATATCTGTACAAGTGAGTCATTTCATAATGTATTACTATATGTTCCACCAAGTGCCGACAATCGAAAGCATAAATTATCTAAGTTAAGTTATCCACTATTTGACTGCTTCGGTGGCGTGGTCGGTAGTGTATCCGCTTTCGACGCCGGAGTCTCGGGTTCGATTCCCGGTCGGGACAAACTTTGTGTGATGACACATACGTTTGTACCGAAGTCTGGATGTTTCCTATGTATAATATGTATGTATTTACAAAAAAAAAATGTATATAAGTATTTATATTAGTTTATCTAGTACTCATATCACAAGCTTTGCTTAGTTTGAGACTAGATGGCGTTGTGTGGATTGTCCTAACATATTTATTTATTTATTTATTTATTTATTTGGCCCTCATGGGCACTATTGGAAGAGTGGATTCGCTGCCGGCCTTGATCCAGTCTATGACCGGCAGCGACCAATGTTGGGCCGCCGCCGTCGCTTCCTTCGCTCGGGAGGTGATGGCGGCGAAGAGAGAGGCTCTACGTGAGCGGGAGCGTGCAGGCCGTACGCTCCCGCCCCGGCGGGCACCAGTCAAGGGGCGACGGCGCATTGCCTACACCCAAGCCCCCGACTGATAGGGCCGTGGGCGGTGGGTCGGGGGGCCCACCGTCCACGTGAATGGCCCTGAGGAATCCGACGCCCCTTATGTGTTTCGAGGGCGTCGCTTCTGTGTCGATCAGGGGGGGTCGCCCCCCCATTGCAGAACCACTCCACCACCAGCGATACTTAAGTAGGTACGAGATAAGAGTAAAAAAACCTCGTCTAAACTCGTAAATCTCCGCAACACTTCAAAACAAAGATCCATCCTTCCACGTGAATCTGATTTGAGCAGAATCCTTTAACAGTGGCGCTGAATCTCGCGTGTTTTCGTACAAGAAACGCGATTCATCTCCCTGGCGCATACTTTGCCGTGTTGCATGGCCACTCAGGGCAAGTTGAGAAATGTTTAGACATTGAAATACTATGGAACTTTCTGTTTAGTATTGTGCTTAGAATTCTAAGCTTACTTGCCAAATAAACCACGATGCGGACAAAGAAATAGTTTTCTAGAAGTTTTGTTTTTGTGCTGTGATTTGGCGTGGAATTTTGAACTTGTAGCTTTGACATCTCTACTAAAAGTTTGGTCTAATTCTAATTCGTTTAGGTAGAGGGACGCGTAATAAATCGAATCTCTGTTTAGAAAATACACGACTTGCAATGAATTTATTTCACTGAAGGTCTGGTGAATGTGAACTTATACACATCTAAATTAAATAAATCTAACTACTTTGCAATATTCCGCCACATGCAAATTACCCAACTCTCGTATTTATTCATGCACAAGACCGCCCTCCAAACCCACTTAAAATTAGGCCGAAAGAATAGAGAAATAATTTTGGAAATAAAATAAATATGAGAGTTGTGTTATCGTGCAAAAAATAATAAAAAACCTCGACACGTGTTTCGCCTCCAACCAGGGGCATCATCAGGAGATGTCGATGGCTCGGCACACGGCGCCCGAATGAGCCACAACTCGTAAACCGCACCTATTTATATCCTAAGGTTTTTTATTTCTACCCACAACCATTACACCAAATTATTTTATGTCTACCCTCCACCGTTGTTTGAATGACGTATACCTACCCGCAGCAAAGGGGAAGAGGCGAAATTAAGTTGATCATTTATAATATTAGGGTTCAAGCGTCTATGTTTGTAGATTTCTAATTGTTCCAAAACCGAAAGCCTCAGTCCTTTGTTGCAGGTGTGTAAAACGTCATAAGTGTGAGGATTAGGTAGGGAGTGACCGGAGTCTAATAAATGTTTTGCGAAATGAGACCGTTCGGGGCGATTGTTAGATTATATTAAATTAGATTATACTTTATTGTAGACCAATACAAAAATACAAATGAAACAGACTTAATATTTAAGTAGTATGTACAAATGGCGGCCATATCACCAAGAGTGATCTCTTACAGGCAACCTTTGGATGGACATAAGTAGGTAGAAGTGAAGTAAACAGTGGATAGGTATTGGCATATATTATGAAAAGAAAGACAGAAATGTTCTGAAAAGAAAAGTAATGGAATAAACTGAAAATAGTAATTATAGAAGATATACCTACATATAGTAAAACTTAAACACTATTAAATAAAAAGAGATAATTTTATACCTTGTAGGGAATTAGGGATACATAAAAACATAGAGTGGAAAAAATAGATTACAGTAGTTAGGAGCCAAGGTAATGGTCTTTTAGCATTCGTTTGAAGACAGCCAACGTTGGTGCTCGTCTAACAACTACCGGCAGATCATTCCATGGTCGCACGGCCTTAATGGAGAAAGACCCACCATAAAAAGTCGTTGAGTGCTCTGGCACTGCCAACACCAGGGTGTCCGACAATTCGCAACAATTAGAAATCTACAAACATAGACGCTTGAACCCTATTTTTTTAAATTATCAACTTAATTTCGCTTCTTCCACTTTGCTACGAGTAGGTGTACGTCATTCAAACAACGGTGGTGGGTAGACATAAAATAATTTGGTGTAATGGTTGTGGGTAGAAATAAAAAACCTTAGGATATAAATAGGTGCGGTTTACGAGTTGCGGCTCATTCGGGCGCCGTGCGCCGAGCCATCGACATCTCCTGATAATGCCCCTGGTTGGGGGCGAAACACGTGTCGAGGTTTTTTATTATTTTTTGCATGATAACATAACTCATATTTATTCTATTTCCAAAATTATTTCTCTATTATTTTGGCCTAATTTTAAGTGGGTTTGGAGGGCGGTCTTGTGCATGAATAAATACGTGAGTTGGGTAACTTGCATGTGGCGGAATATTGCAAAGTAGTTAGATTTATTTAATTTAACTATGGACTTCCGAAAAGTAACGCGTGATAGTATTAACTTTATACACATCTCATTTTTGTTCACTTTGAACGACCTTAAATTTGTGATCTTCACTTTTCGAGGGTTGTTTCTCTCCATTGGTATTTGTGGGGAATTAAGTTGATCAAAACAATCAAAAGGCACGTTTGATCAGATTTGTCAATGGGAAAAAAATCCTGCAATAATTCCATTAAATAGTTGGTCAATTCCGATTTCACTATACTGATTGAAACTATAATTCAGTCCAAAACTTTATGCAATTCTCAATAGAGAAATTGATCAAGTCATAACCAATTCCCGATAAATCAATCGATTGCAGCCAGCTATTTCTTTGAGGCAGATATTTTCCTAGAAAGACAGTGACCATAACGGTACGTATTGGTTTTTTGATTTATTTGATCGCGGGACGAATATATAAGCAGGCTGTTTTTCTTATCGATGGACAGCATGAATAAATAATCGAATAGATTTTGAACAATTTTTTTTTTACTTTTATGGACGTGTCTCACTTTTATACGCTATTAAATGTTGCGTAAAATTTAATTAACTACAAAAAATAACTAAATGGAGACAGCTCTATAATCTAGATTTCAAATAGCATCAATTGTGTTCTAGATAACGTTGTGTGAGCATGTCCAAAAACATTTATGTAAAAAAAAATCTCTGAACAACGTGTAACGTTGCAAGAAGAAAAAGTTAAAAATACTTATTACTTTACAAAAGATTTAGGCAGAAACCACCTGAGTCGACATTTTTTACACCGATTTGGCACTAGGTGGCTGGGCTAATGCGGTTCACGTGAGTACGATAAACAACGGCACTTTTCACTTTTAAAAAAAAAATTATATTTCTATTTTTCTTTTTAGTTAGTTTGTACTGGGAGTGCTTTCTATTGTGTCCATTTCAGTGTGTCTTTTCAACTGAGAACTTGTAATATCCTTACATAATAATTATGCATTAATACATGTTAGACAAGTACAAGTACATATTGCAGAAATATAAAGATAACAAAAATGTAAAACCATCTAAAGCTCTCTGCACTTAAATTGAAATTAAGTTACTTAGATAAACCTCGTTTCATCGACGTTGGTTCTCAAATCTGCGCCACCGAAGATACTGCAAATGGAATAGATAACGCTCCTATAGCGTTGTAGCTAAGTAATGTGACCAGCCGTACGTGTTACACAGTATATACGGTCTAATGTCTATGATGTTAGGGTGACCACATTTTCAGTTTACGAAGGATATTTTTATAGTCTAAATATTGCTCGTGGCTAAGTGGTAACATCAGGCAATAAAAGATATGTCTAAGCATTAAATCGTGTTAATTCCCGAGTTAAAGAAAAATATAAATAAGCAGTAATAGTTTAAGTTAACACATTGCAAAGGCAACCAGGTTGATCTTAGGACGGGTAACCATTTCTTAAGACACTAAGACCCCTCCGTGTCTAGGAGAGCATGTTAAACTTTCAGTCCTGGAGGCCATACGGACATCTAAGGCTGTCGTTACAAGTAATGGGAGCCTTATCAATGCAGGAATGTCTCTAAATAAATCAGAATCATGGTATCTATATAAGTGTGGCATACACCGATCGTAGCAACGTGCACGTCGCACACAGATGTCTAGTAACAGATTTTATTGTTACCTTAACGTAATATTGACCAAGTTAGTTTCTTGAAAGTTTTAAAGGAACATAGGATCTGAATTATAACAATATTTGAGTTCATGTCTTATTGATTAGTATGCTCATGTTGCAATACTTTCACGTAAGTTTTTTTGATGAGGAGTTGTGTGTGTGAGTGAGTTTGAATAATTTTTTTAACGTAGGTATTGTAATTAACTACAACTAGTATGGCCATTATCGAGGTTATTCGATGACATAAATACCAAAAAATAAAGGAGAAAAAGATTGACGACTGAAATTTTCTTAGATATCATAGGTTAATACCCATATCGATATGAGCTTATTGGCTTAATTCGATATTACTATGCAGAAGCATAGTAATATCGAATTAAGCCAATTATCTCATATCGGCTCTAGAAAGAACCGATTGTCTGAGGTAGTCAGGCTACCCAAGGAATATAATACTACAATATGGTCGTACTCATACATAACACAGTTTAAAAAAAAATGAGGACTAGCTGATTGCTTAAGCTTCACCCGCGTGATATTGGTACCTAGCTCATTGCCAATCCTAAAGGAACACATTACCGCGATAAAAAGTAGCTCTTAAGTATAATACAGCTATAATTAGTAAAAGAATTTTGAAAATAAGTTTCATAGTTTCGGGGCTTAAATAAAAATAATATGTAAATTAATTTAATTTATTATTAATATTTTTTTTTAATATTAATATTTTATTTATTTCAAGTAACAAGACTCATGGGGTTAGTAACGATGATTGCTTAGCCTTAGATTGTTAGTTCTCGCTGGAGACCATGCTTCAAGCCATGGTCTCCAGCGGGAGTAGGTGGAACGCGGGCGTGTCCTTCTGCGAGCAAGTCGTGCTCGCGAAGGAGGCGGCCGAGAGGGAGAGGGAGCGTACCCTCCCCGCCGAGTTCCGTAGTTAGCGGCGAGGGCGCCGCAGACTCATCTACGCCCAAGACCATCGACCTCCATGATCGGGGCCTGAGGACGGCGGGATCGCCACCCGTCGTCCTTACGCAACCAGATTCACTCACTGACGCGGGATAAAACCCTACCCCAACGACGCGGGATTCTCATCCCGACCCAACCCCCGCAGAGACCACAGAGGTGATCAAAGTCCGCCGGGCGCCACTGGAAAAACGTCCTGCTTGTAACCAGAGACGCCCGGCTCGAACGTTAGAGCGGCAGCGGCCTAAGGCCGCGGAACTAAAAAAAAAAAAAAGCCTATATTAGTAGATCAAATTACACAAATTACACATTTTTACAATTGTTTTCATCCATTAATGTTTATTATTAATGTTTTTCGATGCAACAGTGTCGGAACATTTTTGCTTGAAGTTAACAAACAGTCGAAAAGTAACTCTTTTCAGCCACAGGTTATTATCCATAAAAAGATGCATCTTACTTTGTGACGCATTATAGTCACACTGGCGTCTAATCGATATTTTTTCAAGTCTAAAATTCACCTCTGTTTTTCTCTGAATATAATTCGCTATGTCAGACTCTAAATTAGTCTTGACCACATTCGTAATAAACATATTATTATAAATGCAAACCAACAATCAATCAAATATTTACTCTCTATAATATTAGCAAAGAAAAATAACTAAAGACTTGATATACGAGTTACTAGCATAGTTCACCCCTCCAGCCAAGCTTAAAGTGCTTGTTAAAAGTTGTTAGGAAAAAGCTGGTTATGTAAAGATATATATGACACTAAGTTTTACTCGATAACCTGAACTAAAAGTACCTAGTTATGTCGGTCACTATGTGAATACATTGCTAGCACCAGTATAACGGTACCCGATATACTAAACCACAGCAGTGACTATATCCATAAATTCGTGCTTTAACAACTGCGTTAGTTTTCACGGAACTGTTGAAAGTAGGTAGATTTTGTACCCCAGTTTCATGCAAGAAGTTTTATTTTTATTTTAATAACACCTACTTATCCATGCTCATACAAAGTTTTGAGTTTTAAAGGATAAGTTAAATGAAAGGTATTTTAATTCGCTAACTGTATTACTTAGGATTAATTCGGGTATGGATGCTATATTTGTACCTTGTATTGTATATTTTACAATATTTTTGATAATAAACTGTTAATTTATCGATGCTTCTCAGGACGAAAGAATAAGCACCTATCGCCATCCAACATGGCAACACGGCCAGCATTCTGGGAATCTTCTCAGTCGGCAATGACGCGGAGGTTTTTTTAAACGATATTTTGTAATGTAAATATTTTTAGTATATAATTATGTATATTGTAATTCTTATTGTAAATTAACACCATGTGTAAAAATTTTAATTTAGTTAAATATCTTCTTTAGTTAATTCTAATTATTTATTTCTTCTTCTTTTATACTAAGGTGAAACCGGTCAGTTTTAATACATCTGTTAGAATTTATTCAGTTATTAGCCTACTTCTATAGGTTATGATACTCGTAATTCCAATTTAAATTGTAAAATATAAAACAACAGTTCGAAAGTAAACCGTGTACTTAAATTGAATAGCTGCTATTCTTACTCCATCTAACTAAATATTATTTAAAGAGAATGGTTGCTGAAAGCCAAGAGATGAAACAGTAGCTTGCTGTATTTTGTATTTGTTAGTGTTGATAAAGGCTCCGGTGCTCCGGGCTCGGTGTTTGAGACTACTGGAAATATAGAACAAAGGAATCTAACAATGAAACGCAATGTTATAGAATAGAAAACAGGCTCTCAATTTGTAGAAGAGTTTCTGCTCAAACGAAACATATTTTTTAAAAGATTTTTATCCGTAAATAACCGCAAATTAAATTATTAACATTTTAATTATTAAGACAAAGTATTAAGAGTGATTAGGGGACAATATCTCTGGATACCCAAGACATCCTTAACTGCACTCGGTACGGCTCCTGACAGATGGACAAGGCTCTGTCAAATACAGGTATCCAAAGCAATAATCCTTGTAACTCACTATTAAGCTGAGCACTGACGATGAAACCATTTGGTTTTCGCAGCCATCATTTGTCATAAATGATTGGTGCACCCTAGATGCATCCAAACATGGTACCATTGAGCTGCTACCGTTTAGAACACATGACCATAGATAATACACATTATGCATAGCTTCACCATAGAGTAAAAAGGATAGTTCCCCGAAAATTCTACCGTAATTGGAACTACTTCCATGGCGAAGTGCATGTTTTTCATCGAATCGATGTTTTCCGTCGACGGCCAGACGCATGGATCTCAACTACTAAGTTATCTGTGGATTTCAACATATATCTCATGAACTTGCTTCCTATGTTCGTAATATATCTCAACTACATAGTTTATAGTTATCTGTGGATATCAATCTATTTGGGAATCCAAAATGTTTCGACAACCATCAAAAATGGGAGATAGGTCGGTCAATTTTGACAAATGATGGTTGCCATGTTGCCAAACCCATATGGTTTCATTGTCACTGGCGAAATATAGGCTTAAACTGCCTTTGGGGTAACCAGAGACTTGGGATGGCGCTCGCTTCGCTCATACTATATCTATGGGGGTAACAGTCGTGACATATTCGACTTAAATCGACAAATATTACAAGACCAAATTAACAAATATTTTTATTTTCTGTCTTAAAGTCAATGACGCATAGCCCGTATGAGTTGGTGAAGTAGGTACAAGACTTTATTGCGAAAGTAAATACCTAATATACATATAGGAGGGGACATATTATACCTGTGGTAGTAATAATATTACTTATATTAGGAACCTCTTGCAACATTTATCTACACAACACGCTTCAGTCTATCGCTTGTACCATCACTAGAGTTGCCGACTGTTCACTGACCACAGAGTTCATGTAATGGACGAATGCATAACTACGAGTATGTTGCTTTATTTTTACTATCTTTATGCCGTTAAATTACTAGTAAACGTAGTGCTATACGCTGATTTATGCAAGATAAAGAGAGTTTAGAAAACTAGACTATTTCGTTTCAATTTTACTATGCTTCCAATATGTGATATCGTTGTAACTATACCAAGATTTGGTCATTGTCATGAAAATGTAGAATCATTAATATAATGATGACGTTGATAAGTTATTTTAACTACAGCGGGCCGAGTGGCGGGCGAGAACGAGACCCAAACTGTGATAAATACTCTGTATCAACATCAAGATCAGTTGGTTATTTTCGGTTAGCGCGTTCTGCTACTATAAGAAACTATTGGCCCACGACATAATCATAATAACATAGTGTAAAACAAAGTAGCCCGTTCCCTATGTGTGCTTAGATCTTTAAAACTACGCAACGGATTTTGATGTAGTTTTCACCAATGTTTTTGTGTATATAATTTGTCAAGCGGGCGAAGCTGTGGGACTCCGCCAGTGCACTTGTATGACGGTGACCGAAAGTAGCGTATCTCAGCTGTTCTATATTTACTCATTAGTTAACCGAGCCAGAATAAGCTACCTAAATAAAGTCGTTGCCATCAATGTTTTGCATCGATTTTACGGAACCGGTACCGCCTCCACCTATGGTTTAATCCACAATTACAGCTGCTGACTGCTCACAAACCGCAGCCCATGCAAATTTATACGCTTAGCGCGCATGCTCTCTTAATTACGACGGCTAATGCGTTTTCGATTACCCACGACGACTACCGTTAATTGGAAGACTTCTGGCAAAGGGTCAATATCAGTTCTGGGTTTTGGGTTTCACACAACTGTATGCTTCATCTTGTACTTATGAATAATATACATACACCTAGACACAACTCATTCCCAATAGGGTTGGCAACTCAGAGTAACTATCTCAATACTACGTATCTGTAAAATAAAATAAAATGTTACGTTTATTATCTTTGAAATTTTTAGAAAATTATTTAGATTCGTCAAAAGTTGGTGTGACTCTACCGAGGGTTCCAAAATGCAACGAGACTGAGAAGAGCCCTCAAGAAACTCAGTTCGGCTTTTTTCAGAATATTTCATCTTAAATCTAATACCTACAGAGTTATTTAGAAAGGAGCAATTCGTGTTACAACCAGGCAACCTTGTCATCTAAGAAATCATTAATACTATAATATAATAATCTAAATCTGTAGAACGCTGATAACCGCTCTGCACCACTAACAAACGCTCTGCACGTTAGAACAGTCAAACAATGAAGGATAACGTAACGGCCCTACAGCGTTACCAGTTGATGTGTAACAATATATTGAACTAATTATTGGATGTAGTTATTGTACTGTGTATTATCAATGTAATGTGGTGCAAAGCGGAAGGCAAACTTATACTGGGCAACCAATGTCAGAGCTGTTTAGTGATTTGGCACAAAGAAAACTGGTGACACTCGCCCTCTATCTATGGATGGTTGATCTGAGGTTAGCAGAGGCTATGAATGCTGGTATGGATCTTCACTAAATAGTTGCGTCCAAAAAGACTAAAAAAATTAAGTCAAACTTTAATTCGAATAAAAATATTACGAAGCTTACGTCTAAATTAAAAAAAAAGAACGACATAATATAACAATGAAAAGGCAAAGTTGACCTTAATGTTTACGAGATTCATTTACATATTGTATAGGGCAGTAAGTTACTAACATGTCATGATAAAGTTAATTTACTTATAAGTGGTACTTCTAGAATGAAAGTTACACTATCAGGCGAGCTGTTAAACAATAAACCCAACGATTAGATTGTTTCTTTATGATAATTTTCAGCCATTTCTTTTTTTTATTAGAATGTCTTTGACGTACAATGGAGATTCTAATTTTAAATTATTAGAACTTTTGACAGCTAGATTGCCTCTAAATTGTACTCAGTTTCTAACTAACTTTTTTTATGTAATTAATCAAAATAATTATATACAGGGATCTTGGAAAACAAATATCAGATGTTACTTGTCAGGATTCGAACTTAACCATTGATATATTATGTAGATAGCTTCGTACACACATAAACTTACTCGTATCAATACTGCGTATTGGCCCAACAAAGTTACTATAAAGTATTAGTTTAGTATTAGTAGTTATTTAGCGAAATTAGTGCAATTATATATAAAAAAATCCAACATCATATACTCCGTTGTTTTATCATGGACTTTCGCCAGGTAACGCCTGACTCCATTGAGTATTACTATAAAGTGTTTCTGTACCCCTTAGGGTATAATAATATAGACGTGAATATGCGTATCATACTTGGACTAGCCAACCGTGGTTTATTTTCTACAGTCAATCAATATCCAACGTGGCAACACGGACAGCATTCTGGTAACCTTCCCAGTCGACAATGACACAGAGGATTTTTTAAATGAAATTTTGTGAATATTGTAAATATTTGTGAGAATATATTTTCTGTATGTTGTAATTTCTACTGTAAATAAACTATATACATAAAAGACTTTCTCTTTACTATGCCCATGCCATGTCGAAGCTTGTTGTCTGAAATCAAATTACAGTTGCTAGCTCGGCATCGTTTTAGACGTACTACCTACGATATTGTTCAGCAGCCTGTGTCGTGTTATGCCATGTCATGTTACTGTCATGAAATCATGTTATGTAACCACTAAACTTCACAAGAGATACACAGTGTTCTGTAATCTTGAGAGTATCGTTAATTAAGTAGAAACATATATATCTATTCTATAAATTGGAAGTACTTAAGTTTATTTTCTTTGCAAAAAAAAAACACCAAATTTTTGTTGTTTATTTTTGAGTTTGTTTCAAATTAAAAATCTTTATTCACATAGGTCATAAATACGCTTATGAAAGTTAAAAAAGAGAAATTCTCCGTATAAAATATACTGTCAGATTCGCAAAACAAAACGTAGTCTCTGAGTAAGAATAATCTTATTATTAAAAGTTTTAAAGATAAGCATAAGAAAATTTCTATGCTTTTCACGTTACCTCTAACATGCATGTTTTGCACGTTAGAAGATGAAGAAAGATGAGATGAAAATAGCAGCAGTTTATCAAGAAAAACCGGCCAAGTCCGAGGTCGGATTCGCGCACAAAGAGTTTCGTACCATCTATGAAAACGGCAAAAAATCACGTTTGTTGTATGGGAGCCCCCTCAAGTGTTTATTTTATTCTTTTGAATATAATGTTATCAAAGAAGCAAAAAGAAAAAAAGGCAAATATGGGAAGGGACCTTTATAACGTTTCATATTCCATTTTCTGATCGAAGCCAGGTCATTACCTTAAGTATTTTTCCTTTATGACGGAACCTTATTTCTTTGTCAGAGGAAAACGTCTCTTTTTCCCTTTGTGTCTATTTATTTCTCGTCACATTTCATTGAGATAAAATATTGCACGATTAAAGATCATACTTTTATCGTATATTAATAAAAAATATACACACTTATCACGCCTATATCCCCGAAAGGGTAGGCAGATGTGCATTACACACCCACAATTTACCAGTATTTCTAGTCCCGCGTAACAGGGGGCAAGCGTATTGCCGTTATCATGGGTTATGTCCAAAATGGTCGAATAAATTTAATAAAAAGTAGCAGCAATATTGTAATTTTGAAACAAAAAACTTGAAACCCGTTGCCTTGCGATGATATGTTGATGAAAGGCAACAAAATCTTACGTGTCAGCCACTATGGCACAGCCAATTGCAGTCCTGGGCGTCTCGGACTAGTAAAAAATATACACAATAAAATAACTAGGTATGCAATGCTTTCTGCTGTTGCAATAATTGAGCTGAGTTTGTCGATCTGGGTCGAACTCCTAAACGACTGGACCGATCTTTATGAATTCAGATATATGCACTCACGGTGTATGACGATAGCCCATTTAATTATTAATTTGACTTTTTAAAATGAGGTCAGTAAGATTGACTCACCCTAGCTCCTTGAGATCCTGTTGAAAACCGGCGCCGGTGGTCAGATGCTGTTATTACACAAACACACTTCACTTTGAACAGTTTTTGGATTGTTAAGTTATTTAATATTGATTATTTTGTGGAGAAAAATAGTTTGAACGTCTCAAAGATGGCGAACGTTGAATGACGTCACTTGCCACACAGGTGTTGCGGACGCCGGGTGAATGTCAGCTGACCATAGATTATAAAAGAATTATACACACGGTGATGGTCACTATGACCGTGCCAAATTTAAAAAAAATCCGTTCCAGTCGTTTAGGAGGAGTTCAAACACGAACGAAATACACGTGTCGTCTAAGAAAGAGCTTCGTAAACTCCGCTCAAATATATTATCCCTCTTTTAGTGTAGGTCAATACCTACACTAAAAGAGGGATAATATATTTGACAGTACAATGTACTGTACACAAAAAAAAATCCATTTCAATTCAAATACACTTTATTGTACACAACATGGAGAACATACATAAAGGAGATATCACTTAAGAAGAGTACAAATGGCAGCCTTATTGCTAAATCTAATAAATTGATCTCTTCCAGACAACTTTTGGATTGACAGTGAGTTTAAGAAATTAAAAGGGGATATGCAGTGGCATAATAATACGCTCCCTCTTCGACGGTAACTTACCAGACAACATTGGTAAGTTACCGTTACAAGTAATAGCGGCTGATTAGGTACTGCCAACCTGGTACTTGTAGGTTTTAGGCTTTTCGTTGATCGGCAGGTGCACCGCTTGCATGTAACACTTTTTTCGGCCTCTAAGATTACTAATTTCCCCTTACTCTTACTCCACTTAAAGTATAACTGAATCAATCATAATCAACATTATTTTCTCAAAGTGAAAGCGTCTTCAGGTATAAAATCTTCCCGTATTTAGGAAAATTAATAAAAAATACCACATTAAAAGGAAGGCTTTTCTTCATCAAATTTGAGACGGGCTCGGGCAGGGCGTTTGATTGAATTAACATGAAACTTCCAGGCCCTCGGCTGACAAAATTATCGTCACAGAATTGTGCCGCCATTCAACTCGTAAAAAAGTTTTACTTTCAAATTTTTTTTTGTAATTCATTTTATTTTTATTGAGAGACGCGAAAATGCATTTTTTTGTATTATTTGCCTCCTTCTAATCTTTGACTAGCAAATTCAATGATGCATGAATTACTTCTTAAAAAATGTATTATGATTGTATTCTAGTAAGGGAATAATTTAACAGACGGTACTGATTATTCTGCAAGAGTCCCAGTAAAAGATAAATTTTACCCTCCAACCTTAATATCGTACAAATATCTCCACGAAAACAATTATGAAAATTTATCAATCTTTCCAAGACATTTATACAGAGACTCACATTTTTTTTCATTTAAGAGACCAAGGAAGAAATAAATGTACGGTCCAATGGAGGGTTAAAAATGTTCCTGGCTGTAAGAAGACGGTCATTAAACATGATCGCTATCATAATTGAATTAAAAATTCCAACACGAGCGTTTCTAAGTGTTAGATGGTGGGAGTGAAAGAGGGGACGTGGCAGTTAATGCTATTGTACTTGCTACCTGGTACCCACGTTAAAAACTGTTTTTTTCTGACAATAACAATTTATGTTTATGAAATTTCTAAAAAACCGGCTATGTGCGAGTTGGAGTCGCGTATAAAGGGTTCCGTAACAAAACGACAAAAAAAACCACGTTTGTTGTATGGAAACCCCCTTGAATATTTATTATATTCTGTTTTTGACTGAGGGAGCGAAGCGACTGAAGTCTTCGTTTCAACTTGCAGACTGGGGAGAATTTCTTTCGTCTGTACCTCGGTTTTACCCTTATAGTACGGAACCCTAAAAACGACGAGGTTACGATAGAGATTGTTATTTTGAAATTTATTGCTTGTCAATTTGCTTTCAAATCTTGTTTTCAAATCACTAAACTGGTGCCCAAAAATTGAAGTCACGAAGTCAAAACAATAGACGGGTACCTTAACGACTACAGACGCTTAATTTCAAACCAGTCTGGTAGATATTGCAGAAATGCATCGCTAGTTACCGCAGAATGCAGGAAAACCTCCGTTATCTCGGTGCTGCGGGCTATGTCTGTCAACTTGACAGACGAACCGAACTAAGATTCGCTTTATCATTTTGACATTATACAATCGTCATTGTAACTTCTACGTAGCATTCCAGGGTAATGATTTTAGAACAATTTAAGGTAGAGACGTTAATTAAGTAATTCCTGTTTTTTAACCGACTTAAAAAGAGGTTTCTCAATTCGAATGTATATATTTTTTTATGTTTGTTCGCGGAAAACTTCGTCGTTTATGAACCGATTTTAACACTTTTTTTGTTGAAAAGGAAATATTTCCTAGGTGGTCCCATTATAAGGAAACCAGGATCTGATGATCGGATCACAGAGAAATCGAGGGGAACCTTAAAAAATTGCAAGGGCGACTAGTGCGTTTGTTAATTTTTCCATTAGGTTTTTTTTAAATATTTAGTTCGACAAATTGACGCCACTCACCTGATGGTAAGCTGTGGCGACGTCGGTCGATTGTGGGCGACTCTCACAGTACATAGATATACTATGGAGAGTGGCCCTCAACTTGACGACCCAGTGATGTGCCTCTTCACGCTTTGCTTAAAGAACCCAGGGTTATATGTTGGTTGTTAGGTATTGTAAAGGACTACAATTTAATGAAGGTTTGGAGTCGATCTGATGAGGGAGCCGAAGCCAGTCGAGGGAACTCATCAAAGATTTACAGCAGTTACGTTGTGTTTGGGTTTGATTAATTTGTATTGAAGAGAATTTTACATATCCCAACTTTTTAGTTTAGGTTTTTTTGTTCAAAATTATTTCTAATTTCTTCTTCTACACTAATAAATCTAATAGCTTATCGATGAGCTTATCCGTGTATGTGTATAGTACACATACACAACAGGAACAGTTTTATTAAACGAGACGCCCAGGACTGTAATTGGCTGTGCCACCGCGGCTGGCACGTAAGATTTTGTTGCCTTTCATCAACATTTCATCGCAAGACAACGGGTTTAATTTTTTTTCAAAATTAAACCTTACACCACACATAACCCATTATAATTGTACCTGATGACGACAATTAGGCTTGCCCCCTATTACGTGGGACTAAACATAATGGTTAATTGTGGGTGTGTAATGTACCTCTGCGTACCCCTTCGGGGATATAGGCGTGATATGTGTGTGTGTGTTTATTAAACATTAAAAACATAATTTGGGCTATTTAGCTCTATTTCCTCCCAAATCAAAAAAAGATAATTATATAAAACTATCCTGATTCATAACTGATATAATAACAAGTATAAAGTAAGCTTATACTAAATAACTTAAAAGCATATTGATTTTATACATCTCCCTGTGCCGGTACAACTAGAGAAGTCTTCGCATTTCATTTGTCGCTCCACCTCTTAATGTAATGGTGCTATCACATAAACTATTTACTTCAGTAAAAGAGTAAATTAAATTCCAGCACAGTATAGGATTACAGTAATAAAGTTTCTGTATTTTGAACGCAATAAGTTTGCGAGAAAATACACGTCAAAAATTGACACTGCAAATGACTTCAAACTACCGAAATGGGACCAAATAGTTAATTGAATTGGGACCACTTGGAAAGAAGTAGCTTTCTTAACAAACATATACTAGGTATGCAATACATTCTGCTGTTGCAATGATTGAGCTGAGTTTGTCGATCCGGGTCGAACTCCTAAACGACTGGACCGATCTTTATGAATTCAGATATATGCACTCACGGTGATGGTCACTATGACCGTGCCAAATTTCAAAAAGATTGGTACAGTCGTTTAGGAGGAGTTCGATCACGAACGAAATACACGAGTCGCCTAAGAAAGAGCTTCGTAAACTCAGCTCAAAAAAAAAACATACAGTCGACTTGAGAACCTCCTCCTTTTTTTGGAAGTCGGTTGAAAATTTGGTCCCTTTCCGACAATTATTCCCAAGTCCGAGACGCCCAGGACTTTAATTGGCTCTGCCATAGCGGCTGACACGTAAGATTTAGTTGCCTGTCGTCAACATTTCATCGCAAGGCAACGGGTTTAAATTTTTTTTCAAAATCACAATATATCTGCTACTTTTCATTAAATTCATTCGGCCATTTTGGACCTAACCCATTAAAAAATAAATGCGCGCGCTTTATACGAGTTGACGCGACTCAACATGCGCAAAATAGTGAAAAACGCTACGTGTATAAATAGATTTTACGATGTGAAAAATGTATATTTTCTCATTTTGAAAAATAATCAGTTGAAGCTTACGATCTGAGAAGTATTATGCCGTAGGAATTTTTGAATATTCAAAATTCGCCGAGATAAAAAAAATTTGAATTTGACCATTTTTGGTAATTTTTTCGCTTTAAAATGATTATTTCGTTTATTCAATTCTTCCCGTGGAAGATGGGAAGGCCTTTGGTGTGGGACGCTACATGCGTTGACACCTTAGCACCTTCACACCTTCCAAGCACATCGGGATATGCCGGCGCTGCTGCTGCATCGGCTGAAGGCGTAAATATGCTAACCTAGCAGGTGATTACATATTTGAGCCGTTTGGGGTTGAGACATGAGACATGGGGTCATGGGGTCCGAGTGCTCGCCGCCTTTATAGAGATATTGCTAAACGCCTAATCGATGCTTCTCAGGACCAGAAGGCTTGCTATTTTCTGGCCCAAAGAATAAGTATCGCCATCCAACGTGGCAACACAGCCAGCATTCTGGGAACCTTCCCAGTCGGCAATGACGCGGAGGATTTTTTAAACGATATTTTGTAATGTAAATATTTTTAGTCTATAATTATGTTTATTTTTTATATTGTAATTCTTAGTGTTATTAAATATTAAAAGCATTAAAAATTAAATATTTATTTTAAACATTTTTAAATATACCTATAAAAATACAAATTTATTTAAAAATTTAAAAAATTGTGACCCACCAGTAGCGGACTAGGACCCAAACTACCGGCGGAGGAGGCTACAGACTGAGAAACCTCCTAACAATACGGCACGTGTCAAGGATAACAACCTTCTGAATCTGACTCTTGATCCAACAATCTAACGAGAGTCTCTTGAGATGTTGATCAAGACTCTTCGCTATTAATCCGTTTGCCGAAACGACCACCGGGGCAATGATCGTCGAGTCTACGTCACGTCGAGTCACGTCGTCTACGTCGAGTCTACGGTGGTTATCTCGAAGGGCAGATCAAGGTACTTACTAAGTTTGTCCTTCTCTGCCTTCACGAGATTTTCGTCATGCGGGACGACGATATCGACGAGCACTGCCCGACGCTGGGCCCGATCAACCAACACGATATCGGGCCTATTGGCAACAATAGTCCTGTCCGTGATGATTGATCGGTCCCAGTAGAGCAACGCACGACCATTCTCGAGAACTGGCACTGGTGTGTACTTATAATACCTCGGACTCAATAAGGCCGTATTGAAGAGCAAGTTGCTGATGGATGATCCTGGCTACTTGATTGTGCCTATGCAAGTACTCGGTGTTAGCAAGATACGAACAACCGGAAATAATATGGCGAAGTGATTCACCAGGACGGTGGCATGCTCGACAAATGTCGACCGTACCGTCCTTCATGATGTATTTCCGATAGTTGTTCGTCTTGATAACCTCATCTGCAATTGCACATGCAAAAACCTTCAGTTTCCCCAAAACGTAGCCAGTTCACCGATGCGGGCAGGTCTACATCGGGTCCTGTTAAGAGTCGGTAGAACCACCCGTGTAGCTCCTTGCTCTTCCATACCTCCTTACGGTCTTCAGTACTAAACACCTTTGGTTTACGCCAGTTCTCGTTAGCCAACAAACTTCCCCCGCTGTACATGCATAACCGCACACTTATCAACACCGAACTCCATCTTAATGGCACTACTAAAAACTTCCGTAGTTTTTAATAATGTCACTAAATCTTGGTGCTTCAGTGTGAACAGTTTGAGGTCATCCATATACATCAGGTGAGAAATAACCTCACCCTCTCTACTAAACCGATAGCCTAGCCCTGAATCCTTCAGCAATGTGCTAAGTGGATTCAGTGCTAAACAGAACCACAATGGACTCAAACTGTCTCCCTGGAATATACAACGCTCAATCCTTATCAAGTGATGCGGATCAGAGGCGCACTCGCCACTACCTGGTTGACGAAGGACTGTGGTCCACTGCCCCATACACGAGACTAAGAAGGATTTAAGAGTCGGATTAATTTTATACAACTCTAAAATCCTCCCCAGCCATGAATAAGGCACCGAATCATACGCCTTCTTGTAGTCAATCCAGGCAGTAGAGAGGGCGCCTGGCCTGTTGGCTAATGGCCATGTCAATAAGGAGTAGCTCCTTAGTACCACGTGACCCAGCCCTACATCCATTCTGAGCACTATCTAAAATGTTGTTAGATATGATGTGTGAATTTAATTTATTTCTCAGAATAGATGTAAGGAGCTTGTAGATGGTAGGTAAGCAAGTGATGGGTCTATAGTTTATAGGTTCCGTGGTACTACCTGATTTATGGAGCAGGAAGGTGATGCCATTGGTCATGAAAGCGGGTAAGGAACCAGACTCAAGGGCTTCTTGATACTGTGTTGCCAAGCGTTCATGCGAACTCTGAACCCACTTTATCCAAAAGTTGTGCAATCCATCCGGTCCAGGACTTTTCCGTTTATATTTTTTTTTTATATTTATATTTATATTATTATTATATATTAAACCACACTAGCAGCTCATTGAGCTGATGCGTGTGTATCCCTGGATCTGAAGACAATGTCAAGTCGGTTCTTGAAAGCATTAACAGTGGGTGCTTTCATGACATATTTTCATGACATGACATGCAAACTGTTCCACTCAGCGACCACCCGGTTGGGCAGAAAGTGTTTTAAGGGGTTTCCCTTAGATTGTCCTCTACACAGTTTTAATGAGTGCCCGCGAAGAGGTTTATTTTCATTCTCACTATACGTATCTTTCAGTCCTGTCACATTGTAGTAGTTGCTCAGTATTTTATATGTTTCTATAAGACTACCCCGCTGCCTGCGTCTTTCAAGAGAAGTGAGACCAAGTTCTGTTAAGCGTTGATCATAAGGTTTATTCCTCAGTAAAATGGTTGTAACTTCTTTAAAACGCATTTTTTCGAGAAAACCACAAGAATCAAAATCAAAACATCTTTATTCATGTAGGTCACAAAGTAACACTTATGTACGTCAAAAAAAGAAAATGTTTCTTCATTTATATTTACCGCCAGATTCGCAAGGCAATAGGTAGAGCCTGTGAAGAAAGAACCTGGCAAGAAAAACTCACGGCCACTCTTTTTATTCACCAGTAAATACCATGATTCTGTTACAACAATAAAAAGAGGGCAGAGCAGTACGTGGCCATGTGTGGACCAAGTGAACTCAAAAATTATGGATCTCTGTTATTCACAAAAAAAGTCAAATACTAGTTAAAGGTGCAACATAATCTCAAAGTACCCATACCTAACAATATCAGTACAAAGTGTTTTATTTTGCCCATTTTACCCTTAGAAATCATTTTCCAATATAAAAACCAACTTTTTATCAGTTAACAAATTAATTTGTTTATAACAAGGAGATTTGTAAAAAGGTTAGCAGTTATATATATATGCATTGTTTAAGCTCTCTCCAATCACTAATACAGATTGCCTACTTACCGCCTACCACGGATTGGTAGCATCCGTCCTGCGTTATGGCATAATTTTCTGGGGCAATTCCACCGATAAGGAAATTATATTTAAAGCTCGAAAGCGCTGTATTAGGTCTATTTTTAATCTTAAAAAGACAGATAGTTGCAGAGAATATTTTGTGACGTATAATATTCTTACACTCCCGTCATTATATATATATGAAACTGCCCTGTTTGTGAAATCTAATCCAGGGCTGTTTCTCCGATTGGCGGATGGTTCTACACGCAGTCAAAGGGATAGCAGTAGACTAAGATTACAAAGTGCTAAAACGACGCTCATGAACAGGAGTATCTTCTGCCTAGCCCCTAAGATTTATAACAAATTGCCTAGAACCATTAAGAATTTGCCTATAAATCCCTTTAAAAAGACCTTGAAGGACATATCGTAAGTGTTACTACGACATAATGAATTTCCTAAATGATAATTTTTAAAACATTGTTATGCATGACATTCTTGGCTAATTTTTAATTTATTTAATGTACAATTTATTTTTGGAAAATTGACATTTTTTGTATTGATATTTTTAAAATATAGACATGCTCTATTTAATTTCCTATTTATACTATTGACTACAATGACGGTTTAATAATTTACATAAAATATCATTGATTGACTAAAGTTTAAAGTTTTTATGATTTGCTATTTAATGTGTTTAATTGTTACATAAAATAACTTATAATTTGTTTAAAGTAATTTTTCAATTATCAATAATTTTTGTACGCCTGTCTGGGCAAAACAAATGTTGGCACTATAAAAAACGACAATTATATTGTAACAACATCCATGTAACCCGTGTTTATGCAAATAAATGAATCTTGAATCTTGAACAATTAATAGCCCACCGGCTCAAATTTATTTTTCTTACCAATTGACTCCTTTTGGTCCAAGGTTTACAAAAAGTACAAACTTGTATAGGCGCATTCACATTTTTAGTGATTGGTCAGTCATTTTCATTTCTACGCACATTTTCGGGGGTTTGTCCCTTGCCTACTATCAAGTTACTGCTAAACTACGGTACCAGTGTATATATATAACGATAAAACAATGGTAAGTAAAATGTTTTAAGAAAAAACTTTTTAAAATTATATAACATCATTAATTTTTCGCAGAATTAAAAAGACAACAAAACGTCGACAATTGTTTCGCCTCTAAACGAGGCATTATCAAGACTGTCTCATTGAGAACAGCAAAATTCGTGGTTGGAACGTGTTTGCTTATAAGTAAACGCGTGCAAATTTCACTATCGCGATGTAGGATTCTTTACAATAACTAATGTGGGTAGAAACCTCAGATCATGCTAACTAAGTTCCAAAAATAGGTATTCACCAATACTTGACCTTATCTGTTTGATTTAATTACTGTCTTTTGATAAGTTGCGTAGAAAACCCAAATGACACACACAAACCAACAACAATTAATGTGTCTGTCTGTTCGTAAACAGATTAAGTAATGGAGATGTGTGAAAATCTATTTGTTCGTTGAGTAAGGTGTCCGCATCTCTTCTAACTATTTCTAGCCTTTCCCAAACACTTAACTTGAACCCTTTCTCACATAAACGTAAACTTTAAAAGTGTTACTATTGTTCAAGGAATGACCAGTGTCAAGAAGATGCTTCGCGAAGAGGGACTTCTCAGGACAACCATTGCGGGACGCCGCTCTATGTTCCTTATATCTAATATCGAAGGACCTACCAGTCTGTCCCACATACTTCAAACCACATTCATCACAACTCAACAAATAAACACCTGATCTGCGTGAGACCGACACCGAATCCTTGCCATTACATAGCTCCCTCAAGGTGCTCTGAGTTCTAAAAGCAACAAATATACTACTTTCCCTCATGATCTTAGCTATACTCAACGAGACGGGACCCACGAACGGCAAACAGGCCGTGTACTTCCTAGGTGGATCTTGAATTGGATGTAATAAATGAAAACTAGCCTTTCTGCGTTTTTTATTTAATAATGAGTGGACCATTCCTACGTCATAGCCATTACTTTGTGCTATGTAGCAAATGATGGACAATTCTTCACCAAATGCCTGTGGGCTCAACGGTACCGCCAGTAACCTGCTCAGTAAGCTGTGGAAAGCTGCCATTTTATGTTGCCATGGGTGATTGGATGAGTAAGGAATAACTGTGTCTGTAACTGTTGGTTTCCTATAGATACGGAACTCATGACCATGACCATTCCTTCTAGTAATTGAAAGGTCCAAGAAATTGAGAGTGGAATCTGACTCCAACTCTAGTGAAAAATCAATTCTAGGGTGTACTGAGTTCAACTTGGAAACAAGGACGCTGAGCTGACGTTTTGTTCCTGTCCAACATATAATAATATCATCCACATATCTAAAATAGTACAAGACATGAACGTTCCCAACTATGTGGTTAGTCTCGAATGCATCCATAAATATTTCAGCTATTAAAGGACTGAGTGGCGATCCCATAGCCAAACCATTCCTCTGTAGAAAAAAACTGTTGTTGAACTGAAAGTAATTCTGAGTCATACACAATCTTGTTCGGTTATAAATTTCTTCTATTTTATTAAAATTGATCCTTTTTATTGTTAATTTGTGTTTTAAAATATCTAATACTTCATTATACGGTACGTTAGTGAACAAAGTTTTCACGTCCAAAGACACAAGTTGAGCATTGGACGGTAACTTAATATTTTTAATCTTGTTTATGAGGTCAGTACTATTTTTTATGGAAAATTTTGGGTTAAAATCTATTGCTTCTTTAATGATTGTGTTCAAAAACTTCGACAAATTGTATGCCGGAGCGCCCCTGTATGCGACAACAGGTCTAATTGGGCACCCTTCTTTGTGTATTTTTGGAAGGCCATAAAACAACGGACAACTGGGATTCATGTTTATCAAAGTTTTATGCAACGAAGAGTTCTCAGGGAATAAATAAGACGTGGATTTCAAAGCAAGCTTTAGTTCTGCCTGGAACTTAGCTGTAGGATTGAAGGTTAAGTGTTGAAAATCATCAGATGAAATGATGTCATTGACTCTTGCAATGTAATCCTCCCTCGGGATCAAAACCACGGTGTTACCCTTATCAGCCTTACTCAGAACCACATCCCCGTCCCTAAGTTTGTTGCGAATCGACCTTTGTACAGTCAATTCGGAGTTAAAAGTACCAGACAAACAAACAGAATCGATTTTTTGTGCAACCAGTACCTTCAACATTATGTCACCCTTATTTCTAATGATTGCCACCTCCGCATCTACTGCCAAAGGTTCTAAAGATTTTTTATTGTTAAATGATTTAGGTATGGAATATTTTAAGCCCTTATTTAAAAGGGACACCTCACTGTTGCTGAGATGAATATCAGAAAGGTTCTTGATTCTGGGGTAAAATGTATGATTAGAAAACACCTGCTCCCTTCGGTCAAGAAACTCGCCTCTACCCACCCTTAGATTAAATAATTTTTTTGATTGTATTAAAAATTTTTTATGTATAAATTTAGAAGCTAAATCTCGTGCCTTTTTATCCAACAAATCAAATTCTACTCTGTGTAAACTGAATGACAACTCAGAGTGTAGAACCTTTAAATGCCACTTCAAATTGTCTCTCACTCTAAATAAACTCCTAATTTCCGAGTTTAGCCACACTGTTTTTGCTTTTAAAATAGAATTCCTAGCCGACACTGAGTTATTGTTTGTTTTTAGGCAGATGTACCTTGGAAACACCCCAAAGCGCTTACACTCTTGATTGAACCAAAGATTTTGACTTGCTGTTCTGTGGAGCTTGATCAACTTTATGTATAGTTTAGCCTGGATAGTGATGCTCACTGATCTCAAATATTGGATAGAAACAGGCGTTACTTGGCGAAAATCCATGACAAAACAATGGCAAGTAAAATGTTTTAAGAAAAAACTTTTTAAAATTATATAATAGCATTAATTTTTCGCAGAATTAAAAAGACAACAAAACGTCGACAATTGTTTCGTCTCTAAACGAGGCATTATCAAGACTGTCTCAGAGAGAACAGCAAAATTCGTGGTTGGAACGTGTTTGCTTATAAGTAAACGCGTGCAAATTTCATTATCGCGATGTAGGATTCTTTACAATAACTAATGTGGGTAGAAACCTCAGATCATGCTAACTAAGTTCCAAAAATAGGTATTCACCAATACTTGACCTTATCTGTTTGATTTAATTACTGTCTTTTGATAAGTTGCGTAGAAAACCCAAATGACACACACAAACCAATAACAATTAATGTGTCTGTCTGTTCGTAAACAGATTAAGTAATGGAGATGTGTGAAAATCTATTTGTTCGTTGAGTAAGTTGTCCGCATCTCTTCTAACTATTTCTAGCCTTTCCCAAACACTTAACTTGAACCCTTTCTCACATAAACGTAAAACTTTAAGTGTTACTATTGTTCAAGGAATGACCAGTGTCAAGAAGATGCTTCGCGAAGAGGGACTTCTCAGGACAGGACGTTTAAACGTCAGCTCAGCGTCCTTGTTTCCAAGTTGAACTCAGTACACCCTAGAATTGATTTTTCACTAGAGTTGGAGTCAGATTCCACTCTCAATTTCTTGGACCTTTCAATTACTAGAAGGAATGGTAGTCATGAGTTCCGTATCTATAGGAAACCAACAGTTACAGACACAGTTATTCCTTACTCATCCAATCACCCATGGCAACATAAAATGGCAGCTTTCCACAGGTTACTGGCGGTACCGTTGAGCCCACAGGCATTTGGTGAAGAATTGTCCATCATTTGCTACATAGCACAAAGTAATGGCTATGACGTAGGAATGGTCCACTCATTATTAAATAAAAAACGCAGAAAGGCTAGTTTTCATTTATTACATCCAATTCAAGATCCACCTAGGAAGTACACGGCCTGTTTGCCGTTCGTGGGTCCCGTCTCGTTGAGTATAGCTAAGATCATGAGGGAAAGTAGTATATTTGTTGCTTTTAGAACTCAGAGCACCTTGAGGGAGCTATGTAATGGCAAGGATTCGGTGTCGGTCTCACGCAGATCAGGTGTTTATTTGTTGAGTTGTGATGAATGTGGTTTGAAGTATGTGGGACAGACTGGTAGGTCCTTCGATATTAGATATAAGGAACATAGAGCGGCGTCCCGCAATGGTTGTCCTGAGAAGTCCCTCTTCGCGAAGCATCTTCTTGACACTGGTCATTCCTTGAACAATAGTAACACTTTTAAAGTTTTACGTTTATGTGAGAAAGGGTTCAAGTTAAGTGTTTGGGAAAGGCTAGAAATAGTTAGAAGAGATGCGGACACCTTACTCAACGAACAAATAGATTTTCACACATCTCCATTACTTAATCTGTTTACGAACAGACAGACACATTAATTGTTGTTGGTTTGTGTGTGTCATTTGGGTTTTCTACGCAACTTATCAAAAGACAGTAATTAAATCAAACAGATAAGGTCAAGTATTGGTGAATACCTATTTTTGGAACTTAGTTAGCATGATCTGAGGTTTCATTACTTATTGTAAAGAATCCTACATCGCGAAAATGAAATTTGCACGCGTTTACTTATAAGCAAACACGTTCCAACCACGAATTTTGCTGTTCTCTCTGAGACAGTCTTGATAATGCCTCGTTTAGAGGCGAAACAATTGTCGACGTTTTGTTGTCTTTTTAATTCTGCGAAAAATTAATGCTATTATATAATTTTAAAAAGTTTTTTCTTAAACATTTTACTTGCCATTGTTTTGTCATGGATTTTCGTCAAGTAACGCCTGTTTCTATCCAATATATATAACGATATTTAAACACTGAATTTACCGGCCGATGACATTCGTTTTGTGATTTATAACTTCTATCTAAATAATAAAGTAATAAAGTTGTCTAATAAGTAAAACCTATAGTTACATTAGTTACTAAACAACAATAAATCATCATTCACCGAGCCTTTTCCCAACTCAGTTGGGGTCGGTTTTCCAGTCTAACTGCGTTTCGGCTGAACTTCACATCCATCTGCCATCTGACCTCCACAACCCATGGGCGATATCGAAGTTCTGTAGTTATACCGGTCGGATTTTTGGTTTAGGGCTCCAACAAGGCGGCGCGGTTGACGGCCAACAACTCAACGCTCCTTAATAGACCGTTGAGGACCTTGGCCGTCAAAACAATAAGAGGGTACCGCACGATCTCCGGAGAGGCTGTATGTCTCCTAGCCGGGACCCCTCCATGGGACCTGGAAGCGAGAGCCCTTGCGTCATTGTTCCAATGGCGCAAGGAGGCGCTGGAGCGGGACCACAGGCCTACGTCTCGAGAAATCGAAGACCAGCGGTCCCAGCTCCACCAGGATCTCATGGAGTCATGGAGGGTGCGACTTGAGCAACCCAGGTGGGGTACCACCATCATCGCGGCGGTGAGACCGATCATGGATGATTGGCTGCAGAGGCAGCATGGTGACCTCACGTATCGTGCGACGCAGATCGTTACCGGGCATGGATGCTTCGGTAGCTATCTGTTTCGCATCCATCGTGAGGTCACACCCCGGTGTCAACACTGCGAGGTTTCCGACGACGACACCGCTCTCCACACGTTGGTGGAGTGCTCAGCGTGGGCGAGTCAGCGCCGGGACCTCGTAGTGGGTCTGGGCGAGGATATCCTCTCGCTGGAAACCATGCTCCAAGCCATGGTCTCCAGCGCGAGACGGCGGAATCGCCTTCCGCCGTCCTTACAGAAGCAGGCTAGAAGGGTTGTGTGCTGCGGGGCCTTTGCCCCATAGCACGCAACCAGATTCACTCACTGACGCGGGATAAAACCCAACCCCAACGACGCGGGATCCTCATCCCGACCAAACCACCGCAGAGACCACAGAGACAATTTGGCAGTTGACATTTAACGTAATTTTAGACATGTAACAAATATTTTTTAAAACATCTAAGTAGACATTTTCTTAGGATTTATTCTCCCAATTTTTGGGGGTAAATTTAGAAGTGGTGGTGTTATCATTTAAATTTATTTTCATATACCCCATATAATTATTTATGATACTAGTGTTTTGATGTCAGTATGAATATGTAGTACGATATTTTTTAAGTGAATTTAAAATATATTTTGTATAAATCTCTGACGATGCCGTGAGGTGAAACCGGTCAGTGCAAGTAAAATTATAACAGTGGAAAAGTATATGTGTTTTTGTGCAATACCACAGAGGTGGTCAAAGTCCGCCGGGCGCCACTGGAAGGACATGCTTGTAACCAGAGACGCGCGGCAACGGACGTTAGAGCGGCCAAATTTAAATTATAAAAAAAAAAAGTGGTACAACAATCCCTAACGACTGCCCTAGATGTTCGTATGACAACCGGGACCGACGGCTTAACGTGCTCTCCGAGGCACTAAACAACAATAAATATACATAATTCAATGAATGTAAAGGTTATTTCTAATAGAATACAAACAATATTCGCAGCATACTTACTGTTAGCATTCGAAATGCTGCTATTTGAGTTTTCATTTTCCTCGACGGAATACAAATCGGTAGCAAATTCTATTCAATAGAGTGTTTAGTTAAACAAGTATATTCTTTATTAATAATATTGTCAGGATACGAACAATCATGTATAAATGCATACATCTACAATGGCATTTACTACTATCTACCTATCTACAATAGGAAGCGTCCGTACCATGGTGGCTAAGAGTTAGATTTGCGTTTTGACAACGTAAGTTTGATCCCCAGTCTTGACACTACTGACGTGAACCCACTCCTAACTCAAGCACTGTTAGTTTAGTGGGAGGGAACGTTAGTAGATCGTTTTTGCTATACCTTTTTTTAAATTTGGGGCCCTGGGTCGCGCCCCCGCCCGCGCCTATATCATTGCCGACCGCCTCCGGTAAGCACTGAGAGATTTCACAGTGGTGCCCGACGGATTTGCGATAGCTAGTATTCTTTAAACAAAATGTTCATTTTATTCTTATACTAGCTGTTGCCCGCAGCGTGGAATAGTTTTAAAGTATCCTATTGTTTTCTCCTATGCATCCTAGGTATCCTATTATTTTCATCCAAATACGTCCAATCGTTTAAACGTGAAGAGAGAACAAACAACAAAGAAACACACTTTCGGATTTATAATATTAGAGGATTATTATACGAGTATCATTTAGTTTGGCCTCAGTGCTCTTGCAGCAACTTGCCAATGAATGACCAGTAAGTAGGTATAGGTACTATGGACATAATAACATAAAAGATTTTTACAGTGGTTCGAGATTTAATCGGTGTCCTTTTAAAAAAAACTAAGTAAATATTAATTTGGGGTAAGTTCAAAGTTTTCGTATTCCCCTCACCACCTGATGCAATATCAACGTTTCAAATTACTGAAAGCTCACAAATTCAGAAAATCATTCTCCAAAGGAAATGAGAAAATATTCAGGTTTCCAATGCAATAGAAATAGAAATATATTATATTTCGAAATAGTTGGTGAGTGCAGTTCGTTTTGTGAAGAATTCTCGTGATATTCGTACCTTTGATCGTCAGGATATGAAATGATGTAGAAATTCTATCTAGTTTTATGATATTTCATTTGTAACAACAGCTACGTTTGACAGCAAAGATACACGTCACGACACGGCACAATGTCACACTTTTATCCTACAGGAGGAGACCACGCTTACATTTCTCCAATCACTTCTTTGGTGCCACGTATCCACAGTCTCACAATCGCCACTTGCGAGCCAATTGCTGTTTACTGGCACTTTGGCTATTTTGCCAGAGCCTGCTCCGGTTGTTAACAGGTGCACCGCGTGTAGGTGAAGATTAATTGGGCCCCAGAGACGCTGACTGACGGCCAAGAAATAGAGAGTGCATTAAATATCTTCATAGATCGCTCTGGAAGGTACTAAAAAAGAAAACTAGAAGAGCAAGACATTTAACTCGTAGTAGCCATCATTGACTGAGGGAGCGAAGCGACCGAAGTCTCCGTTTCAACTGGCAGACTGGGGAGAATTTCTTTCGTCTGTACCTCTACATCTCTACATCTACGGGTTCTGTCAGATCATGTTTGAGGCCGTATTTATCAACCGATTTGCATGAAACTTTACACACACACACTCCTTGCTTACAAAGAAATTTATAAAATAAATCAATAATTTAGTCCTTATCTTATAAAAAAAAAATAGATGATACATTTATATTATTTTATTTTTAACATAACATATTTGAATGATCTTTTTTGGATTGGATGACAAATGAAAGAGTAAAAAAGAAAATTGAAGGAGAAATTTTCTAAACAAAGCCGCTCCCGAAGTCTACGGTTCACAGAACCACTAGTATAAATGTCTAAAGCGTCAGAGTTGCGATCGAATTGACGCGCGTGTTGACGTTTGGAATGCTAAGGGCACTTTTCCTGTCTCGTCCGTATTGCGTGTGGATGGCAACGTCAAATCAGTTCGCGACTGGCCCGTTACCATAGCAACCGGAGTGCGAGCGGCCCGCGCGACATGAAACGCATTTCATTATTGTATGAAATTTGACATTGACATCCACACGCATTGCGGACGAGATCCGCACGCTAACGGAAAAACGCTTAACAGGTAAAGCGCTCTAACCAACAATAACGACATTGAATTCCAATAATATTATTTCAAAGAGAATTTTAATAATATTTCAATAGTCTTGGTATCGTTCCACTATCGTTTCTATTACGTTACAAGCTGGGTTACAAGTATCAATTTCATCGGTTCAATAACATTGCTAAGGCCGGTTACACACGAGCAGCATTCATTACATTCAAATGGTACGCGTCATTATGGTGCCTATCTTTGCATAACCGTCTGCGATAGTTTATGCCGGGAACGTCTTGTGGAATTCAATTTTGTAAGCTAAACGCCTTCGGTGTATAGGGTGCGAACTTGTTTATTTTATCTTTAAAATGCTAAAAGTTATTCTGGGTTAAGTGAATCTTTTATTACGTTCTTTCTTTTCTAAAATTTAAGAAAGCGTAATATCATTTGTCATCGTCATCCTCCTACCCGCATCCTAATAATTTGGGGTCTGCACAACATGTGTTTCTCCACCACACATCCCTGTCACTCGTCATCTCCTCATGCACCCTCTTTCTTGTCATATCCTCTCCTATCCAGTCATATTTTCTTGGGCCTAACTTTGCTGCTAACAGCGTCATATAGGTACAACTTTCGTATATTAGTTGACCGAGCTAACGAAGTGAGTGAGAGACCTTCAGAAAAAGTTGTTACAGATAGGCCAATTATAATTATTATCCACGATTGAACATTAATTAAAAGCTCAACAAACTTTGTAGGCTCCTTCCAAATCAAGTCACTCAAAACTTGTTTATTTTTAGCCGACACGGTTTTGTCGTTTATTTATTCCACACAATTTTTGACGTGTATTTTTTGTATCAACCGACTTCAAATTACCCAAATGGGACCAAATTGAAATAGGACCAATAGGGAAGTAGTAAGTTTCAATAAAAAAAAAATATAATCGACTCACCCAGTCCGAAAGATGTGAGGCAACAAACATAAAAATCGTCCTTTTTTGGAAGTTGGTTCAATATGTTGCTTAAATGCTAAGTTTATTTATTACCCTTCATTCATTTACCTTTTCAGCAAACGTCAATAATTGTACAATAAATGTAAATACACAACATTCCCAGAAAATACATATTCAGAAATATTCCCCAGCTTTTGAATTCAACTCGAAAAATGCTCACGTTTTAAACTCATCCAAAATCCGTTTCGAAGGTATGAAGTTTGTAAAATTCAGTTATTTATGAAATTGTTTGATTCAAACAGCTCGGTATGGATGAGGGAAGGTATTTCGTATTTGTTATTTACGATTTCCTTACTGAAATACGGAAATATCTTGAAATATATACTTGTACAAATGTATCAGCTGTGCTAGAAAAAATTGGTTGTTGTGTATGATTTGAGTTGCAAAAAATATGGGAAGCTTTTGTTTATGGAAAGTATAGCATCACTGTTGTAGGAATTGATTGCAGGCATTACTTTTATTTATTTCGATGAAACTTGAGGCTGGATCTGCTCACGGATAGATAAAGAAAAGGCCAAAAGCCCTTATGCAACAGAAATCAGTTAAAAACTAAATAACACTTCGAAAACGTGTTATGAAACTCTTATTATGTTGAGTTATGTAAATATTTCTTATCTTCATAATGTATAGCATTACTGTGCATCCATGCCAAAGTATTTAAAGTATGTTAGCGTCAAATTTGGTATTTCATTACAAATTTACGATAGAGCATGCCATCACGCGTGTTGTAATATTTAATCGGTTATCTGTGACCGTGCATAATGAAGGCGTGATGGTTCGTGTGTGCATGCCCTTATGACAGATTATAAATTGATAGTGATTGATGGGAGTTGCTTGAAAGTTGATAATGGACTAATTTAAATAAAGAATACATACATTATTGGTAACTATAGGTAATAGTTTCACTACGTATTAGTTGCTCAATAAATGAAGATTATTCTCATATTATTATTATAGTGGTCTCCCGGTTAGGCAAATGTCGCAGGCTTCAGACCAGCCTGACTGAAGATTACTTTTACTTTCCCAGGATTTTACTTGCACTACTGTAAATATTGTAAGCAGCCTAATTTCTTGTTTGAAAATATAAACAATTTTTAAAACTAGGTCGCCACTCTGCTTCGCGGCTGCATATTAGAGCGCAGCAAGCATCACATATCTTTGTGTAAAAATTACTTTTTTACAAAAAAATTTTTAGGGCCAAAATTGAATTCGTGCTCCGTTAGGATGATGTCAGTTAAATCTAGTTTAATTTGATAAATAAAATGTTGAAATCGGCAAAATATTGACAGAGATCTCGCATAAGAAAGGATTGAACTTTCTTACACCATGAGAGCTTCGCTCGCTACGCTCGCTACGCTTTAAAAAAAGTATTTATTTATTTAATTTTTTTATTGGCATACCTATAGAATTAGATAGCAATCTCCTCCGCTGCGTCTGTTTGTCGGTTCGCGATAAATTGAAAAACTACTGCACTGATGTTCATTCTGCTTTTACTTACGGATAGAGTGGTGCTCGAAGTCGAAGGCGTGAGGGGCTCGTGGTCTAGTGGTAACCGACAATATTAATACATTGCAAAGGTTAAGCAACATCTCATCTAGTAAGGCCGGTCTTAGGATGGGTGACCATTTCTTAAGACACTGAGACCTCTCCGTGCCTCGGAGAGCACGTTAAGCTGTCGGTCCCGGTTGTCATACGAACATCTATGGCAGTCGTTAGGGGTAGTTGGAGCCCTTAAAAATCTGACCGGTCTAACTACAGAACTCGATATTGCCCATGGGTTGTGAAGGTCAGATGGCAGTCACTTCACGGAAAATATCGAAGTTCAGCCGAATCACAGTTAGACTGGAAAGCTGACCCCAACTAAGTTGGGAAAAGCCTCGGTGAATGATGATGAGAGCGGTGCTCGAAGAAGGTTTTAGTATATAATTTGTCACGGGCGAAACCGTGGACGTCCGCTAGTATGAGATATAATACTGTTAACAACCTATTCTTACTTACACATTTTAATCTATGTATTTTACACAGTCGCATAAATAAAACAGTAAGTCAATAAAAAAGTGTTACCCTAAACCGGACCCCAAATTATAAACACCAAATAGTGCACTTAGTTGCATCTTCTCAATAAATAATTCAGGGTTCAGAGATAGATGGCTCTAATAGGAGCCATCAGTCAGGTTGTACCACGGTAAATCGTCTGGTACTTTCGATTGCAACGAATACCTCCGTCGGATTTTATAAGCACGTACATGCTGTGATATTGTATCGAATCATTGAGATATATTAACTTGAACTGCGGAAGAGGGATGTTTATTGTGTTCTTTTATTTGGTAGGTATCGGGTACCCATTGCTCATATTTCATATTTATTTATTTGCAATGAATGTAGGTAATTACAATGAGATGGTAAATACATTTTTTTGCTTCCATACATTCTGCCATTCCGGCTTACAAATATCACTTCTGAATTTAAATGTATGGCATGAAGTCAGTGCTTATATTATTTATTATATCGAAGCCAAACATTTTAATAAGAAATTTGCTGCATAATGGCAAGTCAAGGTAGACAAGAATAAGTCAACATTACATACAATAGAACATACAATTATCAAACTAACATATGTCAACAATACAGAATTACATAATTACAGTTCATCGTTAAGAAACTCAGTTATTGAGTAATAACATTGCTACGACTTCTATTGCCGTTTCAGGTGGATCGTTCAATCAACTATGCTACCGAGGTAGTCAATAGCCTTCAATAAATACTTCAGATATTCGGATTAGATGCAGCGGGACTGCTTTGTGTGTTTTTCTGCAGAAACCCTCTACCTCATCACTGTGTATTTTTCCCAACCTAGTTGGAGTAGACTTTAAAGTCTAACTCCGATGCCGCTAAACTTCAATTTTTCACAGAAAAACCTATCAATCGACTGAAAATTGGGTCTGGACTTCCCTCTAAAGCAATATGATGTCTCCTTCGCCTTAGTCAGCGGGTCACCGGATAGGCATTACTTTTCAACTTCGACCCGGCAAAAGGACGCTGCTAGAGCTCTCCTTTATGTCATTTTACAAGCTGGTCTGTTTATTTTGAGACTATCTAGTCTCCTTTTGTGCATTGTGTGTGAATGTCCTATCAAGTTTTTATTTATATATTATGTTGATATGAAAATGCATAGCTTTACCAACTTGTGATTACATTAAATATTTAAAACTACGTAGTCTAAAAGAATTTCTTAAAGAAACACCATAGTCTCCTTTTGTGCATAGTGTGTGAATGTCCTATCAAGTTTTTATTTATATATTATGTTGATATGAAAATGCATAGCTTTACCAACTTGTGATTACATTAAATATTTAAAACTACGTAGTCTAAAAGAATTTCTTAAAGAAACACCATAGCAGAATACAAAACACAACGGCTTATCTGTACAGCAGGACCATAATCCTTTCTTTATTGAATTCCTGTTGCCGCCGCCTGCGGTAGGTATGCACCAGATGCCAAGGCAACCAGCTATTGCAAGTTATTGTACAATACCGCTAGCACATTATAACTAGTGCCATTATAACTAGTTTATATAACAATATCCTATGTACCAGTAATATGGTCTGACAATGAACGAGTGTACTGGTTGAGCTTAGACAGTTTTCGTGCATCTTATAACACACACTTTGAATATATAGATGTCATATATATAATCAAAGAACACACATACAAAATCACATCGTAGCACGTAAATATTTAGTATCAGTTATAGCTCAGTGGTTTGTGACACTACTTAAAGCAAACTACTGGAGGTCGTTGTTTCGAATCTTCAGTTTCGAACCCAGTAAGACAAAACTTTGTGTAGTGAGCGCTATGGTTTGTTCTATTGTCAGGGTGTAATTTATCTAAAACTAGCGGAGTAGCGGACGCCCGTGGCTTCGCCCGCTTGGCAAATTATATACACAAAAATCTTCCTCGAGAACCATTCCATCTATTGGTGAAAACCCCATCAAAATCCGTTGAGTGGTTATAAAGATATAAACATACATATGGACGGGCAGACTTTGTTTTATACTATGTTATGATATCTATCTATGTATTTAGAAATATATATAAGTATGTTTAACAGTTACCTAGATCCCATAACACAAGAGTATACTTATTACCTTACTTTGAGATGTGTGAAAAATGACGCAATTTATGGAGCATAATATTTATCACACCTCATTAAAAACTCATACCCGTAATTGCGTCAATCAATTCACCCCCGAAACATTGAGACCGCAGCCCTCCGCCCCGACGCCCTTAGATAGCACTCAATCTAAAAACAATATCTGTAAAGTATTCATGACAAATCGTCATCTAACGAAGAGAAATAACTGTGTAAATACTGTGTGTTTCAAGCCTGAGGGTTGAAGGGTGGGATGCCAGTAATAGCGATTTGCTTAGTAGAGAAACGACGTTGTCTTAATGGTAGAAAAACGCCCTGGCATGGTGAATTGGTTTTATGTTTTTATTTTTTGTAGCCAGATTCTTACAATTATCGTAAATCGAAAAGCAACTAAAAGATGACTTTTTAGAATCAAATAAATGTGCTTCCTGCTCTCAAATGTACATCTAATAACCTCTTTTTGGCTTTGGTTGCCTCGCGTAAAATAATTTTAATAGTAATATTAAATTTCAAACAGATCACCTAACAATATCATGATACAGGCTTGTCTGTATGACCGCCATTATATCGCTCACACTGGTACCGTACCGCCTTCACGTCCCTCCAGTAGGGTTCGTAACTACATAACGCCGTTTAGATTGATGGCTGATGCAATTTGTGACCGACTTGGATTTATTGGTACTGATAAAAACTCCGCTGTCTCTGGTTTATAATATATGTCTTCCATGACACGCCCAATTTGATAATGGCTACACTGAATTATTGCTCTTGAAATTATGTATTTATTTTATAAAATTTTGTTCAAATGCGATGAGATTGATAGGACAAAAGTATATTAGAAGACTCTCGCCAAAATTAAGAGCATCGATCGATCGCTCTACGATCTAGAAATTTGATTAAAGAAGCAAAGATTGAATGATGTCGGTATTCGACATCGTAGCTCAGTGGTCAGAGCATTATCCTTGTTAGGGAAAGGCCGTGAGTTCGAGTCCTGCCGATGACATTTCAGGTTTTGTGATTTTTAATTTCTATCTAAATATTTAATGAATGAATGAATTATTTATTAAAAAGCAACATACGCTCATTATATGTTAGTAAAATCTTTTTTTATCAAGGTTTGTATCAATTAAATATTAAAACAATAATAAATTATAATGGTTGCCATTGACGCACATTATCCCACGCTATGGCACTACAATGGTTAATACTCGTATAACATACTTATTCAATTGTCTAGTGGCCATAGCACAAGCTAATTTATAGTTTTGGCTAGGTGATATGTGAGAATGTCCAAATATAAAATTATTATTTCCTGAATTAAATTTCATAGATGCGTCTGAATTGTTCGTAAATTCAAAGATCTCCTGACAAAATGTTATAGCCAAGACAAAGCACTCTGTTTAGAAGAAACTTATTAACTTTTGAATTGATTACGCTCAGATTATTTTGAAAGTTATTACGAAAACCCGGCCCGAGGTTTAATTTTATTTGATTTAAACTTGGGAACCAACAAAAGCTTATTGTGAATTTTGGTAGCTCATGCAAATAATTCTTTTAAGATAACGCTTTTTGTCTTATTATTGACTAGAAAAAAACTTTTTGTACCTTTTGTTTCGTCATATCTGTACTCGGATTTCCTCCCATACGGTTAGTGCTATATATCACATTCATAATTTCTAGATCTCGCTATTAACGTTAGCGTTGGACACTATCGTAGCTCAGTGGTCAGAGCATTCCCCCTGTTAGGGAAAAGCCGTGGGTTCGAGTCCTGCCGATGACATCAGTTTTTGTGATTTATTTATAATGTCTTTCTTAATATTTTAAGAATAGCTTAAGCAAACTCATTGCTTTGAAATACAAAAGTACAGTTCCACTTGCGATTGCATAGTTTTTGTATATTATTATATTTTTAATTTCCTTTCCTAACAGATTAAACAAAAGTCTTTTATTAAAAATACTCTTTTATTTGCAGTCAAATAGAAGTTTGCTTGAAGCGAGCGTTTCCATTTAGTCTAGCTGCTCGGGATCATACCTTAATTGGTTTTAAATTACTTCTCCGAGAGTACTTGCTACAACGGTATTATTTTCATTAAAATTAATAATACTTTAGCCGTTGTTTTATAAAATAATATATATAAGATACGTATGTACCTACATAAATTGCTATGAAAAAAACCTTACGCAGTACTGGTATTTGCGATATTTAAAGTAGTTCTGCATCTATTTAATTTTGTGTAAGTAAATAACAGTCGAAACGGTTATGGCCGTAATATGAGTCTGCGTAAGAACGGTCCCATTTTTAGGGTTCCGTACCCAAATGGTAAAACGGTAACCCTATTACTAAGTCCATCCGTTCGTCTGTTATCAGGCTGTATAGTATGAACTTTGATAGATAGAAAGCATAACATTTTACATAAGGTGTATTTCTGGTGCCTCTATAACAAAAAATACAAAAAATAACAGAAATATATGAAATATATAAGAGGGCTCCATACAACAAACATTACTTTTTACTCTTTGTGCGCGAGTTTGATTCGCACTTGACCGGTTTTTTTAACGCAATGAGGCATCAGTACCAGTGTAGTCAGTAAGTGTATTCTTAAGTCTGTTGTATTAGTTAATGTATTAACATTGAGTTTTCTCATTATTTTACGGCAGTTTAGATCAAATCCATATTAATCTTCTTGTTTACTTCTCCTAAACTATCCCATAAATACGCACTTAGTTTAATGTAATCCCTAATCACACCTCACACAAACTTTATAAGACTTACCAAATAAACGCAACCATCGATCTAATACTTCTAATGCATGTCTACTAGGTATAAGACCGCAGGACAATTTCTTAATCGTCGTGGGGTTGAGAGTTTGAGACAAATCACCGACGCCGCTGCACTGAGTTGCGGTTCGAGGCTCTGGGGAGAGCCCTACTGCAATTGGTAAAGGCGCAATACATAAGATATAAGAGAGTAATTAGAAGACATTTACACAACATTTTATACATGAAAAAGTAATGGTAAGTAAGATGTTCAAACTTTTCAAAATAATTGCATCATTCTCGCAAAAAATATAAAATATTAAAACGTCGACAAATGTTTCACCTTTAAACGAGGCATTCTCAAGACTGTCTCAGAGTGAATAATGCAATTATTTTGAAAAGTTTGAACATCTTACTTACCATTACTTTGTCATGGATTTTCGCCAGGTAACGCCTGATTCTATCCAATATTTTATACATGTTTTTCTTAAAAAATGCGTATGTAGCTGTAGCCTAGTAGCTAAGCCCACCACAGTATATACAAGAATTTTCAGCATATACTAGAACGACTTATTTATTTGTGGTGTGATAATATTTCGTTCTCAAAACGTACAGGTACGAGGAATATTCAACGTGATTGGTATTTGAACATACTTTTTATGTATTTAATAATACTGGTGTAAGTTAATACCTCTTAAAGTATGTTACATCTACTGAACAGAAAAAAAAGAGTAAGTGACTCCATTTTTCTGTTCCGTGGTTCCATCAGTATCAAACCACTGCACCATGAAGAATAGGTAAAAACGTTGTTGCAGAAGCACTTCTAATTTGTTCTTAATCGCTACCTCTTTTATTTTACACTACGTTCACAAGGGGACAACTGCAAATTGCGGTAAAATGGGTTGTAACGCTCCCTGCTGCATCGACTTTGACTGATGTACCAACGTTTGCGCACCTAATAAAGTAATGCGTTCTGATGTTTAGTTACTTAGGAAGACAGGGAGGGGCAATTGGGGACGTCGAATTAGATATATTATATTACCTTTTTAGGAGCATTACCTGACTATAAGCTTTTTTGGGGTAGGTTTATTTCTAAATAGGATTTATTTTGGATTTCCCTTTGTTAATTATAGGGTTGTTTAGAATTCGGCATTGACAGAAACATATAGTTAGGTATGTTGTTTGAAATCTATACTTATAGTAAATCTGTAGAAGTGAAAATTCTGTACTTACATTGAAATAAAAAATATCAAAAAATAAATGGCAGGGGGTGTTACTAGATCGACACCCAACCCAAAATTGAGATTAAAAAAATTTTTGTCTGTCTGTCTGTCTGTTTGTTCAGGCATCACGCAAAAACTACCGGTTCGATTACGATGAAACTTGGTATAATTATTCTTTAATATCCTGGGCACCACGCTGGGTACTTTTTATCCCGGAAAAGTATATGCAATAAAAGACAAACTTAATTTTGCGGTTTGATCCCTAGACCCGATTACTGTACCAACCGCAAACAATAAGTTTGTCGAAGGTTACGTCACCCGCAGTGGAGTTCACTAAGGGGCGCTGCACACGGCTAAGATACTATAATAATATTTTATCTTAAGATACAATATCGCTCAACAGCTATACATAATAAATCAGTAACTGGTGATCAAGAAAGCTATAGCACGCAGGTGGAGCTGCGGGCAACAGCTAGTCTATAATAAAAAAGGTAAACACACTCCAATTGATCAGTGATTGACCATACCATACCTAAGTACTTCCCTATCTTAAATTCATAAAATAGATGATTACCCAGTTTTTTGAACCTTCACGACTTTCACACATTAAATTATTGTCAATTATGATTAATTGACAAAGGATTCCACCCAATGGTGGTCAATGATTTGACCACCATTGGGTGGAATCCAATTCAAACCCGGGTAGCCAGTATCAGACAACGCAGTTGTTTATCATTGAAATTTAAAAAATACACGTCATAATGGATACAGCAACCGACTTCAAACTACCGAAATGGGACCAAATAGTTGTCGGAATGGGACCAATACTTGGGAAATAGTAGATTCCAATTAAAAAATTAATTTTCAAAATTTGTTCTCCCAGTTCGACGATATGAGGTAACAAAATTTGAGAAAAGAAGAGAAAACGAATTGAGAACCTTCTCCTCTTTTGGAAGTCAGTTGAAAATATCAACTGAAATGTATGAATCGAATTATTTTCATGATTCAAATTATATCTGATTATTTTTATTTACTGGTTACTATATTCAGTAATAACAATGTGTATGCTTCATCATTTTTTTTAGATTGACAATGAGATTCATTGCGCGAGAAAGCTGCCGGCGCGGGGATCACCAGTCTCCTCCCTGAGACGCTTGCCGAGTTCCCCGTGAGGAGCTGTAGGTAAGTAGGTGCCTATAATATATATACTTACTTAGGTACTTTTATATTTTCTGACGTTTCGGCCAGGTATTCTGTGCGACCATCTAAGTCGACCATGTTTCCAGCGATTAAACAGTTTCATTTCGACCAACCGTGGTCACAAGTTTACTTCGTTGAAACCTCAGGAAATCGACTGGCAAAATGTTGGCATAATTCGGGCAAACAGATGTCGACGTTATGTGAAACTAAATAAAAGTTGGTTGGCAACTTTTAGTGAAGGTCTATTCGTTTAAACTCTGAAGCTAACACCGCATTTTTCCGGGATCACAATTCATTTATCAGCAGTTTCACCTATCAAACATTTAAGGTACCTGTATGCCGCTCTATATTGAGTCATATATCATGGGTGTAAGATGCATGGAAACATCAAGGGGTTAATAGTCGCCGAACTTCAATATTGAGCATATATTTTGTTAAATACATTATACGAAAATGAACTAAAATAACTATTAGGTAGGTTATAAAATTTTGCACTGAATATTTCATGAATTCTGAAATCTTTTTACATTTATTTACAATAAGAATTACAATGTACATAATTATATACTAAAAATATTTACATTACAAAATATCGTTTAAAAAATCCTCCGCGTCATTGCCGACTGGGAAGGTTCCCAGAATGCTGGCTGTGTTGCCACGTTGGATAGCAATACTTATTCTTTGGGCCAGACAATAGCCAGCCTTCTGCCTATATTCTGGCCCTGAGAAGCATCGATTAAGCGTTTATATAAAGGCCAGCACTCAGACCCCATGACCCCAGTGTCTCAAACCCAAACGGCTCAAATATGTACCTAATCACCAGCTAGGTTAGCATATTTACGCCGCTTGAGACCAGAAATATTAAAAATATTAAACATAACATTCAATTACGCCTATATTCCCGAAGTAGTAGACAGAGGCGCATTACAAACCAAATATTAATTAGCCAAAAGAAAATATTGAAGTTAGAATCAGGATTAACAAAAAGCACTTATGTAGACCGATTACACTGAGATTTATAACACGATTTACTTGATTCGTCTTTAGTTTGATGCAAAATAGTTGTCGTTCGGTCCTATAAAAATTAAACATAGTTTGGCTCATTAGTTCTCATTATATAATATATAGTATGTATGTATCAATATATTCTTTTATATTTAATAGTTTCTATGCAGATTTCAAACAGTTTACAACTAACGTTCAATCCATTTTCTACCACCTCCTATCTCTTCTATAGCTTGTCATCCATCTCCTTGCCCCTCCTGCATACGAGTACATCGGATACAAACAATACATCAGTGTTGTATACAATTATCGACACCATTCGTTAGATGTACGCTCGCAAAGAAAATGATGAAGCATACACATTGTTATTACTGAATATAGTAACCAGTAAATAAAAATAATCAGATATAATTTGAATCATGAAAATAATTCGATTCATACATTTCAGTTGATATTTTCAACTGACTTCCAAAAGAGGAGAAGGTTCTCAATTCGTTTTCTCTTCTTTTCTCAAATTTTGTTACCTCATATCGTCGAACTGGGAGAACAAATTTTGAAAATTAATTTTTTAATTGGAATCTACTATTTCCCAAGTATTGGTCCCATTCCGACAACTATTTGGTCCCATTTCGGTAGTTTGAAGTCGGTTGCTGTATCCATTATGACGTGTATTTTTTAAATTTCAATGATAAACAACTGCGTTGTCTGATACTGGCTACCCGGGTTTGAATTGGATTCCACCCAATGGTGGTCAATGATTTGACCACCATTGGGTGGAATCCAATTCAAACCCGGGTAGCCAGTATCAGACAACGCAGTTGTTTATCATTGAAATTTAAAAAATACACGTCATAATGGATACAGCAACCGACTTCAAACTACCGAAATGGGACCAAATAGTTGTCGGAATGGGACCAATACTTGGGAAATAGTAGATTCCAATTAAAAAATTAATTTTCAAAATTTGTTCTCCCAGTTCGACGATATGAGGTAACAAAATTTGAGAAAAGAAGAGAAAACGAATTGAGAACCTTCTCCTCTTTTGGAAGTCAGTTGAAAATATCAACTGAAATGTATGAATCGAATTATTTTCATGATTCAAATTATATCTGATTATTTTTATTTACTGGTTACTATATTCAGTAATAACAATGTGTATGCTTCATCATTTTCTTTGCGAGCGTACATCTAACGAATGGTGTCGATAATTGTATACAACACTGATGTATTGTTTGTATCCGATGTACTCGTATGCAGGAGGGGCAAGGAGATGGATGACAAGCTATAGAAGAGATAGGAGGTGGTAGAAAATGGATTGAACGTTAGTTGTAAACTGTTTGAAATCTGCATAGAAACTATTAAATATAAAAGAATATATTGATACATACATACTATATATTATATAATGAGAACTAATGAGCCAAACTATGTTTAATTTTTATAGGACCGAACGACAACTATTTTGCATCAAACTAAAGACGAATCAAGTAAATCGTGTTATAAATCTCAGTGTAATCGGTCTACATAAGTGCTTTTTGTTAATCCTGATTCTAACTTCAATATTTTCTTTTGGCTAATTAATATTTGGTTTGTAATGCGCCTCTGTCTACTACTTCGGGAATATAGGCGTAATTGAATGTTATGTTTAATATTTTTAATATTTCTGGTCTCAAGCGGCGTAAATATGCTAACCTAGCTGGTGATTAGGTACATATTTGAGCCGTTTGGGTTTGAGACACTGGGGTCATGGGGTCTGAGTGCTGGCCTTTATATAAACGCTTAATCGATGCTTCTCAGGGCCAGAATATAGGCAGAAGGCTGGCTATTGTCTGGCCCAAAGAATAAGTATTGCTATCCAACGTGGCAACACAGCCAGCATTCTGGGAACCTTCCCAGTCGGCAATGACGCGGAGGATTTTTTAAACGATATTTTGTAATGTAAATATTTTTAGTATATAATTATGTACATTGTAATTCTTATTGTAAATAAATGTAAAAAGATTTCAGAATTCATGAAATATTCAGTGCAAAATTTTATAACCTACCTAATAGTTATTTTAGTTCATTTTCGTATAATGTATTTAACAAAATATATGCTCAATATTGAAGTTCGGCGACTATTAACCCCTTGATGTTTCCATGCATCTTACACCCATGATATATGACTCAATATAGAGCGGCATACAGGTACCTTAAATGTTTGATAGGTGAAACTGCTGATAAATGAATTGTGATCCCGGAAAAATGCGGTGTTAGCTTCAGAGTTTAAACGAATAGACCTTCACTAAAAGTTGCCAACCAACTTTTATTTAGTTTCACATAACGTCGACATCTGTTTGCCCGAATTATGCCAACATTTTGCCAGTCGATTTCCTGAGGTTTCAACGAAGTAAACTTGTGACCACGGTTGGTCGAAATGAAACTGTTTAATCGCTGGAAACATGGTCGACTTAGATGGTCGCACAGAATACCTGGCCGAAACGTCAGAAAATATAAAAGTACCTAAGTAAGTATATATATTATAGGCACCTACTTACCTACAGCTCCTCACGGGGAACTCGGCAAGCGTCTCAGGGAGGAGACTGGTGATCCCCGCGCCGGCAGCTTTCTCGCGCAATGAATCTCATTGTCAATCCAGCGCAGGAATGCTGCCTGTGTTATGGGCACACTGCCTAGAACTCCCTGTTTTACATATTTATCTTAGGTTTTTAGTTTTAGTTTTAGATAGTTTATAGTTTGTTAATATAAATAACCTACATTATTATATTTACACGCTGATTGCGTTGACTTCCGTACACAGTGAAACATCATAACATACTTAGTATAAAACAAAATCGCTTCCGTTCCGTAGGTAGGTATGTATGCTTAGATCTTTAAAACTACGCAACGGATTTTGATGCGGTTTTCACCAATGGATACAGTGGTTCTCGAGGAAGGTTTTTGTATATATAATTTGGCAAGCGGGCGAAGCCGCGGGCGCCTGCTAGTTAATAATAAAACGCGAAATTTTCGCCATAGGTACATTTCACTCCTGTACGCAAATTACGCTATATAATACCTAAACGTTTAGAAAAATATTTACTCAGCGTGAAAACAAAATACTTTCACGCAACACACGTGAGAGATAACGACAGTTTGTTGAGGAGAGGGTGACAAATGACGTAGATGTAGGCTGCAGGTGTTTCTACGTAGTTGATGGGACCAATCATTGAGATTGTACTGACTACGTAGTACAGAGAGAAAGTAAGTGCATGTTAGGGTAAAGTTATGTCAGCGGGGAAGCATTATAACTTACTATCTGACGAACGAGCCCGCGTGATATAGTTTTATCGTTCCATTCCGTGAGTATTGTGATATTGTCTCACGGGAACACATTACCGGAATAAAAAGTAGCCTATAGCAATCGATTCAGTAGTTACGGCTGCAAACAATCAAATTATTAAAATCCTCTTTTGAAATTATTATATGCAAGGGAACCGCGCCGCGCCGGGCGCCACTGGAAATACCTTCTGCGTGCCCAGCAAAAGACGTGAGCCTTGACGCCTTGGGCCGCGGAATTAAAAACAAGAGGAAAGGGAACGGCTCTGGCTCCCGCTATCTTAGCAAAGCTCTTTAGCTTCAAGACCGTCTACGTACGTACATTATTTTCAAGGCACACATACGTGTTTTTTTGTATGTACCTGCGGCTGCAAAAGGGTGCAAATGGTACTTATTTACACCTCAGGTTCCTAAGTTATCCACTACACTGGTGCATCTGTTGACATGCGGACAAGGTTCTGCCAAATAACCCCAAGGTAGAGTTTCCTACCTGATCTACGTCAGTAACAAAGTGACCCAAGTGATTAGATACTACGTCCTCGCCGTCCGCCCTGGACCCCAACTTGACCACGGTAACGCAGTGGCAAGTTGGGTGACCGAACGTATTTAGTCTGAACTTGTGATTGGCCAAATTTTTTTTGCGATTTTCCTGCTATGGATAACATCGAAGATACCTCCGGTCCCGACACTGCCCTTTCACGGGCAGTGTCAACCGACGACATTGCGCACTCAAACTTGATACTGATGCCTATGGATTTGGGGGCTCGCACCGCGCCGCCTAGTTGCAGCGCGATGTCGACGCCCCAAGGAACTGATGCTGCTGGGACTGACGATGGGTCAGCTCCCAGCAGTGTGAAGAAGAAGGGCCGCTCTTCTGGGACGAAGAAGAGGACCCTCGAGGAGAAGGGGGGGCCGCCGCGCGACCGTAGCACCAGCTGCTCCGGGTGGGGGTCCCTCCTCTCCAGTGATTCGGAGGAGGAGGTGCCGGTGAAGACGGTGCGTACGCGTCTAGACGCGTACAGAAGGCGGCCGCCAACTCCTCCTCCGTCCTCGGTCCAACTGTCCCAGCGAAGTCGCCGGGAAATCGGTGGGCCGCCCGCGCGGGAGCTTATGAGCGTTTTTGCCCGCATGAACGCGGCCATGCGGGGCAACAGGAACGTGGCGGGGAGGAAGAAGATTGTGGCTTCACTGGTGGATGAAGCCCAATCTTCCCTCAACAAGCTCCTCGCGCGGAGCGTCACCAAGGAGGAGGCGAGGCTCCGGAAGCAGGTGACGAGCCTGGAGGCGGAGCTCGCTGCTTCCAGGAAGCAGATGGATGACCTGTGGCGGGAGGTCGCTGACTTGACCAAGGTGGTCAAGGCGCCTCCCGGTCCCATGCTGCCGCCTCCTCCTCCGACGGCTGGACCAGCGCCGAAGACGGCGCCACCCACGGCGCCCACCACGGCGCCCACCAAGGCGCCCGCCACGGCGCCAACCACGGCGTCCACCAAGGCGCCCACCAAGGCGCCCACTAAGGCGCCCACCATGGCGCCCACCACGGCGCCCAACACGGCGCCCGGATCGCCGCCACAGCCTGTGCCGACTATGGTACAGGTCCTGACGGCGATCGAGAGGCGCCTCGCCGTCCTGGAGGACCGGGCGTACCGCCCTCCGCTAGCACGTCCCGCGTTCTCATACGCGGCGGCTGTTGGCGGTTCTCCCGCTCCAGGACCAAGCGGCACACCCGCTGTCCACCGCCCCGCTCCGCCCCAGTCCGCTCCAGCGTACCGGTTGCCGGCCGAGACCGCGGCCCAGGCGCGGAAGGCGAAGGGGCGCGGCAAGAAGAGCGGCACCCCTGCCGCCTCCTCTTCCTCTAACGCTCCCGCTGCTCCTTTACATCCCTCCGGACGGGAGGGATGGGAGGTAGTGGGGGCCAAGAAGAGGAAGACGAAGGCCGCCAAGAAAGCGGCCAAGAAAGTGGCCAAAGCCGCCGCGGCGAAGGCGCCGAAGAGGCCCCGCGCTCCTCGCTCCACAGCCGTCGTCCTTACGGTGACGACGGAGGGTGTGGAGAGGGGTGTGGGGTACGCTGATGTCCTGAGGACCGTGAAGTCCTCAGTCAACCTCTCAGCCCTCGATATCCAGGGGGGTCTCCGGTGCAAGACGACACGCACCGGGGCTCGCCTCCTCGAGGTCTCCGGCGCCTCCAGCGGCCCTAAAGCTGACGCCCTAGCAGCGCAGCTTAGGGACGCGCTGGACGCAGAAGCCGTCCGCGTCACCAGGCCCACCAAATGCGCTGCATTGCGCATCACGGGTCTGGATGACGCGGCCACGACGGAGGAAGTAATCTCCGCCGTCGTGGAGGCGGGCGGCTGCCCCCGTGACCAGGTGAAGGCTGGAGACATCTCCTTCGGCACCACTGGTCATGGGATGACAGTCGTCCAGTGCCCCGTCGCGGCGGCACTGAAAGTGACGGACGGACGAAGCCTCCTCGTAGGGGGCTTCCTAAAGGCGCAGGTGCACCTCCTTCGTGCCCGGGAAACTAGATGTTTCCGGTGCATGGTGGTGGGGCACGTCGGAGTGCAGTGCACAGCGGAAGTCACCGTGGGCGATCGATGCTTCCGCTGCAGCCGGCCCGGTCACAAGGCAAGTGCCTGTGATGCCCCGCCTCGCTGCTTTAGATGCGAGGCGGAGGGCAAAACTGCGGACCACCGGGTCGGCAGCACAACCTGCGCCGCCTCGAGGCCAAAGCCTCGTCCGTCCGCTGAGAGCGGTGGGGGTGCCGCTACTGCACGGCCAGATGTTTCTCGGCGGGATGCTGATATGGACGTCCATTAATGTCTGACGCCCATATCCGCATCCTGCAAGTGAATTTGAACCGCTGCCGCGCTGCTCAGGATCTTCTGTACCAGAGCATCCGGCAGTGGTCCATAAACTTGGCCGTGGTCGCCGAGCCGTACTACGTCCACCCGGGAAGCCCGGTGGACGAGGACGGCTCGGCCTGTTTTATCTTCGGGGGGTCCGCCGCAGACAACTCGCGCCTTGCTATCATTGCAAGGGGCCGCGGGTGTGTTGCGGCGGAATATGATGGGTTGGCAGTCGTGGCCACCTACATCTCGCCGACACTGGACGAGACTCAGTTTGAGCTATGGCTCACTGAGCTCGAAGTCGTCTTCGCTGCGTGCCGTCCTCGCCCTGTCCTGCTCCTGGGAGACTTCAACGCCTGGAGTGAGGCGTGGGGCTCCCGGGAAACCAGGGACAAGGGGAGGCTTCTTGAGGACTGGACCAGAACACGTGGTCTGGAGGTCCTCAACCGGGGGAATGTCGCCACCTTCTGGCGGCGGGGGACCAGCTCGGTCGTGGACGTATCGTTCGCGACCTCTGCCCTCGCCGCCCGTATTACTGGCTGGCACGTGGAGGAGGGTGAGGAGACGCACTCGGACCATCGGTACATCCGATTCGATGTCGTCCCCCCACCTGACCTCCCACAGCCGGTAGAAAATCCCCCGGATCCGCGTTGGGCACTTCACCATCTGGATCGGGAGGCTCTCCTGGAGGCATCCATCGTGCAGGCCTGGATTCCGGCACCGGACCGGCCTGCCGATGTGGATGCCGAGGCGGAGTGGTTCAGGAGAGCCATGTCGCAAATCTGTGATGCGGCGATGCCTAGGGTTACACCCAGACCGGCAAGGAAGCAGGTGTACTGGTGGTCGCCGGAGATTGCACAGCTGCGCGCAGCATGCATCTCCGCCCGCCGCCAGTACACCAGGTTTCGCCGGAGGCATCGCCGCCCAGACGACGCGGCAACCCGAGAGGCGGAGCTTTATCAGGCTTACAGGGAGGCTAAAGGTAATCTCCAGGAGACAATAAAGCGGGCCAAGACGGCGGCCCGCGAGGAGCTCCTGGAGACCCTGCAGCAGAACCCATGGGGGCGCCCGTACCTACAGGTCAGGGAGAAACTCCGACCTAGGGCGCCCCCACTGACCCAGAGTCTCCAGCCGCAGCAGCTGGAGCGGGTCATGGGCTCCCTGTTTCCGACGAGCGCGGAGGAACACGTCCCTCCGCGCATGGCTCCGTCTCTGCCCGACGCGGATAGCATCAGTGAAGACGACGTACCCGAAGTCAGGGTGGGGGAGCTAGGTGCGGCAGTGCTCCGGCTTAAACGCCGGAAAATCACTGCCCCCGGACCCGACGGCATTCCTGGCCGTGCATGGGTCCTGGCCCTCGAAGAACTCGGGCCTCGACTGATGGGGCTCTTTAGCGCATGCCTCGAAAGGGGCCAGTTTCCCAAGGTGTGGAGGACGGGGAAACTGGTCCTGATTCGTAAGGCGGGGCGGCCGGTGGACTCACCGTCCGGATACCGGCCGATCGTGTTGCTCGACGAGGTGTGTAAGCTCTTTGAGCGAATTATCGCGGAACGCCTCGTCGAGCATCTCTCGACGGTGGGGCCAGACCTGGCGGACAACCAGTACGGTTTCCGTCGGGGACGCTCCACCGTGAGCGCGATCATGCGCGTCAAGAGCCTGACGGAGGAAGCAGTCTCACAGGGCAAGGTGGTGGTGGCGGTGTCTCTAGACATCGCCAACGCGTTCAACACCTTGCCATGGAGCTGCGTTAGGGAGGCGCTCGTGTATCACGAAACGCCTCTCTACCTCCGTCGTATTGTCGGGGCCTATCTCTCGGAGAGGGCCATAGCTTTCCCCAGCTGGCTCGGGCCAGCTCGGCGAGATGTGTCGTGCGGTGTTCCGCAGGGGTCGGTCCTGGGGCCGCTTCTGTGGAACATCGGCTACGACTGGGTGCTGCGGGGTGCGTTGCCTGAGGGCGTCGGCGTAACGTGCTACGCCGACGATACCCTCGTCACGGCGCGGGGTGCAACGTACCAGGAGGCAGCACTCAAGGTCACGACGGGTGTTGCTCAAGTCGTGGGTCGGATACGGCGGCTGGGACTGGAGGTGGCCTTGCACAAGTCCGAGGTTCTGTGTTTTCACAGACCTCGGAACGGTCCACCTGAAGGTTCCAGCATAAATGTGGGAGGCGTTAGCATCGGCATCAAGCCCTCGATGAAGTATCTAGGGATCGTACTTGATAGCCGATGGAACTTCGGACCACATTTCCGAAGTTTGGTCCCCAAGGTGACACAGGCATCGGTCGCGCTTTCGCGACTGATGCCCAACCTAAAGGGACCCAACGCTTCCTGCAGGAGACTGTACCTGGGGATCGTGCGGAGTATGGCCCTATACGGGGCTCCCGTATGGGCGGCGCGGTTGACGGCCAACAACTCAACGCTCCTTAACAGACCGTTGAGGACCTTGGCCGTCAAAACAATAAGGGGCTACCGCACGATCTCCGGAGAGGCTGCATGTCTCCTAGCCGGGACCCCTCCATGGGACCTGGAAGCGAGAGCCCTTGCGTCATTGTTCCAATGGCGCAAGGAGGCGCTGGAGCGGGACCACAGGCCTGCGTCTCGAGAAATCGATGACCGGCGGTCCCAACTCCGCCAGGATCTCATGGAGTCATGGAGGGTGCGACTTGAGCAACCCAAGTGGGGTGCCACCATCATCGCGGCGGTGAGACCGATCATGGACGATTGGCTGCAGAGGCAGCATGGTGACCTCACGTATCGTGCGACGCAGATCGTTACCGGGCATGGATGCTTCGGTAGCTATCTGTTTCGCATCCATCGTGAGGTCACACCCCGGTGTCAACACTGCGAGGTTTCCGACGACGACACCGCACTCCACACGTTGGTGGAGTGCTCAGCGTGGGCGAGTCAGCGCCGGGACCTCGTAGTGGGTCTGGGCGTGGATACCCTCTCGCTGGAGACCATGCTTCAAGCCATGGTCTCCAGCGGGAGTAGGTGGAACGCGGCCGTGTCCTTCTGCGAGCAAGTCGTGCTCGCGAAGGAGGCGGCCGAGAGGGAGAGGGAGCGTGCCCTCCCCGCCGAGTTCCGTAGTCAGCGGCGAGGCCGCCGCAGACTCATCTACGCCCAAGACCATCGACCTCCATGATCGGGGCCTGAGGACGGCGGGATCGCCACCCGTCGTCCTTACAGAGGCAGGCTAGAAGGGTTGCGTGCTGCGGGGCCTTTGCCCCATAGCACGCAACCAGATTCACTCATTGACGCGGGATAAAACCCTACCCCAACGACGCGGGATTGTCATCCCGACCCAACCCCCCGCAGAGACCACAGAGGTGGTCAAAGTCCGCCGGGCGCCACTGGAAATACGTTCTGCTTGTAACCAGAGACGCCCGGCAACGGACGTTGAAGCGGCCGCGGCCTTGGTCGCGGAACTAAAAAAAAAAAAAAAAAAAAAAAAAAAAAAAAAAAAAAAAAAAAAAGTAACAAAGTGAGCGGTATAAATGCCTCTGTCCACCAAATATTAGAAAGGCTTAAGTAATCTTTTGTCTGTGTCTCTGAAAACAAGGAGTATTTTCAACCGATTTCTAAAAAGGAGGAGGTTCTTAATTCGACTGTATGTCTCTTTATGTTCGTTACCTCATAACTTTGGACTGGATGAACCGATTTTGAATTTTTAGTTTAAATTAAAGCTACTTCCCAAGTGGCACTATTTCAATTTGGTCCCATTCCGACAATTATTTGGTCCCATTTCGGTAATTTGACGTCGGTTGTTGTGTCCATTTTTGACGTGTAGGTATTTAATATATTTTTCTTTTGGAGTTATACGAGTACCATAGAGTAAACAAGAGCTTGCTCGAGGCGTATTTCATGGAATTATTTTATGGACAAAGCTATGTTTGTTCGTTCTGTCTCATATTCCTTAATTACGTTATACCATCCATTAGCTAACGTACGGAAATTTACGAGCTAAGATTAGATTATTATAACTTTGTGATGTTTTGATATTATTACGCGTATGACCAAGTTATACACTGTTTTCAATTTCCATGGTTGACCACGGCTGGTCCAATCTAGTCGAAATATCAGGCAATAAAAGATATCGTCGTCAGCGAGTCTCTGAAGTTCTCAGACCTCCGTGATTGGGGTCTGAAAACTTCTTTAAAGGCGGCGCGTTGCTAGCCTTCTAGCATCCCAGGGGTCGGCTTTCCAGTCTAACTACGTTTCGGTTGAACTTCGATATTTTCCGTGAAGCGACCTCGACAACCCATGGGTGATATACTCGTATATCGAAGTTCTCTAGTTAGACCGGTCGGATTTTTGTTTTAGGGCTACCTGTAACGACTGCCATAGCACAGATAGTATGTTTGTATGACAGCCGGGACCAAACGGCTTAGCGTGCTCTCAGAGGCACGGAGAGGTCTCAATGTCTTAAGAAATGGTCACAATGGGTAAAACCAACCTGGCTAGATGTTGCATAACCTTTGAAATATCTTAACCTAGTTGGTTACCTCTAGACCAAAAATTAATTTATTTCTTCAAAAAATGGTTTTCTCTTATACCATTACCTCTAAACCATCAACTTCACAGTAATATCAGGTCTCAAGAGTTAGCCCAACTACCTACGGTTCGTTTGCTACGTTGTCATCTCGACAAATCGCATTTACGTTACAGGCTATGAAACTGATTCTTCTACGGAAAACCTTAAAAACATTGGAATTTTCTTAAAATTAAATATTCTTAGCGTTGGGTTTGCGGAGTGTACTTATTATAATACGGTACGTTTCTTTGTGGTAGAAATATTATTCGAGTTATAAATATAACTAACATAATCTTTATCTTTATATCATCATCATCCACCGAGCCTTTTCCCAACTCAGTTGGGGTCGGATTTCCAGTCTATTGAATTTTACCACACTATTTATATGCAAACCTACAATATGTTGGCAGATACTATATTCTTGGCTTAAGTAAAATTCTTTCATAATAGCCTAGTTAAGATACCAGTGTTTTTAGTTCAGTAAGCAGGTATCTATGACCTGAGGCGCCTGCAATGTACGTAGGGGCGATCACTGCCGGGGGCCGCGGATTAAAAAAATAAGAAGTTACCTACGTCCTATAAGATAAATAATAATAATAATAATAACATAAACGGTTGCTACAAGTGCGACGTTAGCGGAACCCGCATTCGACGCAGAAAATGATACGAGTGATACGTCTATCCAGGTAAGCGAGCAATTGAGGAGTACTTTGGAAGATGTGATCTCGCAGTATAGGTTTATACCTAATTCTAGACCGCGGCTACCACGCTTGCCAATGCATAAGCGAAATCTGGCGTTGATGGGAGCCCTAAATGCATTGCTAGAACCGTACTTACGGACTAGCAGTGATTTGCTTGATACTCACTCGATTCTTTACTGTGGAGCGATTGCCGCTTGTCGTGTTGCACGCGTTAAATTCCCTGAAGTTAACCGTGCACCACGACCGGATGGTGTTCCCGTATGGCAGGCAAGAATCGAGCGACGTATCGGCACATTTAGGACTCTCATTGCAAAGCTTATCTCTTTCAGCCGGGGAAATAGTCGTCCCCGGGTCATGCGTTTCGTGACTCAGGCATTTGCTGGGACCGGTATTCGTCCCCAGCAATACTTAGCCAATGTCACGGAACGTATTGACTTTCTGAAACAGAAAGTGTATGCATGGGCAAGCCGTATCCGTCGTTATAGAGAGCGTGTAAATAGATACTGGCAGAATCGCATCTTCCAAAGTGACCAAAGGAAGGTGTACCGAGAGTGGGAGGGAACTGGACAACGTTTGAGCGACGGACAACTGCCAGATGCTCACACCATGAATCAATTCTGGCGTGACATATGGTCGGTGCCCGTCGAACATTCGGAGGGCGACTGGATCCGTGTCGTCGAGCGTGAATGCAATACCATCGAACCCATGGAGTCTATTACCATAGACTACGAAGACGTTAGTTGTGCAATTCGTACGGCCCCGAACTGGAAGAGTCCTGGGCCGGATGGATTGCACAACTTTTGGATAAAATGGGTTCAGAGCTCGCATGAACGCTTGGCAACACAGTATCAAGAAGCCCTCGAGTCTGGTTCCTTACCCGCTTTCATGACCACTGGCATCACCTTCCTGCTCCATAAATCAGGTAGTACCACGGAACCTAAAAACTATAGACCCATCACTTGCTTACCTACCATCTACAAGCTCCTTACATCTATTCTGAGAAGTAAAATAAACTCGCACATAGTATCTAATAATATCTTAGATAACGCTCAGAATGGATGTAGGGCTGGGTCTCGTGGCACTAAAGAGCTACTCCTCATTGATATGGCCATTAGCCAACAAGTCAAGCGGAGTAGGGGCGCCCTCTCTACTGCCTGGATTGACTACAAGAAGGCCTATGATTCGGTGCCTCATTCATGGCTGAGGAGGATTTTAGAGTTGTATAAAATTAATCCGACTCTTAAATCCTTCTTAGTCTCGTGTATGGGGCAGTGGACCACAGTCCTTCGTCAACCAGGTAGTGGTGGGCACGCCTCTGACCCGCAAGGCTTGATAAGGATCGAGCGTGGTATATTCCAGGGCGACAGTTTGAGTCCATTGTGGTTTTGTTTAGCACTGAATCCACTTAGCACATTGCTGAAGGATTCAGGGCTAGGCTATCGGTTTCGTAGAGGGGGTGAGGTTATATCTCACCTGATGTACATGGATGACCTCAAACTGTTCACATTGAAGCACCAAGATTTAGTGACATTATTAAAAACTACGGAAGTTTTTAGTAATGCCATTAAGATGGAGTTCGGTGTTGATAAGTGTGCGGTTATGCATGTACAACGGGGGAAGGTTGTAAATTCACCGAATTTACAACTTTCTGAGATAATAACTCTCAGATCTCTCTCCGAGACCGAAACATACAAATACCTAGGTATGTCAGAGTCATTGGGTATAGCGGTAGAGGATATTAAGAAATCGGTGAAAGAACGTTTTTTTGGCCGCCTGACAAAAGTTCTTAACAGTTCTTTGTCCGGTGGTAACAAAATGCGGGCTTTCAACGGTTGGGTGATACCTTTATTGTTATACTCCTTTGGCATACTTAGGTGGACTCAAACGGAACTAGACGCCCTGGATAGGCGAGTCCGTCAACAACTGACATTGCATCGAATGTTACACCCACGATCTTCTGTCATGAGACTGTACATTCCGCGGAAGTGGGGGGGTCGAGGCTTTTTGAATGCCAAGAACCTCCACAACCGTGAAGTGTGCAGTCTGAGAGATTACTTTCTACAGAACGGGTGTGACATTCATTGCGATGTCGTGATGGTTGACAAGGGCCTAACACCTCTTTCCTTGGCTAACGAGAACTGGCGTAAACCAAAGGTGCTAGGTACTGAAGACCGTAGGGACGTATGGAAGAGTAAGGAGCTACACGGGCGGTTCTACCGGGTCTTAACAGGACCCGACGTAGACCTGCTCGCTTCGGTGAACTGGCTACGTTTTGGGGACCTCTTTGGGGAAACTGAAGGTTTTGCCTGTGCAATTGCAGATGAGGTTATCAAGACGAACAACTATCGGAAATACATTATGAAGGACGGTACGGTCGACATTTGTCGAGCATGCCACCGTCCTGGTGAATCACTTCGCCATATTATTTCCGGTTGTTCGTATCTTGCTAACACCGAGTACTTGCATAGGCACAATCAAGTAGCCAGGATCATCCACCAGCAACTTGCTCTTCAATATGGCCTTATTGAGTTTGAAGTACCGTACTATAAGTACACACCAGTGCCAGTTCTTGAGAATGGTCGTGCATTGCTCTACTGGGACCGATCAATCATCACGGACAGGACTATTGTTGCCAATAGGCCCGATATCGTGTTGGTTGATCGGACCCAGCGTCGGGCAGTGCTCGTCGATATCGCCGTCCCGCATGACGAGAATCTCGTGAAGGCAGAGAAGGACAAACTTAGCAAGTACCTCGATTTGTCCTACGAGATAACCGCCATGTGGGACGTAGACTCGACGATCATTGTCCCGGTGGTCGTTTCGGCAAACGGATTAATAGCGAAGAGTCTCGATCAACATCTCAAGAGACTCTCGTTAGATTGTTGGATCAAGAGTCAGATTCAGAAGGTTGTTATCCTCGACACGTGCCGTATTGTTAGGAGGTTTCTTAGTCTGTAGCCTCCACCACCGGTAGTTTGGGTCCTACTCCGCTACTGGTGGGTCACTATTTTTTATATTTTTAAATGTATTTGTGTTTTTTATAAATGTATTTAAAAATGTATAAAATAAGAATATAAATGAATAAACAATAAATAATAATAAGATAAATTAAATGTATTACAACAGTGCTGCTAAAGTAATCCATGTATCAAGATGTAATTCGACCAAAACATCCTCACGTGAAAGAGACCGCGAATTGAATTCTGGAAACCTTTTCCAAAGGGTTTATTTCCAGTGGAAGCAGGTACATGCATTCTTTGAAATGGCAATAAAGCCACAATCACACGTTCTTTAAAGTAGTCAAAGTGTCTTTTTACAAGAGGCACTACCGCTAAACTAATTTTCAGCGTTCATACATCGTTGTTTTGAAACAACGATGTATGAACGCTGAAAATTAGTTTTTGATAGAGAAGGCGTTTTTGGTTAACATCTTTTCGTATTACTATTTAAGTTTTTTTTTACGTTAGGACAATTCACACTTCGCCATCTAGTCTCAAACTAAGCAGAGCTTGTAATCTGAGTACTAGATAATCTGATAAAAATACTTACAAACATTTTTTTTGTAAATACATACATATCATACATAGGGACCACCCAGACTTCTTCTTCGTCCCTACTTACATACTATTCCCTATTCTGTGGTATTACTCTTAAATGAAATTCTGACTATTATTTATTAAAATATTTTGTTACGTTCGGCAATTATTTAAGCAGCATTTAAAACTTTGGTCTATTGCAAATTGTAAAGACACCCGAAACTGACAAAGGATGCCATATTTTTGATGCCAGAAGGAAATAAGCATTACAATATTTAGCATTACTCTCAGGTTATTCATCTTTTGTTTATTTGATCTATGTATAGAAAAAGTAAGCAATTCTACTTACCATATCCGTGGAACAAAATTAATTGTAGCTGCAAGTTTTTGAAGCTTTTGCTATGGAAATTCAATGAAGATGCATTCTGAAGAGCTGCATAGTAGACTGAATGTAAAATTTTGATTTGGACGCATTGTTTGTGTGATAATAGAGAAGGGTTGAATATTTAGTTTACAACAATTAAGGAGGGTAAAAAGCGAGCGACAGCTACCGTTATAGGACTTAAGATTGTGAATTATAAATCAGAAAACTGAAACGTCATGCAACCTTTAATAGCGCGATCTACAAATTATTCCTGAAGCAAAGATTGGATAATGTCGTTATTGGTCATCGTAGCTCAGTGGCCAGAGCCGAGGACATTCGTTTTTCTCGCAAATTAACCGTAAAAAAGTAATCTTGTACTGTGTTTGGAATTTAATTTACTCTTTTACTGAAGTAAATAGTTTTTGTGATAACAGACGAAGAATAGTTGCAAACTCATTGCTTTGCAAAAAATCTTAAGTTAAAATTAGGAACGTAATAATAGCAAAGTAAAATCAGTGGCATAGTCAGGGTCATAAGATCATAGTGTTCTTCTTGTTATAAAATAACGCTGGTTCGTGTAATGAAGAAATTATTTTTATGCGATTTTCTTAAATATAAGGTATTTTTGTAAAAAAACATTTTTTAATTTTGATCAAAAAGATTTTGCAGAAAACTGCATTAATCAATTTACAGATTAGACTGTAGATTTAAAATCTAAGCTTGAGAGTCTGAACATAGTTCTAAGATGGGGATTAATGGGAATAACTCCTGTTACGAGTTTAATACTCGTAGTATCCTGGAATTAAAAAAAAAATTATGCACACATACATATAATCACACCTATATCGATCAAGGAATAGGTAGGTAGAGTTAAATTACATACCCACATTCCGCCAGTAGTTTTATTGGTCTCATGTAGCACCTAGGGGTGAGTCTAATACCGTTACCTACCCGATACGAACCCCGAATTCGTTACCAAATCGACATACTATTACAATTTGTTAGATGAACACAGAAGGGTTAAGAATGAATTTTAACAATTTTTAACCCTTTTCTTGCAGCGTCAAAAACAAATCCCTAAGAACATAATTTGAAACAGTTTCAAACTCTAAACAGAACAAGTTCACTAATACAATAAGATGTATTAAATCAAGTCGGAAATCACGCCGGGACGCCAAGTGAAACAAACATATTGCAAACTTAGAATTATTAGCCGTTGCAGGGTTTAAATCGAAATTTCCGAAGGGTGTAGTTATAGGGCCCTGAGGATTTGGGAATTTGCAGCCCACGCTTCAATGTTTAGGGCCCACCTGCGTAAGTTTTCGGTTTAATTGTGACTAATGTGAGTTAGATGGTTTAGTTATGTAAATATCGTGGTTTAATTTGTTCAATATCGACACCACGCTGACGTTATTAAAAGCGATTATAAGACTTTTAGTTATATAATTTGATAACTTGTTTCAACTAAAACTATATTGCAATTTATTTTCATTACAACCAAATTTCGTTTGTTCGACGTTCGTTTATGAAGAAGTTTTATATTAAACTAGCGGACGCCGACGGCTTCGTTTGTGACAAATTATATACTAAAACCTTCCTCGAAGACCACTCTATCCATCAGTGAAAGCAGCATGAAAATTGATGTTGTAGTTTTTAAATTTATATCAAAAAAATCCAGTAATTCTATCTTGCTATTACAAGTACCGCACTTAACGAACCCGCTGCAGTTTCCCACAGAGGGTAAACATAACGGCCCTTATTGAAAGTAAACACCATTAAAATGGAGACCTTCGGGCGTTATTCTTTATGATAAGGATCCCTGCAAATTGCGCGACAGCGACAAGACGTAGGAAAACTACACATAGGTATTGCGTAGCGGAAAACTTTTCTATAGGGGTGTCCAATAATCACACAGATAAAGCCTAACCCCTTTTTAAGTCTCGGTGTTACTCTCTCTACCAATGTACTACCTGATCAGACCATGTAGACGTAGCCGAAATTTTGTTCCATCGGCTAATCTCTAAAACGGCTGGACTCAATTATTTTAACGGAGCTGTCACTGATTTTTTTTAAAGAGTAACTTAATCTATTTTTTATCCGGGTAAGGTGTTTCCGTAAGAATTAGAAACTAAAAAACACGTCAAACATTGACACAACAACCGGCTTCCTATTACCGAAATGGGACCAAATAATTCCCGGAATGACACCAAATTGAAATGGGATCTTGGGAAGCAGTAGATTTCAATTAAAAATGTTTTCAAAATCGGTTTACCCAGTCGAAAGATAAGAAACATAAAAAAACAATCGAATTAAGGATCTTTCTCCATTTAGTCGGTTAAAAGCTACTCCACGCCGTCTCTGCTGGTTTACAAACTAGGTATGCAATACATTCTGCTGTTGCAATAATTGAGCTGAGTTTGTCGACCCGGGTCGAACTCCTAAACGACTGGACCGATCTTTATGAATTCTGATATATGCACTCACGGTGATGGTCACTATGACCGTGCCAAATTTATAAAAAAAATATTTTAATATTTCATGCAAATGTATGTAAATTGAAAAACGCGACGGATGGACAGATAGACAGACAGACAATTGTCGTATTAAATATATAGATAACTGGACATAGTCGCAAGAGTCGCAAGCAAGACTCTCGCATCTAATCGTTGCAATAAATCGCACAGTGTGCAACAACCTTAGCATTTTCGTCTGAAGTCACAAAGAAAGCGGGTGGAGATAAAAAAAGATAATTAAAAAAGGTTCAGCAGAGTTAAGATTGTTATCATTGGGTGAGGGGGTCGTCTGTTATCAATTGTGTCCATGATCGGGATCTCTTTGTGTTTTAAATAATTGTGGGAAGAGAAAACTTTGTGATCCCTTGTTTTGTTTTTGCTATAGAACATTTGAAATACACGTTTTCTTCTCAACTAAATATTAAAATAATCAATTTTATTTTCATTCATTCAGTTTTTAGGGCTCCAACTACCGACAATGATGGCCACAGATTTTCGTATGGTATCTACCAGCTACCAGCGACCAGCTTAGCGTGCTGTCCGAGGTACGAAGGGATATCAGTGTATACACTACACACACACACACATACACACACAAACACACACATACACACACAAACACACACATATCACGCCTATATTCGGTGTGTAGGCAGAGGCGCATTACACCCACAATTTGCCGTCACCGGGCACTTTAGAAAGAGTGTTATGTCCAAAATGGCCGAATTAATTTAATAAAATAAGGCAACAAAATCTTACGTGCCAGCCGCTATGGCACAGCCAATTAAAGTCCTGGGCGTCTCTGACTCAATATCTATTCTTTGAGAAATTAATTGGGTTTAAATAAATTCACATAATTTACTCACAAAAAAAAATTGTATAGAAATACGAGCAAGCTTTTGTACGTACAATAAAGTAAGTACTACAAATAGATTGGTATCAAATTCAAGAGTTTTAAGTATCGTTGTATAGTATGATATGTATTTCTTTTGTGAATAAATTATGTGAATTTATTTAAACCCAACTAATTTCTCAATTTAATACTATACAACGATACTTAAAACTCTTGAGTTTGATACCAATCTATTTATTGTAATAGCTATAAAATATTTATCCCTGAGTTTGGGCAAAGTAAATTCTAATAATATATAAAAAAAAAAACCCTCTTGTAACGTTTCCTTCGTCTCACATACAGATATTTGCTTACACACATTTAATTTAGAAATCCCTTTAGGTAGTACGCAATCAAATATTGAACATTTCTGCTATACTTCAAATATAAAATTCTCTTCCATTTCTTGATAAAACGACTTTTTCGAAATAATGTGGATGTATGCAAACACGGTTTTCAGGTTGCCTCCGGGACCCCAATTCATGCTCACCTGCTGGTTCGAATGCAATTCGGTAGATTATGTAGCTAATAAAAAGAACATAATACAAATTAGGTACTTTTAATTTTTCAACCGCCAAAAAAGGAAAAGGTTCTCAATTCGACTGTACGTTTGTTTTGTTTGAACCGATTTTGAATTCCGTTCAAAAATTGTAAGGACGACTAGTGCGTTTGTAAATTTTTTCATTGGGTATTATAAAGGAATACCCTTTAATGAAAGTTTGGAGTCGATCTGATGAGGGAGTCAGTAAAGCAAGTCGAGGGAACTCATCAACGATTTACAGCAGTTACGTTGTGTTTGAGTTTGATTAATTTGTATTGAAGAGAACTTTACATATCCCAACTTTTTAGTTTAAGGTTGAAGTCGTTATTTATTGTTTAAAATTATTGTAGACTATGTAAATATGAATTAAACTTAACCACCACCGAATTGATACCTCATCCTTTTGTAACGTCGGTTCTTACTGTTAAATGAGTTATAACGTGACCTACCGTTATGTCCATGTTACTGTTTGTTAAAATTATATACACAAGGGCCTCGTAACTTCCTACGTGGGCTTTTGTCTTATTAATATTATAGTTTACTAGCTAAAGTCAGGCACTCCGCCTGTGTGGTATTGTTTTTAATCCCTCCCCGTCTTCCTTCACTGGGCGTCCCGGGTACGCTCTCGAAAGTATAACCTGTAAAATCCAGGGCGCTGGGCTATCTGGTTACGAATGCTAAACAAAACCTTTAATAAAACCGGCCAAGTGCGAGTCGGACTCGCGCACAAAGGGTTTTGTCCCAAAACGGAAAAAAAACACGTTTGTTGCACGGGAGGCCCCTTAAATGTTTATTATATTCTGTTTTTTAGTATTTGTTGTTACAGCCGCAACAGAAATACATCTTCTGTGAAAATTTCAGCTCTCTAAATATCACGGTTCATGGGATACAGCTCAAGACAGACGGACGGACGACCGGATAACGAAGTCTCAGTAATACGGTTCCCGCTTTACTTTTTAAATGAACATATAAAAGAAAACTAAGTTAAAAGGGCCCGTTTACATGGGTCGTTAGCGCCCGCCGCGGGACATGGATACGTGGTCTCTGGCTACCCCAATAGGAAAGATGCGTGATTTTATGTATGTATATAGGTAAGTATGTTAGCGCCCGGATGCGGTGTGCGACCGATTTCTGATACGCGTGCCATAGCCGGCCGCATGCGAGTAACCGTTTGGATTGGTCGGCGTCGTAACGATTTAGTTATGGCACAATGTAAAGGAGCCCTTACTGTGTTAGAAATTTTAATAAGAATTTCCTGAACTTACTATAAATAAACTCCAAAATAACCACGGCAATATTGCCTAATACTGTCAACGATACCGAAATATAAATACACAATTTATTTCAGTTAGCGACTCAGAGTTATAACCTCTATTAATACCCTCGTTTATATAGGAATAAACGAGGGTGTTGCGAAAATACTACCATTTCCCTCCTAAAGTAATGTTGGACGGGTTTATGCAAAACACTTAAGATTATAAACGAATATAGGCCGTTTTTAAACATTATTAACTATAAAATGCTGATGCGTAGGGGTCCCATCGAAACCTTAGAGGCCCAAGCCTACCTTACTTGCAAGTGGTACACCAGCTGATCAACTGAAGAAGCAAACAAAACGTAATTGGCGAAACATCTGTGTCTGGGAAACAGATGTTATGTAACTATAAGTATACTGCGGATAACAATATTTTTCTAAGTATATAAAGTTTGATAACTTTCCTAAAATATTAACCGCAAAACTATATAAATCTTGCCGAAAGACGTGTGTTGATATTATTGCAAATGGCGAGGTCTTGGATAGTGGAGTCTTGATCACTTGACAGGACGTTTCTCCAGATAAGGGGGTTGCTCTTACGCTACCTTCCCCTTCCATAGCTTTGGGAAGAGTTTGTCTATAACTAAGTAATGACATAGCAACAATTTTCAAATAAATTGTTTATTGAGTCACGTCATCGATATTTTCTGCGATATTATTGGTCAATCGACAAACTCTTCCGATATGCAAATAGGGCTGGAAAGGGGATAGTTGCTGGCTCGTATTCGGCCGAAGTTTATGATAATACACTACCGAAACTACCTTAAAATCATTTCAGTCTACAATTTAACCAAAAATTCCTCAAGCTATACACACAAGTTTGACAAATGCCCGGAATACCTCACACCGAATGCGGAATTACCGACACAGCCCGAACCCGCCGTCGCTCGTAAAACCGAATTGACAATTTAAATTTAATCTACTTTATGGAACCGAGGAAGTTACGCCTTACATGCACTATTACAGTGTTATATCATTACGTGTACTTTTATTTTGATTATGTGAGTGTTTCAGATGTGGAAATGGGGTGTGAGGAAAGTGTTAGTGGCATTTTCGCTGATATGTACTTGGTCTTATTCTCATTACTTTTATGCGACTGTTTCATGAAAATTCGGGCCTTTTTAGTGTGCCGTAGTTCAAGTCTCGGAACCCTTATAGTTTTGTCATGTCCATCCGTCTCTCCGTCCATCCATCCTCGACTTTCCTACTAACGGTTAGTGCTAGTAAGGTGAAACTTTGCATGGATATGACGTGTATACACTTATTTATTTATTTTTCATATCAAATAGCTATGAAAAAAAAATATAAGTGTAAATGAATTTTTTTTTGTATACCTAGGCAGGTACACTAGGTAGGTACCGTAAAGTGGGGATGATTTTTCTCCCTCGCGTCTACCCCATCGTGTGGATTTTCACTAGTAGATATATTACAGTTTTTTAAAAATCCGTTTCCAAGATTTGTTTTGTTAAAACAGGGCGCCCCTCTAAAAGCTAAAACGGCTAGCTCGAAAGATTTAAAAAAATAGTCCATTTAATGTACTTTGAATGAATACTATAACAGATTAGATAACTCTGTTAGTTCAGGAGTTATATGGGCTATTAAAGGTGACTACGGATCTCTACTATATGCGTGCATAGACACACTAGGCCATTTATTTTATTTGAAAGGTGATCCCATTTAAATTTGTATCGATGGTGGTTGAGCGGATTTTGAGTCAATAGGTACAGGTAAATTTAGAAATTGTAGATTTTTTAATAAGTGTTATTTATTTGTTTCAGGTACTGTGGTCTTGACGAGAAAGTCGTATGTCTGCAGGAATACCTTTTTACAATACTTTTATTTTTTATGCGTACCTAGCTCGAATTAATTTAAATTAATAATAAAAAAAATAAAAATTAATTCTTTTGTCCGAAATAACTTCACTAGTCTACTGAAAAACTTAATTTATCTATTTTCATCACGTGTGTTTTTCAACCGCAATCTCTTACTATTTCAGTTCCTCCTCTCAACTATTTGCTGGAGAAACTAAGTAATAAAACTTATACCTTCGTAATTGTGTCGCAATACAATATTTAAGTTCTTAAGGCCGGATTCGACCAAACTCGAAGTGACACTAGTATAAAGGGCCGGGCTAACTCGTCCTTCATATGCGACGTACACCACGCATTATGACATCTGAACAGGGTCTGGCCTATACAATTGGTATGGTAACGAACACACTGATCATTCACCACGCTGTCTTACGCGTCACCGCGCCAGATTCGCGTGTTCCCGTGCTATCCCACGACGTACGACGCTGTCACACACGTTTAAAGTGTCATAGCGCGTAGATAAGTGTGTCGCTGAGTCCAACGTCGCGTGGCATACGTTGTATGTGAAGGACCAGTGTGTTTTATTTAAGCTTTCAAACTATCACGGTGATAATTTTACTCCGACTAGAATATGTGGGATATTATTTGTATTAGCTCTACTGGAAATGTCATAAAAAAATAATTTTGTCGGATAATACAGTGTCAATTGTCAATGTCAACATTTTATACATTTCACGGCATTATCCAACAATTTTTTTTTTAAATATTGGATAGAAACAGGCGTTACTTGGCGAAAATCCATGACAAAGCAATGGTAAGTAAAATGTTTTAAGAAAAACTTTTTAAAATTTATAATAGCATTAATTTTTCGCAGAATTAAAAAGACAACAAAACGTCGACAATTGTTTCGCCTCTAAACGAGGCATTATCAAGACTGTCTCAGAGAGAACAGCAAAATTCGTGGTTGGAACGTGTTTGCTTATAAGTAAACGTGTGCAAACTTCAATATCGCGATGTAGGATTCTTTACAATAACTAACGTGGGTAGAAAACTCAGATCATGCTAACTAAGTTCCAAAAATAGGTATTCACCAATACAAGACCTTATCTGTTTGATTAATTTCCTGTCTTTTGATAAGTTGCGTAGAAAAGCCAAATGACACACACAAACCAACAACAATTAATGTGTCTGTCTGTTCGTGAACAGATTAAGTAAGGGAGATGTGTGAAAATCTATTTGTTCGTTGAGTAAGGTGTCCGCGTCTCTTCTAACTATTTCTAGCCTTTCCCAAACACTTAACTTGAACCCTTTCTCACATAAACGTAAAACTTTAAAAGTGTTACTATTGTTCAAGGAATGACCAGTGTCAAGAAGATGCTTCGCGAAGAGGGATTTCTCAGGACAACCATTGCGGGACGCCGCTCTATGTTCCTTATATCTAATCTCGAAGGACCTGCCAGTCTGTCCCACATACTTCAAACCACATTCATGACAACTCAACAAATAAACACCTGATCTGCGTGAGACCGACACCGAATCCTTGCCATTACATAGCTCCCTCAAGGTGTTCTGAGTTCTAAAAGCAACAAATATCCTACTTTCCCTCATGATCTTAGCTATACTCAACGAGACGGGACCCACGAACGGCAAACAGGCCGTGTACTTCCTAGGTGGATCTTGAGTCGGATGTAATAAATGAAAACTAGCCTTTCTGCGTTTTTTATTTAATAATGAGTGGACCATTCCTACGTCATAGCCATTACTTTGTGCTATGTAGCAGATGATGGACAATTCTTCACCAAATGCCTGTGGGCTCAACGGTACCGCCAGTAACCTGCTCAGTAAGCTGTGGAAAGCTGCCATTTTATGTTGCCATGGGTGATTGGATGAGTAAGGAATAACTGTGTATGTAACTGTTGGTTTCCTATAGATACGAAACTCATGAATACCGTTCCTTCTAGTAATTGAAAGGTCTAAGAAATTGAGAGTGGAATCTGACTCCACCTCTAGTGAAAAATCAATTCTAGGGTGTACTGAGTTCAACTTGGAGACCAGGACGCTGAGCTGACGCTTTGTTCCTGTCCAACAGATAATAATATCATCCACATATCTAAAATAGTACAAGACATGAACGTTCCCAACTATGTGGTTAGTCTCGAATGCATCCATAAATATTTCAGCTATTAAAGGACTGAGTGGCGATCCCATAGCCAAACCATTCCTCTGTAGAAAAAAACTGTTGTTGAACTGAAAGTAATTCTGAGTCATACACAATGACTCGCCGAATTTTTTTTTTTTTTATATTTAGTGCGACAAATTGATGCCACACGCCTGATGGTAAGCTGAGGCGACGTCTGGCAATTGAGGGCGACTCTCACAGTACACAGGAATACTATAGAGAGTGGCCCTCAACTTGACGACCCAGTAATGTGCCTCTTCACGCTTCGCTTAAAGAACCCTGGGTTATATGTTGGAGGACGGTTTCCACGGTATCAGAGCGACATCTCTGCCCGGCACGCGTTGTTCGGGATCGGAAGGGAGAGGGTGGGATCAGGTTGAAGAGCTCTTCAGAACACTCACCGTGGTAAATACGGTTGAACGCGGCCAAGGAAGCAATTGTTCGGCGCTGGGCTAGCGGCTCAAGGCAACGCAAGGTCTAATCTGCGTTTTGTACAGCAGACACCTCTGGTGCGGTGTAAAGAATCGCTCTACCTTGTTCAGTATTCCTAGTTTCCGCGAAGCTAGCCCAATACATCTCTCAATGTATTTTGTGTTATTGAGCTCTCGACGAACGTCTATGCCAAGGATGTCTAGATTGGCCTTCATTGGTAATATTGCATTCTGAAGAAGGGGAAGGAAGGGGGATCTTTTCGCCGTAAATGCACACGCCTGTGTTTTGTGGGCATTGAACTCGACCAAGTTGTCGGCACCCTATTGGGAGATACTGTCGAGGTTTCGGTCCAGATCAGCCACGAGATGTCGACTCTCCTCCTCTATCACAGATCGCCCCGCCGTCGGACGAACCGAGTAACTCCCGTACAATGTGCTGTCATCTGCATAGCAATGAATGTTCCCGAGGGAAAGCATATCATTGATATGCAGAAGAAAGAGAGTTGGTGACAGTACGGACCCCTGCGGTACCCCGGCATTCACTTGCAAGAAGCGAGAAGCCTGGCCATCGTAGAGGACCCGCACTCGGCGCTCGTTTAAAAAACTGGCAATCCAGCTGCACAGTTGAGGAGGTAGACCATATGCCGGAAGCTTGGAAAGGTGCGAAGCATGCAGACCCTATCGAAAGCTTTGGCGATGTCCAGGCTTATAGCCAAGGACTCGCCGAACTTTTCCATAGCCTCACCCCATACATGCGTGATGAATGCCAGGAGGTCACCCGTTGATCGTTTTGGCCTGAAGCCATATTGCCGATCATTGATTAACGAGTGATCCTCCAGGTATCGCATGAGCTGCTTATTGATAAGGAGCTCGAGCACCTTGCAAATGACTGAGGTGACAGCTATGGGTCCATAGTTGCCTGGATCGGATCCCTTTCTAGAGGATCGGTTGTACGTTCGCCTCTTTCCAGACCTCCGGCACGAGGCCTGTAGAGTATGACAGGCGGTACAGACGCGTTAATACTGGAGACAACTCAGCAGCAGATTTTCGTAGCACCACCGCCGGAATGCCGTCAGGGCCACTGGCTTTCCGCGTGTCGAGTGACCGCAGCACTGCCAGTACATCACATTGCCTGATAACAATATCAGGCATAGTATGGCCACAGTTGGCAATGGCGGGGGGCTGCAGGCCACGGTCATCGACCCGGGAATTAGCCGCAAAGAGGTCTGCGAGCATGTCCGCCTTCTCTTGGGCTTTGTGAGCCAGTGATCCATCAGGAAAACGCAGTGGTGGCAGCGAGGGTTGGCAAAAATTTGACTGTAAAGCTTTGGCCAGTTTATTATATTAGTATTATTATGACATTTCAAGTAGAACAGTAGAAATAATATCCCACAGATTTCAGTCGGAGTATAATTTATTACCGTGATAGTTGAACACCAATGTAACTTTGAGTTTGGTCGAATCCGGCCTTGTGTGATAGTCTGTTCCAGACTTATCGAAGTCTGTCTTTGACAAATGTGGCGCCACCACATTCGTTTGTTTGAACCAAAACATTCTTGTCTGTAAAACGTTCTTGTCTGTTGTTGCCAACATTCGGTTATGATAGGTAAGACTCATAAATATTGATGTAGCGAATTTTCTTTTTGATTTTCTTGGAGAATAAGACAAAAACAACTTGAATAAAGTTATTTTGCGATAATAATAAGTAATCAAATTAGCAAAGACATGTTTCATTACCTATTTGATTCTGTACAACTAGTACGGTGTCTTGCGTGGTGCTTCGCGCCGCACCACGCCATAGATTTTGGCCTATAACTTTTGACCACTTAGGGCTAGGTCAAATTTTCGACTTTTTGGCTTGCCTCCAGATCGAGGGCTATCCATAGAGAAATCAACCATCATTGGAGCATAAGCAGTTCTCGAGAGCTAAGGGGGACATTCCCCATTTCTATATTATTATATAGATCACGAAGCTAGAATAATTCTTATAAATAAGTAGTTTTGCATTAACATTTCCCACAATTGGGATATAAATGACGGGCTAATCCAAAATATGGTATATATGTAATAAAGGGAGATTTTTATCCGTAAGTGCACCCAACTTAGGCCACTAGGTGGTTTCTGCTAGACAAATTATTATTAAACTTCAGGGGACACTCGGGTGACTTCTCAAAGACATTAGCATCTAGCATTAAATTCTTAGTGTCGCAAAGTAAGGTGCATCTGTTTATGGATAATAACCTGTGGCCGAAAAGAGTTATTTTTCGACAGTTTGTTCACTTCAAGCAAAAACGTTTTGACACTATTTCTTCGGAAAACGGCACTGTAAATAAATATTAATGGATGAAAACAATTGTACAAGTGTGTAATTTGATCTACTTATATAGGCTAAGCAAACATTGTTACTAACCCCATGAGTCTTGTTACTTGAAATAAATAAAATATTATTTTATTATATTACTAGCTGTTGCCCGCAGCTCCGCCTGCGTGTTACTTTAGATCTACATAACTTTTTTATTTATAAACCGATTGAAAACCTAACCTTAAATGTTAAGTTGAATAAACCACAACACATTACTGATAACCGCAAATTCGAATCAAAAATTCAAATCGGTTAAGCCGTTTCTGAGATTAGCGTGTTCAAACATTCAGACAAACAGACAAAAGTTCTAAAAACCATTGTTTTGGGTTTTATTGCGTTCATAAAGCCCCCCTACAACAGTTTCTCTATTATATCTTCTATTATATTCTCTATTATACCATACAAATTCATCTTAAGATACGAAAATAATATGAAATATTATTTATAATCTTCGTCGTGTGTGATAGTCCATTGAATTGTATCTTAAGACAAAATATTATAGTATCTTAGCCGTGTGCAGCGCCCCTTAGTGAACTCGGAAGCGGGTGACGTAACCTACGACAAACTTATTGTTAATCGGGTAATCGGGTCTAGGGATCGAACCGCAAAATCAAGTTTTTTTGTATATTTTATTGTATATACTTTTCCGAGATAAAAAGTAAGCCAGTAGGTGCCCAGGATATTAAAGAATAAATATACCAAGTTTCATCGTAATCGAACCGGTAGTTATTGAGTAATGCCTGAACAAACAGACAGACAGACAAAAAAAAATTATCCCATTTTTGGGTTCGGTGTCGGTTTAGTAACACCCCTGCCATTTCTTTTTTTTTATATTTTCAATGTACAGAATTTTCACTTCTACAGATTTATTATAAGTATAGATTAGCTATTAGCTTATGCAATACGAACTGGATAGGTAACTAATATTATTATATAAAACTATACTTCATAAACTGCATATAACAGCCACACTTGGGAATAAAAATATTCGGGTCTCATAATTTTTTTTTCAGATCCCGATTTTGTAAAAATCCCAATCTCCAGTCCGCGAGCATAACATAATGAAACGAGTATGTACCGTAAATTTATGTATTTAGATACCTTCATTAAAATATCTATTTACATAGTTTAATACTATGATCGGATCACAATTTTATAGCATCGGACGTTCATTATGGTAATGAGAGGATCGGTTACATCCATCCCTCGTTTCATTGGATATTTGTATATTTTTGTTACCATGGACATCTCGTGACGTCATCGTAAGAGGCCATTACGTAACACGTATTTTATGATTTTTAAACTTAAATTCCTTCCTTGTCTCGTCATATTTGTGAGAGGTCCTCCCTCAAACTAATTTTAATTTTTTAGGTTTCTTGTTTTCGCCATCTCTCTCTCTCTCTCTGAGAATTTAAAAAATATTTTCTTTCTTTTGTTGTGTAGACCCACATTTCCTCAGTTTATTTTTGATCGGTTATTGCTATTTTCGAGAACTTTGACTACAAAATAGGAACAGAATATGATCAGTTAGGTAAATACCTTCCAATTCTTATAATTTTTAACTGTAGGTTAAGGTAAATTTTCTCCGATCGAGTTTAGTGGTGATTTCTGAACGTCTATAAATATTGCAAGTACCCGTAAATATTGTTTTTAAAATAAGATCAAATTCAAAACTATTCTTCAAGAAGGAGATACAATAATACAGATTCTGACTGCTGTCGGGACCAACTGTGTGTGATGACGCAAACATTTGTGCTGAAGTCTGGATGTTTCCTATGTATAATATGTATGTATTTACAAAAAATGTACATAAGTATTTATATCAGTTTATCTAGTACTCGTATCACAAGCTCTGCTTAGTTTAGGACTAGATGGCGTTGTGTGATTTGTCCTAACATATATATTTATTATTATTATTGATCTAGACAGATTTATTATTTGAATAGGGTCATTTAACTGAAATTTATTACAAATAAATAAACTAGGTATGCAATGCATTCTGCTGTTGCAATAATTGAGCTGAGTTTGTCGATCCGGGTCGAACTCCTAGACTGGACCGATCTTTATGAATTCAGATATATGCACTCACGGTGATGGTCACTATGACCGTGCCAAATTTCAAAAAGATCGGTCCAGTCGTTTAGCAGGAGTTTGATCACGAACGACATACACGAGTCGTCTAAGAAAGAGCTTCGTAAACTCCGCTCAATAAATTCTGTATTATTATGACCGGCTGCCATATTTCATTTAACGCAATTTACTTCTTTAGGTTCTTTTCACGGCTGGCATAGATTTTGGTACTTACTTCTTTACTATTTGTTTGTCGTTAATCCACATAGACCAACTATGAGGCATTTGCTATTGTGACCAATATGCTCGATTGTACGCTACTAAGATGTGCCAAATGCGGAAACACCGGAAATATAAATCATCCCTAAAAGCACATTTGAAATCTAAAAGGTTCGCAGATACTATTATGTAGTTCTATTATTAGTTCGATCATAAACAAATTTAGTACTTATATATTATATAATTTATCTAGTCCGAGACGCGCAGAACTTTAATTGCCTGTGCCATAGCGGTTGGCACGTCAGGTTTTATCGCCTTTCACCAACATTTCATCGCAAGGCAAAAGGTTTCAATTTTTTTTCAAAATTAAAATATTGCTGCTACTTTTTATTAGATTCATTCGGCCATTTTGGACATAACCCATTATAAATGGGCCCGGTGACGGCAATAGGCTCGACCTCTGTTACGTGGGACTAAAAATACTGGCATATTGTGGATGTGTAGTGCTCTCTGCCTGCACGATATAGGTGTGATGTGTGTGTGATAACCAAATTTTCAGCACAACATAAATCTAACCTAAGGTTTATCGAATTTAGTAATGAGGAAAACTTCGAAACCCGCGCTTTTGTGTTACAATATTTCTCCTCGGTAACCCTCCAAACATTTTTTGTACAATTTATTGTGAACTTACATGCAGTGGTGTGATTCGGAACTATTTGTCATTTCAGACTTTTCCCAAACTTGTCCGTATTAGATGTTGAGTTTATTGCCGCTATTGCTTATATTTTTCGGTAATTAGTGCTTAAGCACGCATGACTGGGGCAGTGTAACCTTATCAGTGTAATTTTGATTGGTATGTATTTCTAGAAAGTAATGCGTTAAGTAGGGTTAACGTTTTATTGGTTAACTCAAGTTGTAAAGTTGGTATTTCATTAAATTAAATAAATCTAACTACTTTGCAATATTCCGCCACATGCAAATTACCCAACTCTCGTATTTATTCATGCACAAGTCCGCCCTCCAAACCCACTTAGGCCGAAAGAATAGAGAAATAATTTTGAAAATAGAATAAATATGAGAGTTGTGTTATCGTGCAAAAAATAATAAAAACCTCGACACGTGTTTCGCCCCCAACCAGGGGCATCATCAGGAGATGTCGATGGCTCGGCGCACGGCGACCGATTGGTATTTCATTTCAAGCACTCATATATTTTGAATGAAGGTAGTTGTTCGTTGTAGGTACTTAATTATTAACACAGATAAAAGAACACTATACTTATACTGATACTCCATCCCATACTAAGAAATGGGGTCGTTCTAGATTATGGCTATTTCCCCAGCGGCTGTTATTAACGTTAAATTTCAAATATATTTGGTGGAAATTAAGTAACCGCAAGGTATTCGACACCGGCGTCTGTTTTATATAATTGGGTACAGCATACGGTGTAATTATTTGGCAGACTCGATCATTTAACAGTAATTGATCGCGTCTATCGAATTAAATCTGCCATTTTTAACGCTTCGCAAACCACGAAGAATTACTTCCTCAAATAATCTCTCAAATATTGACCATACCAATGAAGGATCATTATTTGACACAACAATGCTTAGTATACCAGACAACTTCAAAAAAAACGAGGAGGATCTCGAGTCGATTCGACGGGATTTTGGTCTTTTTTACGGGTGAACCAATTTTAAATATTTATTCTTTTTTTAACTGAAAGCTAGTGTTTTGATCTCGTTTTCTTGCGGCCTCTTTAAATTTTCAAACCAACTATATTTCCTTATTTTTTTTTTCTAAAAATATTAATGAATGCCTTACATTGCATTGAAAAACATGTACTAACATAGGTATATTGATCACTTTGGGATGCTATGCTAAATTTATAGTAAATAAACTTTTTACATAAAAAATACCTACTTAATTAAAATGTATCCGTGCTAGTTGTCACGAGGCCCCCTCAGCTGGAAGCCACATTTCAAACCCATAAAAATATTAACACCGATCGTAGTGGTGATATTTATACTTAACATATTTTTGAAACTACGGTATTTGTTGGAACTAACTGGCATTTGAAAATAGAAGGAAAGCACGCAATAGAGACATGCTAAGTTTAGTGATACCAAAAAAACTTCATAGTTACCTACTTTTTTAATGGTGACAACACGACAGATGCGTACGTAAATAATGCTAAAGAAGACACCGTGAGTTGCCGATATAATATTTACAAGACCTATTGGGCGTTTGCACATTGCACGATTACAACAAACGATATCGTGTGTTGTTATCGTACAATGTGAAAACGCCCATTAAGTATCATGTTACTCGGGGGTGCTAATGTCAGTAAAAGAATTTTCAAAATTGATTCAGTAGTTCTATTCAAGCCAAACAAACAAACAATCAAATCTTTCCTCTTTATTATATTAGCACCGAATAGGGAATAGTACTTAACCTACATAATATTGCCATACGGGTGGCCAAAGTCCGCCGTGCGCCCGCAGCAATGGACATGGGAGCGGCCGCGCTCTCGCGGAATTAAAAAAAATATATATTAGTAAGAGATTTTTAATCACTTTTATACTAAGTAGTCTGTCCAAAGGTTGCCTGAAAGAAATCATTGTACTTACCTACCCTATAACACCACTCATTGCATATGTAATTGCTCCTTTATTAGGGTTCCGTACCCAAAGGGTAAAACGGGAACCCTATTACTGACACTTCGCTGTCCGTCCGTCCGTCTTGGGCTGTATCTCATGAACAGTGATAGTTAGAAAGTTTTTCACAGATGATGTATTTTGGTTGCCTCTTTAACAACAAATAATAAAAAACAGAATAAAATTAATATTTATGGTGGCTCCGATACAACAAACGTGTTTTTTGTGCCGTTTTGGTACGGAACCCTTTGTGCGCGTGTCCGACTCGCACCTGACCGATTTTTTGTTTGTTTGTTCAATCATGTTGATTGTTGGTGTATAAAATCAAAATCAAAAATATCTAGTTTCCTATCCATTTGTCGTACACATATCGAGCCATTACCGCCAAATTATCGTAAGCGACATTTTAAAAAAATCCTTTTTTTATCGAAATCGACATTTTAAACCATAACGGATCTTACTCTATTGACATTTCCCGCCTAAATTCATTATTTTTTGAGATATAGCTAAAGCTAATTTTATCTTAACCGTAACAATTTTTTAAATATTAACGTAGGCGACAATATCAACATTAAAATCTGAAAATTATATCATAACCGACCCGACTTGTTATCGTAACCGACATAGTGCATGACGATTGTATCGTTCACTATAAACAAAGTACCCGAAACAAGTTTTTTTTTTAGTCCGCAGCCCTGGGCCGCGGCCGAAACTACGTCCATTGCCGAGCGCTGGACACTGAATCCCGCATTTTGTCAAAGTATAGGGATAGTTCTTTTTTGTTAACTTTACCCCTGTTTGAGCTGAAAATAATTATTTTACTGTTTGAGTCAAAATTATATTCTAATATCTTTTGCATAATTTCATTTAAAGATGCACCTGGATAACAGTTATTAATAATTGAATAACAATTTGAATTAAATTGTTGTATCAGAAAAGAACCAAAATCAGTTCCAATATCATCACTAAATAAAATTAGTTTAGTATAACCAGTATAACTATTACTTTTTACACTGTCACACAATTCACACACTAATGAAGAAGAAGGGTAGCAAGTTGTAAGGGAAGCCTGGTGCTCCAAAGATTGAGAAGGACTCGTGCAGTTGATGTTACACGAGTGGTTATTTATGAAGGTATTAAGGCGCTCAGTATTATAATTAGATGTTTTGAGTACCTCGGTGGCACAATGGTACTATGTACGGACTGCCACGCTCGAGGTATCGGGTTCGATTCCCGGGTCTGGTGGATAATGTATAATTCTCTTTAGAATTTTACCCAGATAATTATCCCAGAGTCTGGAACTTGTGCCCGGTAAATGGCAATAGGCTCGCCCCCTATTACATGGGACCTAACATAGCTGGCGAGATGTGGGTGTGTTTGCACACATCTGCCTACCCCTTCGGGGAAAAAGGCGTGATGCTATATGTTTTGAGTACCTTATCTATACTTGATGAACACTTATTAAAGTCTTTTAGAGACCATTCATATTTCTTAGTTACATACTCTAATTCAAATTGCAAATTTTTTATTTGTGACTCTAAGCGTTGTGTGTCAGTGTAATATTTTAAATGACTTTGTTTAAGTTCTAACATAGATAATTTAGCTTGTTCTCTTAATTTTAAACTAGAGTTTAATTTTTACACTTTTTGATTAAGATAAATATCATAGATGATATTTTAATTGTTTCCTTGATTTTAAAATGAATTTCTTTATTTTTAGGTATTTTTTTAGTTTATTCCTGCTGCAATACAAAGCTGGCTAGTCCAGTTGGTATGAACTGTGAACTGCAACGCACCCCACAACACCCAGTCGTATCCGATGTTCCACAGGAGAGGTCTTAGGACCGACCTCTGAGGAACACCGCACGACACATCTCGCCGAGCTGGCCCGAGCCAGCTAGGGTAAGTTATAGCCCTCTCGGATAAATATGGCTCGACAATACGACGGAGGTAGAGAGGCACTTCTTGGTATACCAGTGCCTCCCTAACGCAACTCCAGGGTAAGGTATTAAAGGCGTTGGCGATGTCAAGAGACACCGCCAACACCACCTCGCCCTGCGAGACTGACTCCGCCAGGGTCTTCACGCGCATGATCGCGCTCACGGTGGACCGTCCCCGATGGAAACCGTACTGGTTGTCCGCCAGGTCTGGGCGCACACGCGTGAGACGCTCGACAAGAACATGGGGGCTCTTCAGCGCATGCCTCGAAAGGGGCCAGTTTCCCCGTCCTCCACACCTTGGGAAACTGGCCCCTTTCGAGGCATGTGCTGAAGAGCCCCCTCAGTCGAGGCCCGAGTTCCTCGAGGGCCAGGACCCATACACGGCCCGAAATGCCTTCAGTACGTCGTCTTCGCTGCTGCTATCCGCATTGGGCGTCTGAGCCGGAGCCATGCGCGGAGAGATCTGTTCCTGCGCGCTCGTCGGAAACAGAGAGCCCAAGACTCCCTCCAGCCGATCCAGCTGGAGACTCTGGGTCAGTGGGAGCGCCCTTTTTTGTCACTTGTCATACCTTAAACATGTAAAATTTAACATAATAAATATTTTAATACATTTTTATTTATTATTTCAATTAAATAAATTCAGGTTCAACTGTTAAAATACTATCAAATATTATATTCATTGAAAAATAGATAAATTCACTTATTTTATTACGACATGGTTTATCTCAAACGCCTTAATGGTTTTTCCAGTGACAGGGAAATTATCGTAGGCGCCAAAAATACCACAAATCTCGAAAATTTTATATTTTTTTGTTGGTATAATTAGTAATCGTCAAAAGTTATAGACTCTGGGGTAAATTTCATTTCAATAGCACAACTATTGCCTGAAATATTTAAAAAAACCTCCTCCTGTAAAATTTGCTTTTTGTCGCTTACGCTAAGTCGGCGGTAATGGCTCGATATGTAGGAAAATACTTTTTACTATATGGCAACACTTAAATAATTGCCTATTATTTGCGTTTTATAAAGGTTCATACTATGATGGAGCTACAAGGAAGATTGACATGGGAACTTAATCCGCTGAACCATTGTGCGTTCCATATTATAAGCCCCAACTAGCCACGTGACAATACTACGAAGCGCTGTACTCACCAATTGACAATGTATTTTATATAAGCTTTCTACGGCATTTATACTGTTTAGAATCACTACAGTATAACTCTACACTATAAGACTGGGCTCCTGACTCAATCAAAATAATTCAAAAGTTGCTAGTGATTTAGTTTTATCATTCACAATTCCCACGGGAAAACATAACTGGGAAAAAAGTAGACTGTCACTCGAGGGCAATATATCTACATAGTAGAGAGAGAATTTTCAAAAGCCTATTCAATTCAAACAAAGAAACAAACAATCAAATCTACATACTTTATAATACTAGTACCTATACTTACTCAGATGGAACAGTAAATTATCGTGTCTACCTACGCCGGGCGCCACTGGGAATTCTTTCAGTGTACACCGGAGGCGTTCGGCAATGGACGTAAGTTCGGCCACGGCCTAGGGCTGCGGATTAAAAAAAAATCGTGTCTACCCTATAGTATGTGCAAAAACAGTATGTACATGGTGACTGAGATGTTCTGACTGGGATCGAACGGATCCAAAGATTTTTTGTTCCTGCTCTGCTCTTATTAACCGTAGCGTGATGTTATATAGCCTGTAGCCTTGATAAATTGATCTATTCAGACTATTCAAAACAATTTTTTTTAAATCGATCCATTACTTCCTGAAATTAACGCGTTCAACAAAACAAACTCTTCACCTTTATAATATGAGTGTAAATTATTTGAGCAAGAACAGAGCACCCTTATGGGTTTCTGCCACCCTGTTTCTGCACAGAAACTAAACCCGCTCAGACATATTTTTTTCTCAAACCAGCATTATGTATTTTATCTCTGTCACTCAATCCGGTCCGAAAATCTCTTGGTTTTCGTCTGGGTCTATTAATAAGGATTTTCTTAGTAGAGGCACAGAGTAGAATAAACGGAACAGAGATTCAAGTAAGAGAAAACGTCAAAATAGGTTTACACGCACGCGTGCCACTGGTCGCTGGTCACATATGTACTTGGTGAGATTGGAAAATCGCTTTATTTGTAGGAATGTTATTTCATATCTTTGGACTGCTTGAACCGATTTTGAAATATTTATTGAGCGGAGCGAAGCGAAGCTCTGTCTAAGACGACAAGTGTAAATCGTTTGTGTGCCAACTCCTCCGAAACGGCTCGACCGATTTTGACCAAATTTGGCATGCTAGTCGACATCATACCCGGGAGTGCATATCTCTGAAATCATGAAAATAGAGCATAAAAAAAAATAGGAAAATATGTTCCGCTCAAGATTTGCAATTAGTAGCATGCATTGCATACCTAGTTTTAATTGAAAGCTACTACTTCCCAAGTGGTTCCTTTTCAATTTGGTCCCATTCCGACAATTATTTGGTCCATTTCGGTAATTTGAAGTCGGTTGTTGTGTCAATTTTTGACGTGCATTTTTGTACGTTGTTAGGAAACTGAATCTCTGTTTCGTTAGTTCTACTCTATAGAGGTTTGTGTAATACGCTGAGTTTGCGAGGAAGGCTTCGATGCGAGGGTTTGCTTATAGTGAGCAGTGAATATAGAGAAATATACTCAAGCGAAACTTTATTGAATGGAAATAGTAATTGGGGCGGATTCTTTTTTAGTTGGAGTATCGGAAAAATCTATATTAATATCATTCTTGTAGCGACCGGCTTTTGGATTGCGGCCGTTCTACCCGAAAATATACACACAATTGAATAGATCATACCTGTGAAACTTATCCGTGAATCACCAGCTGATTTTGAGTTTATCGCGCAAACGGGAGCAGCGACAGACTTTGTTTTATATTATGTAGTAAGTAACTTGGGTTTATCACCGCGAAAGATCTTATGAATGGATGTTTGTTGTTATTTTACGCAAAAACCACTGAATACTAACGAAACTTTACAATATGCATAATAAGCTTGATTGAACTTATTACCCCTTTTATTTTTAATCCACTGCCCTAAGCCGTGGCCTTATCTACGTCCATTGCCGAATGCCTCCGGTAAGCACTGAGAGAATTACCAGTGGCGCCCGGCGTACTTATTAAGGCTGATTTACACAGGGCCAGTTACTGACTCCGAATTCGAGACAAGTCAGCGCTGACCCGAGAAAAACCCAATGTAAACTCATTTGAAGCCAGTACAGCGGTGGGAAGTCATTTGAAGTCAGTATCGGCGTGCACTTGTGCACTGACTCTGTGAAAACCTGCCTTTACCCTGGTTGGACCCGCCGAGAACCGACTAAACACAGTAGGCACAACACTGGTTTTATTTTAAGTTTTTTACGTGCAATGTAAAATTCTTTCATTCAAGCGACACAATATCCACCAACATAACCTTTCAACAAGTACAAACGTTTAATATCAAAGCATGTTATTTTTCCCACACGTATCATAACAAATTATGTTATAGCTCCAATTTGCTGATACAAAGTATCGATATAAATGAACCGTTGTGTCTGATACTTCACATTTGTGGGTATGTTAAGCCATTTGGTTTATGAGGTAACACGTGGGACAAACGGATAATATGGACATCACTAGAAAGTCAAATTAAGGCTCAGTCACACTAACGATGGGAGCTGGACAGTTGCGATTCTACGAAGTGATTTTCACGGGTCTGCGAAAATATCAAGAGGTCGTTCTTGTATATTGCTTTCTACGTTGTCGCGTTAAAATGTCACCCGTTGTCCTAGGTGAGCAATGAATTTCTACTTGAAGTTCTTGGTCGGCTCTTTGGTGTCCTCAAGAACACCTAAACACTGAGGAGTGTTAGGTATGGTATCCTCAAATAGGTACACCTAAACCGTGGTTGAAAATCTTATGAAGTAGGTACAGAAAAACGACTCCACAAACTGAAAGAAAGAATACATTAAACGCATCCCAAATTTTCCACAACAGACTTGTTACTTTTATTATTACAAAGATATCTCTATCAAGATTCATCTAAACATCTAGTTAAGAAGATCTAAACCACAGCGCCAAGATTCCGCAATAAACTGGAAACTGTATCACACGACCTAAATAAAACCCACTAACCCGTACGGCTTTCCAATTTTCCACCTCATCGCTGGCAACACTCCACAAGAACTTTTCATTAACATTTCGCATTTACTCCATCAGACCATTAAGGTGTCCATAAAGAGAGACACTCTAGTCTGAGTACCAGCGTACGTAATACCTATCTTCTTAAATCTCGGTCGAAGTGAACTCAGGGTGGGACTTGGTACAATTCAGGAAATAGCTTAAATTTTCATCTGTTATGATTATTCATGGTCATCCTCCAACTTTTCTTCTTTGTATTTTTATTGTATATTGTTATGCAAATTCAATTGCTTTACTTTTCCTTCCTCTTTTTTGAAAATTTCATTTCAAAGCATTCTAGCTTTGAAATGAAATTTTGCCATTTGAAATTTTCCAGCTTTACCTAGACCACGTAAGTTTGGAACCTCCTTAACGTTCTTCCAAGCCATCGAGGAATTGTGTAACTGGGATTAACATGATATGTGCTTGAATTACACTTCACTTAACTGCATTTTTTGCATTTAACATTACCATACCTACCAATATACTTGCATCATGGAAGTAACCAAGTCGGAGCCCAAGCCATCCTCACCTGAACGCTGTGCAACTGACAAACGGACAAGGCTCTAGCAATAATCGGAAATGCCAAGCAAACGGACATATTCTCGTGGGACCAACGCCTGTCGAGATTTGGGCGTATAATATGTCTACTTCTTCAGGAATAAAGGTGTGATTTTATGTGTATGTGCACACACATGTGATGGAAGTTACTTAAAAACCTAGGGATTAGAGCTGATAAAATCTATCTTGACACTAAAACGTCTTGAGCGTAAAAAGGCAATTTTATATCAAGTGTCCTAATCCGGCCCAGACTTAGCGTTCCCTCAGGACGCTTTACTGTTATTGCCGCTCAGTGAAAGCTTAAATATATGGTCAGAGGTAGATTTCTTTACTCACGTGATGTTTGCGAAATTCGCAACGAGATTGTTCACTTTAATTAAAGGTCCTGTTCCGCGCAATCGTTTGTAACTACTGGAAATAGCACTATTTTCTTTGTAGCCTTAAAGTTACCGTTGATTTTATTTATTGACTGAGGGAGCGAAGCGACCGAAGTCTCCGTTTCAACTTGCAGACTGGGGAGAATTTCTTTCGTCTGTATCTCTACACCTACGGGTTCTGTCAGATCATGTTTGAGGCCGTATTTATCAACCGATTTGCATGAAACTTTACACACACACACTCCTTGCTTACAATGAATAACATTTGAATGATATTTTTTGGATTGGATGTCAAATGAAAGAGTAATAAAGAAAATTGAAGAAGAAATTTTCTAAACAAAGCCGCTCCCGAAGTCTACGGTTCACAGAACCACTAGTTTATTGTGTGTAGACTCCATTTTTATTATTACAATGCAATATGTTAACTGTATGTTGATCTGTGCCAGGACAGAAATTACATACCACTAAATAGTATCTCTGTACAGTCAAGTTATTGCATTGTACCCCAGTTGTACAGATGGTAAGGGAACTTTTGAACACACAGTATGCGTAATACCCCATTTATCTCTAAAGATATCTCTTCCAAAAGGCCTAGGAGAGATGGATGGATGTTGAATTTGAATTTAGCTAAAGTTTATTATCGGTTTATTGTATTTTACGATAAATGACTGACTTTATTATTTGTATCTGGGTCTACTAGAAACTGTACTGATTCAAATAGATTTACATAAAAAAATAAAGTGATGGCGATTAAGAAACATAATTAGATATTAACACTTAAAGACATTGTTGGGTCTATTTTTAATAGCTTCTAGCTAACAGCAAAATCGTAGAAAGGTACCTACTGAAAGAAAGAGTTTCTGATATATCATTAATCAAGCAGGTTATTACATATTTGAGCCGTTTTGAAACACTGGGGTCATGGGGTCCGAGCGCGTGCCGCTTTTATACATAGACATTGCTAAATGCTTAATCGATGTTTCTTAGGACCAGAAGGCTGGCTATTTTCTGGCCCAAATAATAGGTACCTATCGCCATCCAACGTGGCAACGCAGCCAGCATTTTGGGAACCTTCCCAGTCGGCAATGACGCGGAGGATTTGTTAAACGATATTTTGTAATGTAAATATTTTTATAAAACAATGGGGTAAGATGTTGAATTTTTATATAACTGAGACTGTATCAAAGAGAACAGCGCTGTTCTAGGCAGTGAAGGCTGTTCTCTTAGATACAGTCTTGAGAATGCCTCGTGAGTAGGTGAAACATATGTTGACGTTTATAATGTCTTCTATTTAGCGAAATTTGTTGTTGTTTTATCATGGACTTTCACCAGGTAACGCCTGATTCCATTCAATATTTAAATATTTTTAGTATATAATTGTGTATAGTGTAATTCTTATTGAAAATAAAACTCTAATTATTAATCTAAAGATCAATCGAAACGCTATATTAGTAGCTGATTTGGAATACATGAAATACCAGTACAATTTGATATTCATCAGGTTGAAATAACGCTTTAATATGCCTAATACATAGAACATATCGGGTATCTATTGTATTTGGACGGTCTCCCCTATTCATAGCTGACGTTGCATCCGTTGTATTGATACTGGACTTTTACTGGTCCAAATATGTGTATAAGGAGCTTAATTTAGGAATGAACGGATATCTTGGCAATAGCACGGAATTATTGGGGTCCTAATCTGTTATTTGGTTTCTTCGGATTTGAAAATTTAACATTAAGTATTAGTAGGGATTTTGCATTGTAGATCGGAAGGAATGAATTCAAGTGACTAGTTTTTCCATTCGCGTTTCGCGTAGTTCAAATGGACTATGTATTGAATAAGGTTTTTGGTCTAAATATTTTATTCTAGTCTAGCTCCTAGATAAAAAGCATAAGTTACGCATTTTAGCATCAGTTATCATTAGCCTATTATCTGCATGTGCTTCTATTTATTGGAACCCCCACACTCGCCTAGAAAACTAGTACGTACGTACTACTACGGGGATAGGTTAGAGAGAGGAGCCATCCGCTGTTATGTGCATAATTACTTACCATTTGTAATTATTTCATCCTTTTTATATCTTGTTTGTTTACGTACCATTGAGTGACATGATATGTCATGTCATTACTGATTTGTTTTTTTTATTATTCTATTTTTGGCAATTAGGTTTGTTGATTTTTAAACTCCTTTCTCATCAATCATTCTGTATCTCATCCATTTACTTTTAAATTCAAAAACATTCTACCGATGTGTTATTATGAATTCACTCCATTCTTCGAGACATTATACCACCGCCTACAGTCAGAGAAACATCTCCTAGTCTTTTATTACGTTTAACCCTTGGAATCACTAAGTTGTCTACCATCAAAGTACAGTCTACAGCTATAACCTGGGTCCTGGAGGGATCAATTCCTAGGACCAACTCGTCAAAAACCGATCTTTGGGGTATGTTATGTGCATAATTACTTACCATTTGTAATTATTTCATCCTTTTTATATCTTGTTTGTTTACGTACCATTGAGTGACATGATATGTCATGTCATTACTGATTTGTTTTTTTATTATTCTATTTTTGGCAATTAGGTTTGTTGATTTTTAAACTCCTTTCTCATCAATCATTCTGTATCTCATCCATTAACTTTTAAATTCAAAAACGTTCTACCGATGTGTTATTATGAATTCACTCCATTCTTCGAGACATTATACCACCGCCTACAGTCAGAGAAACATCTCCTAGTCTTTTATTACATTTAACCCTTGGAATCACTAAGTCGTCTACCATCAAAGTACAGTCTACAGCTATAACCTGGGTCCTGGAGGGATCAATTCCTAGGACCAACTCGTCAAAAACCGATTTGAGGAGCACTCTTAATTCTCTTTTAGTGAATAACGGAAGAAAGTTGCATCGAGCATCAATCAATCAAGCAGACAAAGCCAATATAGCTTTAACTGTAACCGTCGCAATACAACAAGAACTATGCACTAAGCTAGAAGAAACATTAAAAACTACATTGCAGAAACTCGCAGATATGGAAGATTTAATAGCAACAATCCATCAATCTAACAGAAAAACGGATAACGCAATGCAGGAGGTGTAACGTTACACCGCGTACCCGTTGACTATAAATCACACTGCTACTATCAAACCTATTCAACCCTTTCTATCATACAACATTTTATTCCAATACAATCAAAACCAAATCTCAATAGCTTGACACTAAAATACACGATTGATAAATTTCGTTCATAATGTTATAGTCTATAGCTCTTTCTCAAAGCCCTCCACTTTAAGATGATCTCGAGTGCCTCATAAAATGTTCTGTTTATGTTAGTAAGAGAGGTCAAACATTATAGGTGATAATGTAGATCTAGGGAATCCCCGAGGACATTTAACACGGTGTTTTGGACCTTATACTGAACCGTGGTAATTGTTGAGGACGTCTTGAAGCCTATTTTCTTGTAAACAGGTTGATTTACTGAGTGAATTATTTAGTTGACCCTCATTAGGAATCTTCTGTTGGGAGTGAGATAAATTGGGGTTCTGTTTAACAATTATATTGTGGTAAATGTTTAAATGGTGAAAATTTGCATATCTAGACTTTTGGCGTTTGTTCTCAAACATGGTTGCGTAATGAAAGACTATTCTAATAAATCCTATACTATCATATACTACTTCTTACTAAGATTATACGTAGGTCACACTATAAGTTTTGCGTAACTTAAAAAAACAACATGTTAAAACCAAAATATTATGTTTATTGCTTTTCAAAATACTCTCCTTTACATTTTTTCATGCGATCGAACCATTTTTTAAAACAGGAGGACCACAGATCTGAAGGCATGTTTTCTACGTGCTGATTGAACGCTATCACTGCCTCTTCATAGTTGGTAAAAGTGAAACCTCTCATCAAATCTTTGATTTTGGAGAAAATACAGAAATCACAGGGTGCTAGGTCGGGGCTATGCGCAGGATGGGTGACGAGTTGTACTTTTTCGGAAGCTAAAAATGACTTTGTTTTGTTGGCCGTGTGTGAAGAAGCGTTGTGATGATGTAGGAGAACGCAGCTTTTGGGCCGTCTTTCGCGAAATTTTCTAACACCCTGGGTAAACAAATGGTAGAATACCACTCGGCATTAACACTATTTTGATCTTCAAGTGGAATTGTACAAATTGGACCCGTAGCTGAGAAAAAAAACGCGATAAATTTTTTACCAACGTTTCTCGCCTGCCTCACTTTTGTTGGCTTGTTCTCATTTTCAAACACCCATTCACAAGATTGCTGTTTTTTTCGGGCTCAAACAATAAATCCACGTTTCGTCTCCTGTGACAATGTCATAAACAGCATTAGAATGTCCGTGGTCGTACTTCAGTAGCATCTGTGAGCACCATTTCACGCGAACCCGCTTCTGCTCCGCTGTCAGTTCATGAGGGATCCAACGACAACAAAGTTTCCGAACTTTCAATTTTTCGTGTAAAATTTTCTGGATTTGAATCATACCAATCCCCAATAGTCCTCGAATTGTCTCATAGGTAATCCGCGGGTTTTCTTCAATTAACCGCTTAAAAGTAGCCACATTATTTTCGTTGACGGCAGTTGAAGGCCGCCCTTCACGAAATTCGTCATGTAAAGAAACTCGACCTCTCTCAAATTCACCAAACCATCGCCTCATGGTGCACAAACAAGGTGCTTCTCTCCCAAAAGCATTTTGAAGACGAGCGGCACAGTCTTGCGGAGAGAGAGAACTTTTAAAATCATAAAAAATCATCGCTCTAAAATCTTTTCGACTTAATTCCATTTTCGTTGCACACGTAGAACTTTGATGTGTGATAAAAACAATTGACAAATGATTTCCCGCCAATTGTATTTTTTTTTGTTACTAAGAAGGTTTCAACGTTTAAAAAAATATAACATTCGAAATTCAAATAGTTCCGATTAGCTAGAAGTGCAAAACTTTTAGTGTGCCCCATGTAAATGCGAGAGTTTGTATGGATGGATGTTTGGATGAACATAGAGGCTAGACTAGACATTTTATCAGCTATCTGCCCCTCAATTTATAAGCATCAGATAAATACTTTTTACAGCAAATATTTTTTTCCTGAAAATAAACCAATTGTTTAACAATACTACAACAACAACAACAACTACAATAGTACCTTTAGTAAAATTATAATCATCATCATCCTCCAAAAAGGCTTTTTGGCTTTCCAGTAAAATTATAAGATTTGGAGATAATTATTTGCTTTGCAATCAGTATTTTTGCTTAAGAAAGACATTTTTTTAGTACATAACAAAGGTTTTTTGATTAGCAGTTAATACTACCCGTTAACGAGTACACAGCTCATCTGGTGGTGGGCACGTAGGGAAAAGAGGGAAAAATTAATAATGCGTCGAGTAACGACAAAAGGCGTTCTCCTATGAAGTGAGACCAACCAAGTTACTGGCAAAATGTATAATACATCTATACCTACCCGGGATATAGTCGTGATCATCATAATTATGTCATGTTATGAAAGAAAGAAATGTTCCTATATAATTTTACAATATGAATTAAATAAATCTAACTACTTTGCAATATTCCGCCACATGCAAATTACCCAACTCTCGTATTTATTCATGCACAGGACCGCCCTCCAAACCCACTTAAAATTAGGCTGAAAGAATAGAGAAATAATTTTGAAAATAGAATAAATATGAGTTGTGTTATCGTGCAAAAAATAATAAAAAACCTCGACCCGTATTTCGCCCCCAACCAGGGGCATCATCAGGAGATCACGGCGCCCGAATGAGCCACAACTCGTAAACCGCACCTATTTATATCCTAAGGTTTTTTTTTTCTACCTACAACCATTACACCAAATTATTTTATGTCTACCCACCACCGTTGTTTGAATGACGTATACCTACCCGCAGCAAAGGGGAAGAAGCGAAATTAAGTTGATCATTTAAAATATTAGGGTTCAAGCGTCTATGTTTGTAGATTTCTAATTGTTCCAAAACCGAAAGCCTCAGTCCTTTGTTGCAGGTGTGTAGAACGTCATAAGTGTAAGGATTAGGTATGGAGTGACCGGAGTCTAACAAATTTTTTGCGAAATGAGACTGTTCGGGGCGATTGTAGTCCTCCTGGAAAGGGATCAGTCGCTTGTTCGAGTCCAGTCCAAGACTATAGTTTTTGTGATTCATATTGTAAAATTATATAAGAAAACGTTAGCATACTTCACTGCTTATAAAATATATTAAGAAATGTTCTTTTCCTCAAATTGCACTTTATTTATTGAAAAGTCTGTCTTGTGTAACATGAACTGAACTTAATAGTATACAAAGACGGTTACAAAGAGCTCGTCGCTTCCCATTGTGACAATAAGCGGATCAGGGGCTTAGAGCATGTTCATTGTTTTCGCTACAATTGTCAGTAGATTATTCGAATGCTATTTATACATAATAAGAGTATCATCTTGAATTCTCCTTCCCTCTTCAGTCGGCTGAATTTTGATGAGTTACAATTTGTTGATTGGTTTTGTATTTGGGTCAAGACAAAAATGTTGGTAAATTTTGTTTGAACAATATTTTATTGCGTTTGAATATATAAAAGGCATTGAGTTCGCCTCATTGATTGGGTCTGATCAATTATCGACTTGTTTATATTTATTTTATTTTAAAATTTTATCATTGAAGCATCAATACATACCATTAAATAGAATATCTCGTCCGAACCATCGTATCTAAATAAACTAACACGAAATAAAATAGAAGATTAAAATATAAATTTTACTGTTTTATATTTATTTACAATAAGAATTACATCATACATAATTGAGCGAAGCGAGCCGAAGGCGAGCGGAGCTCTCAACGGGTGACTCTAATTATTTTTTAAACGATTTATGTTAAATTGTTTCTCGGCGAATACTCGGCCGATTTCGGATTTTCTTTCACTCATCAATAGCTTACAGAATTACCCAGGTTATTACGATGCCAGAATTTTGAATTTAAACTCGCTTCGCTCAAATATATGCTGCAGCGTAACGGTACGTTTCGCGACTGCGGCGACCTAGTTATATACTAAAAATATTTACACTAGTGGTTCTGTGAACCGTAGACTTCGGGAGCGGCATTGTTTATTATTAAATTGTATTTATTTGCATGACTTTTGATTTTATTTATATAGGTTGCTATGGTTACGGATTGCATTATTGACAGACCGTAGACTTCGGGAGCTTTGTTTAGAACATATTATTAAATTTTCTTTATTACTCTTTCATTTTTCATCCAATCCAAAAAATATCATTTATATGTTATTCATTGTAAGCAAGGAGTGTGTGTGTGTATAGTTTCATGAAAATCGGTTGATAAATACGGCCGCAAACATGATCTGACGGAACCCGTAGATGTAGAGATGTAGACATGTAGAGGTACAGACGAAAGAAATTCTCCCCAGTCTGCAAGTTGAAACGGAGATTTCGGTCGCTTCGCTCCCTCAGTCAATTACAAAATATCGTTTAAAAAATCATCCGCGTCATTGCCGACTAGGAAGGTTCCCAGAAAACCCACGAGTAATCTAGTATAACCTCAAAACTTTATTATAATTTATTTTATTTCTAGACTCAAGAACCCTGGGGTTCTTGAGTCTGTACGCCAGTCTGTAAGTACTGGTACTTAAATCATACTTTGCTCTTATGAACCTGTTATGAACGCATGCATAATATTTTATCTCGCAAATCTGTACCAAATAAACATTATATTATTCTTTATTTACATTTTATTTTCTTTCCTTTGTAATTATGACAGAAGACTATAAAATATGATTGTATATAAAAATAAATCAAGTTGAAACCTTACAATGAGACAAAATATTCAAGTAAAATATGCTGGATTTTCTTTCGTTCACTGTTCATCATTTGCAGGCGAGCCGATAAGCAGAGACAATGCGATTATTATACGAAATGGGCTGTATCTGTTCTAGATTGTCTGTGACTTGGTCTAATTTTTTGCGTCTTATGATGCTTCTTTGGCTTACTTAACGTTATTTTTCGTTCATGTCCGTGACCGAATTGTTCGTCCTTAATGGTTAAGAATGTTACATTGATATATTTAAATAGACAGGTCTGTACAATCGTAACTTTGTTCTTGCACACCTGCACCTTTGAACCTTGCAGTTGTATTTGTAACCTCACCGTCTTATTACAAAAAGCAGTTTTACTAACCCAGATTTAAAAACACATTGTCATTTCTGGACTTTTTATAAGTTTAACGTCAGGTCATTGACGTCACTTTAAGTCAACAAATAATGCCAGAAACGGTACAGTGACTGCTGGTGTGGTGATTGTGGTTTGAGTAGGTACCACCTTCAAGGGTAAGCCTAGGCTTTCACGATGCTGATAGCTTAGGTACGATGCCGACTGGATCACATCGCCAAAAGCTTGGGGTGATTAAAGTCCTTGAGGATTATGCTCGTTGAATTATAATGTGTTGAGATTTCAGTTATTTCATGATTTAATAAAGCATTCGTAGCCTAGTAGGCGTTGACCTTGCATGTTGACGACGACGATGAGAGTTCCATCCCCGGCCAACAACACTGAGGTGAACCTATTCTTAACACAAGCAATTTTAGCTTAGATGTAAAGGTTGAATGATCAGAAATCTTAAAAAAAACACTGCAGAAAGTTATATGTACTACGTCTTAAATAAACGTGCACACCATTGTTTATTGAAGTCACCACAAGTATCATAATTCTTTGAAACAAAGGGGAAATATATTTACACGAATCAGAAATAGACTTAATAAGTTTAGGGTCCCAATCACGACCGGTAGAGGTCCGCCGTGCTCGTAACCTCATGAAAATGTATCATAAAAATCAAGTAACCGCTCCTACGTCTTCTGTAATGTTGTGTGGTACAATACACAAGTGATTTTTATTAAAATGAATTGGTGTCCCGTTAATACCTAACTCTAGTGCATTATGCTGACTTACGAATGGGGCTCTGACGGATTACCTACCTGAAACGACAATTGACTTCATCCTAATGTCCTTTGCCATGCCAAACGCGCCGAGTAGGTACGCCATTTCAGTGAAACAATATTTGATCATCATGTCATGTAAGGTCATTTACCCGTTTTGATAGACAAAAAGTTTGTTTTCGTCTATACTTACTATTATAAAGAGGAAAGATTTGTATTTTTGTGTGTATGCTTGTAATTAATAAACTCAATAACTACTGTGCCGATTTCAAAAATTCTTTCACCATTGGAAAGCTACATTCACCCTAAGTAACATGAGAACCGGGAACGAGTAAACTAATACACGCGGGCGGAGCTGCGGCGATCAGCTAGTCTGCTTATAAATTAAACCATATGTACATATTACCACATGATTCAAATTAATCACACGTTTGTTCATTTGTATCCAACATTCATCATCATGTAAGGATGTAACGTTCCCGGTTCTTTGTATTTTTCATTCTTGTTTCAAAATCCACACCTGAATTCTTGGACCACAACCACAGCATAAATATTCAGTGTGGGACCAAGATCTCTTATTAATGAAAAAGGGTCGCAAGGTATTTTAATTCAAGTACGTGTTGAGGATAGCCCCGGGATACTTACGAAGGCTTAGCTGTGTAACTATGTACTGACAGACTGTAGTCCTGTTTTGTTTAGGACATCATTCCGACATTTATCAGTTGTGATTTTACATACTTCTACAGTCGGTTTCTAAACTATTGTTTTATTATAAAACTATCGGACAGGGCGGCTTCGGCCGTGACAAGTTGTATACTAAGACCTTCCTCGAGAACCACTCGCTCCATCAGTGAAAACAGACAGACAGACGCTGCGGAGGACTTAGTTTTATAATATGTAGTGATATCTAAATAACAGACTTCGGCGATTTCGTTCGCGATCCCGTTTTTGCAATCCGCTCCTGTTGTTTGACGATTCCAGGTTGGTACTTTGCTGTACCACGTCCTTGGGTTAGCAGGTGCACCGAGTGCAGCTGAAGACGACTAGGGCCCCTCTTATACATTTTGAGTTATACCGAAGTTGCATATACCTAAAAATTACTTTTCCAACTTCTGTAGAGTCAATTTAAAAATCAACTACTTTTTAATACGAGTATTATCCTTCAAAGCTTCATAATATTGCCGGCAACGTGGATGGTCAACAATAACCACAATACTAGTCTCATCAAATTGCCTTTTATTGTCCAATTAGGTCTTAGAGTACACGGTATTATTGCTAGTTCTTTTCTAGAAATAGTTTTAATTTCGACGCAATAATACTCGTAGTTGTCGGACAAACTCAAAGAGATTGAAAGATTATTAAGTCGCTAATGGGAATCTAATTTTTAATACATAAAAGCACGCTTATTTCACACTGGGGTAGCCAGAGACCACGGAATTACACTTGCTATGATCCTTGCATACTTAATTTCCTTACCGTTCATAGTAATGAACGGTAAGGAAAAGAATTATGCATGCAAGAGTACCTGGAAGTTTCCAAGACATCTGCGATTCGGTCGCGATATGTTATACTAGCTTGTCCATTGACATTCGCTTTACCAGTCTCCTGTCATTCAACCTCTCGACATGTCCGAACCATCTAAGCATCTTTTCTTCCACCTTCGTTACTACATCTTTTGACACACTGCAATGTTCTCTTTTCGTATTGTTTCTCATTTAGACCATCAGACCACCTATACTTTTATGCTGCACCAACAGCCACAACTGAGGTTACATACAATCTCCACAGTCCAACAATTAGGACAGACACCCACACGACACATTGCATCACAAAGGTAATCTCAAAGAAAATTCTGTTTTTATTGAAAATCCCCTACTATTTGTACAATTTATAGTCGGTACGAAACGGGTGACATACGTTAATCTAGTTAGCTCAGCGGGTGAGAAGTCACCAACTATTTGAACTGCTAGCTGAATCTGTCGGGTTTAACTATTTAAATCAGTATATTTCCGATTTGCTTGCGACTCGAATACGTTGCCAATAATGTATGTATCGGTTTAGTTTTAATTTGTAATTTGTGGATTCCCGTCAAATGTTATTTTTTTTATTTTTTTTATTTATTTATTTATGTACACACAGTATACATGGTGTTACGAAAGAGTTATATCAACCCGAAGCCAGCATCTTCAGCAGGTCGACCATAACCCGTTTCGATATACGGCGACCGCCAAAGAAGAAAAAAAAAGTTCATCAAAAAATTTAAAAAGATATTTCAAATCAAAACAAAAGTGTCCCAACGCTACGGCTTGACGTAGCTACAACTAGACAATGAGCGCGTGGTACGTATGTACAATGCCCTTGGCGGTGGCGCAGGCGTCGCGGCGGTGTGGGCGTCCTTAAAGGATTATTTTTGTTTATGTAAATAAAATTTTGACCAACACATAGTTATGTTTCCCCAAATCCTCGTCCGTGGTTCGACAGGTGCACCACGTGCAAGTGATAGTAAAATCTCTGTCCCCAATTTTGGAAAAATCTTACCTGTTTACAGGAAAGGTTAATTTCTTGTGTAACAGTGCTAAATGCGGATTCGACTCGACTATTTTGCAGTTTCGGCGTACACAGTATTTTTAGGTATCAAAACTCACGGTAGGTACAACTCCCGGGCAGCGCTCAAATGGCCTTCTGATGCTCCTACACAAAGCATCATCTCGTAATACTCTTCGTTACTCAGAGCCATTACTACACAACACAATCACTAACACACACATCTTGACACAACTCACAAATTAACACACTAAACAACTATTTAGCTACCTCACTGCACAAAGCAAAGAATGCAACTGAACTGACCTGTGACCTTGCTAAATGATTTTAAATAAAATTCTAGGAAACTTCAAACGCCGACCGACGCTGACCGAGCGCTTCGCGCGGCATCGCTTAGTGCGAAACAGAGACAAAATGTTCCTACCAGGAGTGAGACGGAAGGCTTTTCACAGGCGCGCATTATTTGTACCTATTTTGATGTCGATGACCGAAGCAGCTGATTTTAGTTCTAGTGTTGTTAAACAAGTGTGTATTTTATTCGGTAATAATGTTTTTTTTATGAACTTTTGTTTTTCTTCTGTGGCGGTCGCTACATATCGAAACGGATTTTGGTCGACCAGCTGATGGTGGTGGCTTCGGGTTGATATAACCCTTACGTAACACCCGGTATACATTATTTTGAATGGAAATATTATATACATGTAAACAGAGGCGCCATTTATCTCTAAAGAGATCTCTACCAATGGGCCTGATAGAGGAGACGTGAGTTCTTCAGGTACTGGTGTGTGTGCAGGTTAATACTGTTATTCAGGTTAATAAACTTACATACACTTTAACTACATAAATACATACATATTAACTTATCATAAATATAGATACATAAACATACAGATTGTTAAGGAAGGGAAGCGAGATAATGTTCCGTCACTCTCTTCTTGAAAACATACAGTTTTGCAGTTTCTTATATCTACCGGCAGAGCGTTCCTCAGCCTAACAGCATGTACAGAAAAAAGTAGGAGAAAAAGTCGGATTTATGGGAAGGACAGTTGAGGCAATAATTTTTTTTTTTGGTTACCTACGTAGATATATTAACTTGATACCTTACATTCAACTTTATTGAAGACTTCCTAATTATTTTTCTCGCTCCTTATTCCCACGGGGACACATTACCAGGATAAAATCCAACGACATATTTATATATAGTTAAAGAATTTGCAAAATTCGTTCAATAGTTACGTTATTCAATGCAAACAAACAATTAAATCTTTTGAATAAATAAACCTACTATAAAAAAAAAATTTAAATCCTTCCTCTAATATTAGACAAGCTCATTTATGCCCAGTTTCCTGCGTGGTATTGTTTTCACGGTCGCAGTTTCCACGGAACCACAATACCTGCTGATAAACGGACGAGGCTCGTTAATTTACGGTACCTATGGAGTAGCTTCGGCCCCTACGTGGGTACCAGGTGGTACAACAGTGTTGGTCCGGGGGGGTACCACCGTGCAGCTGTGCTAAAGCCCCCCAAGTAACCCAGCCCAGGCTGGGTTGCGTTAGGGGTTCAGCAGCTGCACCGCCGGGCCCGGGGCGATGTATGGTGCAGCAGACATGGGACCAGTGGGGGCGAAACGGAGTCTAGTGTGGGTGGTGTGGGTCGATTCGCCGGCCAGGGAGACCCTTAGCAACGGCGTTGCCGCGGCCGCCCGCAACACAGTCATGGGGCCCGCCTGGGGCCAACCACCCCAGGAGGCTGCCCCACATGTTGCGCATAATCCTGATGTGGGATCACCGCTCCGGGTGGTAACCGGTGTGGGGTAGCGGCGGCCTTGCATTAGGGGGGTTTGGGAGCCCTTCCGTCCGGCGAGTCGGCTCCGACCTAACCACACGGTTCTAGACAAAGCTAGCCCCTGCGCTTTGTCACTTACTGCTGCACCAAATGTCGCCCTGTCTTCACGCTTCTTCTTCAAAATCTACAATGGCAGTGCAACAAAAAAGAAATAAACGTTACACAGCGGCCCTAGGAAACCCCACAACTTCACATTTCGAGGTGGAGTTCACTAACGTCCGTGGACTCCATGCGAACCTCGATACCGTCCACCACCACCTTGAGACAGCACGGCCCGCTGTGATGTTCCTCACGGAGACACAAATACGCCGCCCTGACGACACGTCTTACCTGTGTTACCCCGGCTATGTCATCGAGGAACAATTTCGAGACAAAGCCGGGGTGTGCGTGTTCGTTAGGGCGGATGTTTGCTGCCGCCGGTTGCGCTGCCTAGAGAACCCCTCCAATTCCGTCCTTTGGCTGCACGTAGACCATGGCTCTATGAGCCAGATCTACGTGTGCGTCTACCGATCCCACACAGGGGATTCTGAGACAACAAAGCTCTTCCAGTACCTCAGCGAGACGGCTGATGAAGCGCAGGTGCGGTTCCCGAACGCTGACCTAGTATTTCTGGGGGACTTCAATGGCCATCACATTGAATGGCTGGGGTCCCTCAAGACTGATCATGCGGGTAGAGCCGCCCATGCGTTCGCTCTCTCCCACGGTCTGACCCAGATGGTATGCGGGATCACCCGGATACCAGACAGGTCAGATCACGCGCCCGCTCTGCTAGATCTACTGCTGACGAGTCACCCAGCCCAGTACAGTGTTTCGGTAGGAGCCCCACTGGGTAGTTCCGACCACTGTGTTGTTCACACTGTCATGAAGGTGTCACCTCCTGCACGTCCTGTACAAACGTCACGACGACTATGGCACTACTCGTCAGCGGATTGGGACGGTCTACGCGATTATTATGCGTCCGTCCCCTGGAGCCAGCGCTGCTTTGTAGGAAAGGCTCCTTCGGATAGTGCTTCTGCTATTGCTGGCGAGATCAGTTTAGGGATGGATTATTACATCCCTTTCACTGATGTCGCCAGTATCCGCAGAGCCCGTCCCTGGTTCGGGCGAGATTGTGCCAAAGCTGTTCGACAAAAACAGTCGGCATATCGCGCCTGGATCAGGGCCCGGGCTGTGCGCGACCCAAACGTGGGCCACCTCAAAGCAGCGTACAACCGGGCCACAAAGTCGAGTAAGAGGACCTTTAAGAGAGCGGATGCCCAGCGCGTCGCGCGGCTTAGTCAGGAGCTCACTTCCCATCCCACGGGCAGCCGTGGATTCTGGCAACTGGCCAAAGCCGTGCAATCTAACTTTTGTCAGCCCTCGCTGCCACCGCTGCGTTACCCAGATGGAAGACTGGCTCACAAAGCCCAAGAGAAAGCGGATATGCTCGCAGACCTCTTTGCGGCTAATTCCCGGGTCGACGACTGTAGCCTGCAGCCCCCCGCCATCGCCAACTGTGGCCACACAATGCCTGATATTGTTATCAGGCAATGTGATGTACGGGCAGTGCTGCGGTCACTCGACACGCGGAAAGCCAGTGGCCCTGACGGCATTCCGGCGGTGGTGCTACGAAAATGTGCAGCTGAGTTGTCTCCAGTATTAACGCGTCTGTACCGCCTGTCATACTCTTCAGGGCTCGTGCCGGAGGTCTGGAAGGAGGCGAACGTACAACCGATCCCCAAGAAAGGGGATCGGTCCGATCCAAGTAACTATCGACCCATAGCTGTCACCTCAGTCATTTGCAAGGTGCTTGAGCTCCTTATAAATAAGCAGGTCATGCAATTCCTAGAGGATCACTCGCTAATCAATGATCGACAATACGGCTTCAGGCCAAAGCGATCAACGGGTGATCTTCTGGCATTCGTAACGCATGTCTGGGGTGGGGCTATGGAAAGGCACGGCGAGTCCTTGGCTATTAGCCTGGACATCGCCAAAGCCTTCAATAGGGTCTGGCATGCTTCGCTCCTTTCCAAGCTTCCGGCATATGGTCTACCTCCTCAACTGTGCAGCTGGATTGCCAGCTTTTTAAACGAGCGCCGAGTGCGGGTCCTCTGCGATGGCCAGGCTTCTCGCTTCTTGCAAGTGAATGCCGGGGTACCGCAGGGGTCCGTACTATCACCAACTCTCTTTCTTCTGCATATCAATGATATGCTATCCCTCGGGAACATTCATTGCTATGCAGATGACAGCACACTGCACGGGAGTTACTCGGTTCGTCCGACGGCGGGGCGATCTGAGATTGAGGAGGAGAGACGACGACTCGTGGCTGATCTCGACCGTAACCTCGACAGTATCTCTCAATGGGGTACCGAGAACCTGGTCGAGTTCAATGCCCGCAAAACACAGGCGTGTACATTTACTGCGAAGAAATCCCCTTTCCTTCCCCTACCCTCTCTTCAGAATGCATTACTACCAATGAAGGACAACCTTGATATCCTTGGCATAGACGTTCGTCGAGAGCTCAATAATAAAAACTACATCGAAAGATGTATAGGGCTAGCTTCGCGGAAACTAGGAATACTGAATAAGGTAAAGAGATTCTTTACACCGGACCAGAGGTGTCTGCTGTACAAGACGCAGATTAGACCCTGCGTCGAATACTGCTCTCACCTCTGGGACGGCTCCGCGAAGTATCTGCTGGACGCTCTCGACGCTATGCAGCGACGGGCTATCCGTATTATAGATTGTCCGGAGGTAACGGGAAGCCTTGAGCCGCTAGCCCAGCGACGAACAATAGCTTCCTTGGCCGCATTCTACCGTAATTACCACGGCGAGTGTTCTGAAGAGCTCTTCAATCTGATCCCACCCTCTTCCTTCCGATCCCGAACGACTCGTGCCGGGCAGAGATGCCACCCCCACACAGTGGATAGCATGTTCGCGAGAACCGAACGTTTTAAACGTTCGTTTCTCTGCCGAACGATAGTGGCCTGGAACGCCCTGCCTGTGCACGTGTTTCCTCCCACATATAATCCTGGGTTCTTTAAGCGGAGCGTGAAGAGGCACATCAGTAGGTCGTCAAGTTGAGGGCCACTCTCAATAGTAATGAGTGCTGTGAGAGTGGCCCACAATCGCTAGACGTCGTCACGACTTACCACCAGGCGGGCGGCGTCAATTTGGCAAACCAAATATAAAAAACCAAATATAAAAAACAAAAAAAAAAAAAAAAAAAAAAAAAAAAATACCAAAATTGATGGTCTATAGCACTCAGAGATAATGTTCAACCAACTATGCCACTAAACTAGTTAAATGGTTTATACTGTGTTTTCGATGTGTGATACGACTAATTTCCTTTATCAACCTTCTCTTCTTTTCCACTAGGTATGCCATCTACAGACTAGGAAGTAATAAAGGTAAATCAACGCCAAAAAGTTAAATCTTTACTTATAAGCAAACACGTTCCAACCACGAATTTTGCTGTTCTCTCTGAGACAGTCTTGATAATGCCTCGTTAAGAGGCGAAACAATTGTCGACGTTTTGTTGTCCTTTTAATTCTGCGAAAAATTAATGCTATTATATAATTTTAAAAGTTTTTAAAAAGTTTTTTCTTAAAACATTTTACTTACCATTGTTTTGATTATACATTTATTTACAATAAGAATTACAGTATACAAAATAAACATAATTATAGACTAAAAATATTTACATTACAAAATATCGTTTAAATAATCCTCCGCGTCATTGCCGACTGGGAAGGTTCCCAGAATGCTGGCTGTGTTGCCACGTTGGATGGCGATACTTATTCTTTGGGCCAGAAAATAGCCAGCCTTCTGGTCCTGAGAAGCATCGATTAGGCGTTTAGCAATGTCTCTATAAAGACGGCGAGCACTCGGACCCCATGACCCCAGTGTTTCAACCCCAAACGGCTCAAATATGTAATCACCTGCTAGGTTAGCATATTTACGCCGTTTAAAGCCTTCAGCCGATGCAGCAGCAGCGCCGGCACATCCGGATGTGCTTGGAAGGTGTGAAGGTGCTAAGGTGTCAACGCATGTAGCGTCCCACACCAAAGGCCTTCCCATCTTCCACGGTAGCAACGACATACCGCCCGGTCTCTTTCCATCGCTTCGTGCTAAACCATTTGGTTCACGTACGGCCTGAAGACCTGCGGTGGAAAGAGCCCTACGAATTATGTCGTTTAGAATAGCGTGCCGAGGTAGTCGACATCTGCTTCTGCTACAAGAAAGGCCATGGTGTCCCAGATTATCGACGGCTACTCCACAGGTGCAATGATGCGGGGATACACAAGGTGTACCCAGCCGAAGGCAAGTGGCAATGCGGAATATAGCGATTAGTTAATATAATGAACGATTGTTATAATTTTAAAATAACTAATTTTTATAAGCATAACAAACATTAAATATAACATCGTTTGACATAACATACATTAAATATAAAATCGTTTGACATGCCACTCAAAAGATGATTTTTGATTTATATATATAGATAGGTCTAACGTTTAATATATATAAAATACGTCAATATGGTTAACACCCCGACTCAGAGTACAAACAATCTTCAGACAATAAACGTTTGGTGAAAACAAAACTGTGACCACCTACGTACGAGCCGAGCGAGCGAAGCGAGCGGTGCCGCGGCAGCGGCCGGCGAGTGCCAGAAAAGACTTGCATTTATAGAAAACAAGAGATTATTTTGAGTAGGTTACCCGGAACTGAACTATTTAGATTAGGATAGTTACTTATTTAAAAAAAATGGGTAGGTTAGGTTAGGTTAAAACTGTGACCTCCTATGCAAGAGCCGAGCGAGAGAAGCGAGCGGTGCCACGGCAGCGGCCGGCGAGTGCCAGAGACGCCTTGCATTAATAGAAAAAAAGAGATTGTTTTTAGTAGGTTACCCGGAACTGAACTATTTAGATTAGGATAGTTACCTACTTATTTAAATAAAATGGTTATTTAATTAAATAAAAAATGTTAAAAGTACTAGTTAGTGAACAAGTAATAGTTTAAACGTTCATTTCCCAAACATTAGGTTTGCGTTACAATTTTTGTGAATAGATTTTTTGCTAAGTAATAATTTGGCAAATGAAATTATGCGAAAAATTTTTTGGGAAGTGAACATTTGCCAAATTCCTTTCGGTCAAACAAGGGAGACCCGTTTTCATCATATTAGACCAAATAAGTTGTATATCTTTTGAGTGGTATATCAAACGATTTTATATTTAATGTATGTTATGCTTATAAAAATTAGTTATTTTAAAATTATATCAATTGTTCATTATATTAACTAATCGCTATATTAAATAAAATTATAGGTTCCGTTGTTAGATGTTGGTAATATTAGAGATTTTGTTGTTATATCATCTATTACAGACTTCAAACACATATACCTACTTACTAACTTTCGAAAACTACGAGTAGAATGTTTGCAAACATTTAAGACTCGAATAACATGAATATAAAATGTAGTAAGCTCAAATCTATCGCTAGGATTTCAATCCTCATATTAGTTACTTCGTAACTTCTTATATTACTTACAGTACGTTCCAACGTAACCTAGATAAAATTCTTTGAGATATATATAATCCTATACTATCGGTTCTACTCGTAGTATAAAAAATTTAGACAAGTCGATAACGCAAGTATGACATCGGTAACTGTTAAATTTTCCCACATATAACGTCTATGAATGATTAATAGTTCAACACTTTATATTTTATATAATACTAGTACGATGTCTTGCGCGGTGCTTCGCGCCGCACCATGCCATAGGTTTTGGCCTATAACTTTTGACCCCTTAGGGCTAGGTCGCATTGTCGATTTTCATTTTTTTGCATTGCATTTTTTTTCATATGAATGTTTTAAGTGCTATTTAACCAAAAATATTTCTATAATATGTATAAATTCATAATACTTAATATATTATCCATAATATTATACACACACACACACACACACACACACAGAGAGAGAGAGATATCACGCCTATATCCCCGAAGGGGTAGGCAGAGGCGCATTACACACCCACAATTTGGCGAGTGTTTACAATAATCGTAAAACCAGTAGTAGGGGCCCCTCGCAGTCGACATATCGGGCACACACGAGTGGTACCTATATGTGACTTTTTACTTCGTCGCTCGGTGTTTTAGAGTTTTCGTTCAAAAGTGGAGTAGGTACAGTATTGAGAGCGCTTGAAGTGGGCCAGCCTCCCACTTAGAATGCAAAGAGCTGAGAACAATCGTTCGTGGTATATCTTTATATGCACGAAGACGTACTGATTCTCTGCAGTTAATCCTAAATTTAAGATTAGAAGTTTCTACAAACTTATTCAGTTTTGATCTAAAATTCAACTTCATAAACTTGATTTCTCTTGTGTAGAAACACAACAAGAAAAATCCACATATTCTGTTGTAATGAAAAACCAGAGATAAATTAGAATTCAAGGGAGACGACACATTTGCTGCAATGACAAGGGGTAATGAACTATGTATGAGATTATTTGAACACGTAAATGGAGCCAAAAGGTTAATGAAGATAACAAAAATAACATATTTCTTGCTTCTACTTACATATTATCAAGCTTGTGCCCCTGACGGGGTGAGCAGATGCATATTCTACGCCCAATCTTCGTTAGTAGCAGAAAGCTATCATAAGATTGTCAAAGCATCATGATCCTCTCATGGGCCTCTATGATTTTGGTGCATCCACTGTACGCCCTTCAGGTAACTATGATCACTGAAGGGTTAGTCATCCCTATATACATCTTCGAAACGCGTCTTGCGTTTCAAGTTAATTCAAGTTAATCTATTCTGTGCGTGGCCCGATACGCACTTGGCCGAATTTTTTATACTTTGGTTTAGTTATTCTTCACATAAACACCTGCTTCACCAACAAACATGAAACTATACAAGTCTAACACGCGATGTGGCGATACAGTTTTTAACCGATAAACTTTTTCGTTGTAAAACTTTTGTTTCTCCTATCAAGATCTTTGATAAAATAAGTCCACCCCTGTATTACGTCATTTTGTCTGACATAATTATATACTAATCATACTCACTGAAATTAAACTGAAACTGTTAGGGTACCTTACTGCTTTTCCTGTCACGCCTGATTTCATCAAGATGCGGGATAACACTACCCAAATACACGCGTTCCCTAAGTTACGTATCCGGGGCGCCCAGCAATGGACGGCGGGCTGGTGGCGGCTTTGAGCGGCGAAGTAAAAAAAACCGGGTCCAGCCCGCTAGCAACCCTCCCAGTATTATTGTATGGATAATGACATTTGTTTCCTGACACGCGGGTCTCGAATTGATTTGACTTAATATTGGCATTGATATGAATTTAATACTATCAGGCGTTACTTTTCGGAAGTCCATAGTTAAATAAAATAAATCTAACTACTTTGCAATATTCCGCCACATGCAAATTACCCAACTCTCGTATTTATTCATGCACCAGTCCGCCCTCCAATCCCACTTAGGCCGAAAGAATAGAGAATTAATTTTGAAAATAGAATAAATATGATATGATATGATAGTTAGATTTATTTTATTGATATGAATGCCAGCCGGATACGCACGGCGAGGTTACCACGCAGTCTTAAAGTTAGAGCAAGATCGAAACTGGAATATTTCAATACAATAATAAAATGCTTACCTAATTTAATTTAAGTGCACTCGTGAGTTCATATTATCCGCACACTTGATAAGTGCAACATGGAACATGCGATCACGTCATAGACAGACGTATTCAATTAACTATTATTATTGCTTTTTTTAAAAAGACGCCAGATGCACTTGGAATCTATAAACTTGGATAAGTCTGGATCTTATCACTTATTTTGAATTCTTTGAAATTTGCACCCTTGAGCTCTCATATTGATGGATAGACGTAGCAATTAGCAAAAGAGTGTTTATTCTCCATGTTTGTGCAGAGATAAATAAGTTTGTGACACTTTCTGTTAACTCACTTGGGAAATCCTTGATTAAAAACTAATAAACAGCCTTTTGTGTCAGTGTCAAGAAAATAAACATATTACTGTTAAGCACCAATTTATTTAATCACAAATGTTTCTGCGAAGGGGTAAGCAGAGTTTCGCCAAAACTGTGTTGTTTCTGCGTAATACTAATAATACTAATTAAAAAATATATTTAAAAAAATGTAAAGAAAAATAATGTTAACTGGAAACTATTTAAGAATATACAGACTTAAAAAAATCACCAATATTTTTCAGTTTTAATATTATACTGTTTACGGACTGGCTTACGGAATCTGTCAGGGCTGCCATGTCTAAACGAGACAAAGCCAAGCGTAAGTATCGTGGGGACCCTACTGTCGAAAATTGGAACTTCTACAAGGGGCTGCGTAACCACTGCAGTCGTCTGTGTAGGGATGCTAAGCGTAATCACATCCACCAATCAATCCAAAATCTCAGCACAGCTGAAGTGTGGCGATTCCTGAAAACCCTTGGTATCGGTAAGGCTTCGAGCGAGAGTGTTGTTGCTGATTTGGATCTAAGTGCCTTGAACACTAATTTTTCGAGCGTTCCTGTTAGCATTCCAGATGATGACAAATTAAGAACATTGAATTATCTTTCATCCATTCCCATATCGTCGAGCACTTCATTCTCATTTGGCCCGGTTTCAGAGTTGGACATTAAAAAACATTTGCAGACTATTACCTCCAAGGCGATTGGTAATGGCGGCCTTCAACTGCAAATGCTCCTTCCCATCACTGACCAAATTATTCCTGTCCTTACCCATATCATCAACTATTCCTTAACATCCAACTGCTTTCCGTCGGCATGGAAGAAAGCAAATGTCATTCCGTTGCCAAAAGTGCCTAATCCTACATCTCTCTCCCAGTTCCGTCCAATATCCATCCTCCCAATCCTGTCCAAGGTTCTTGAGAGTATTGTCCACAATCAACTGTCTTCCTACCTCTTTTCTAATTGCCTGCTAAGTCCATATCAGTCTGGTTTTCGACGTGGTCACAGTACGGTAACAGTGCTAGTTAAAATAACTGATGACATTAGACTGGCCATCGAAAACAAACGACTCACCATAGTTGTACTTCTGGACTTTAGTAGTGCATTCAATTCAGTTGATTTCGACATACTCTTGGGAATCTTAAAATCCCTTAATGTCTCTGACTCTGCAACTGCCTGATTCCGGTCTTATCTACAGGGACGTTCGCAGTCTGTTCGTGCTGGGGAGACTACGTCTACTTGGTGGGACTTGGTGGCGGGTGTACCTCAGGGTGGTGTGCTGTCCTCGAATTATCATCTCTATGCGGACGACCTGCAGTTGTATCGTCATTTTAGGGTCGACGAGATAGACGATGCTGTTGCTGCCCTCAATAGTGACTTGGACAACATTAGTAGTTGGGCTAAATCCTTTGGATTGTTAGTCAATCCAAGCAAATCTCAGGCACTTATTGTTGGTGGCCGGTATATGTTAGGCCTTCTGGATTTCGACTCATTGCCACAAATAATTTTCGATACCAAACCGATCGACTACTACCAAAGTGCGCGAAGTCTAGTATTGTTTATAGATCGTTACCTTTCCTGGGATGTACATATTGCAGAGATAAGTAGGAGGGTGTACTACTCATCTCTCAAATCTCTTCAGAAACTCTTACCTTTTCAAACTAAGGTGACTCTTGCGCAATCTCTTCTTCTATCACTTTTAGACTATGCTGATGTCTGTTTCTTGGATGCATCGGAGGAACTAGTAAACAAACTTGAACGTCTGCAGAATCTGGCAATCCGCTTCATCTACGGTCTTCGGAAATACGATCATGTATCTGAGTTCCGGCGTAGATTGGGGTGGCTTCCGATTCGGCAGCGCCGTAATGCTCACATTCTGTCTTTCCTGTATACTATCCTTCACAATCCTAATTCTCCAACCTATCTGCGTGAACGCTTTGAGTATTTGGTGCCTCGAGACAGAGAATTTGGCGTGGTCGGTAGTGCATCGGCTTTCGACGCCGGAGTCTCGGGTTCGATTCCCGGTCGGGACAAACTTTGTGTGATGACATATGCGTTTGTACCGAAGTCTGGATGTTTCCTATGTATAATATGTATGTATTTACAAAAAGAAATGTATATAAGTATTTATATCAGTTTATCTAGTACTCATATCACAAGCTCTGCTTAGTTTGAGACTAGATGGCGTTGTGTGCATTGTCCTAATATATTTATTTATATTTATTTATTTATTTAATGTCGCGTCTCTTCTTCCCTTCTCCTTCGAACTCCTGCCCACTCCTCTAGTCGCTATGACGAATCCTTCACTATTCAAGCTGTCAGACTATGGAACTCGCTTCCACATGAGATACGTGCGAGCCTTTCGTTGGACATTTTTAAGAGACGAGTTCGGGAACACTTTCGAAATAGTAGGTAATGCCTTATTTCGTTTTATATATATTTGTGTTTGATTTTTGTATGTAAATAACTGTTTTTTTTTTTAGATTTAAGTGTGTACGTCTTTATATTTGTCTTTTTTGTAGGTATAGTAAGTATTTATTTGTATTCTCTACCCTTTCTACCCTATGCTTTGTTTTGTTTAACTTCTCTTCTCTGCTATGTATGATATCTATCCTGTTAACTATGAGGTCTGCTGGAAGAGAAGTAATTTTTGACTTAAGCACACCTTTGTGCATGTTTTAAATTTATCATGGTGATGTTTGATTCTACGATGTACATAAAGTATAAATAAAAAAAATAAAAAATATTATAAAAGCGAATGCAACTCATTCAGTTCTGGAGCAATATCAACATTTATTTCTAATCTGTAGGTACTCTTTACTACCCAGATCTTTACTATCCAGAGACTTGTATTCCAAGCCAAAACCAATTATCTAGGGAGGTCGACTGAGTTGGACCAACAGTTATTTCACAAGTTGTGCTATTAACGCTTGACATTTGTTACGAATTGCCTGCAAGGTGCAACAATAGTCGGTTTAATTAAGAATTATTTGAGGGAGGAAACTTTCTTAGACATTGGGCACAAGCCCTTATTTTCGTGAGGTTGCTACATTATATCATTTTTGGCGGCTTTGTACTTTAGTTTTCGTGTTTTGTTCTCATCAGTCTTGTTCTCTGAGGCTATTAGCGATGCTTTTGTGTTGTAATGGATGGGTATAAACAGATGATTTTCTTAAGTGTTTATGCGTGCTTAGCTAATTATTTTTGCATGAAGTTGGTAGGGGCTTATGTTTTGAGCTTCCATAAGAGTGTCCGTGAGTATTGTCAGATTCTTTTCTCACTGACATTCTTTTCTTTCTCACTGACTATTGGTTTGCGAATCTGACAGTAAAAGTTAATAGAATCAATAATGATGACGTTAAAAAGTGTTACTTTGATTGCTCTCCAAATGGTGCACACTTGAACCTTATTAAGTGGGGTCAAGAAAGTTGCTGTTAAAAAGTGGAAGAATTAAATTTGGAATTTTCTTACATAGTCTACTATTTTTTTTATAATGATCATAGTTTATTGGCGAATACAGACATATAATAGATACCTGGGTCTCCCTTGTTTGACCGAAAGGAATTTGACAAATGTTCGCTTTCCAAAAAATGTTTCGCATAATTTCATTTGCCAAATTAATACTTAGCAAAAAATCTATTCAAAAAAAAATTGTAACGCAAACCTAATGTTTGGGAAATGAACGTTTAAACTATAACTTGTTTACCAACTAGTAGGTACTTTTGACATTTTTTATTTAGTCAAATATTTCAGTTGGAGTAACAGTTTTTACGCAAAATCATCGTTTCTTGCACTCGCCGGCCGCTGCCACGGCACCGCTCGCTTCGCTCGCTCGGCTCGTGCGTAGGAGGTCACAGTTTTAACCTAACCTAACCTACCCATTTTGTTTAAAGAAAAAATTAACCTAATCTAAATAGTTGAGTTCCGGGTAACCTACTAAAATAAATTACAATTAATATTTTTTGTCTTAACAAATCATTTCACCAAACGTTTATTGTCTGAAGATTGTTTGCTGTAATAAATCATTTGATGAAACACCAGATGCCATAATGACATTATACTTGGTTATATTTTGCCAAGTTAAAATATGACCAACTAAAAATATGCGTACTAAAATCATTCGAAATATTGCAATGGTATAAAAAAAGGTTGCTAAAATTTGTTTGGGTAATGAAATTTTGTCAAAATCTGTCATCTGTCAATCGGTCAAAAATACCTACAGTGTTACATAGATTTACAGTGTGTAATCCGCATTCCACTCAATTAGCATGCAAATGTTCGGATAATGATTCCAAAATAAAATTAAAAACTACATTACAGGTCTGATTTCCATGGGACCTGGAAGCGAGAGCCCTTGCGTCATTGTTCCAATGGCACTAGGAGGCGCTGGAGAGGGACCACAGGCCTGCGACTCGAGAAATCGAGGAACAGCGGTCCCAACTCCGCCAGGATCTCATGGAGACTTGGAGGGTGCGACTTGAGCTACCAAAGTGGGGAACCACCGTCATCGCGGCGGTGAGACCGATCATGGACGAGTGGCTGCAGAGGCGGCATATTGACCTCACGTATCGTGCGACGCAGATCGTTACCGGGCATAGATGCATTGGTAGCAATCTGTTTCGCATCCATCGTGAGGTCACATCCCGATGTCAACACTGCGAGGTTTCCGACGACGACACTGCACTCCACGCGTTGGTGGAGTGCTCAGCGTGGGCGAGTCAGCGCCGGGACCTCGTAGTGGGTCTGGGCGTGCTGCGGGGTCTCAGCCCCACAGCACGCAACTAAATTCACTCACTGACGCGGGATAAAACCCAACCCCAACGACGCGGGATTTTCATTCCGACCAAACCCCCGAAGAGGCCACGCAGGTGGCCAAAGTCCGCCGGGCGTCCACTGGAATACTATACCTTCGGGTGTCACCAGAGACCCCGCAGCAATGGACATGGGAGCGGCCGCGCTCTCGTGGAATTAAAAAAAAACAGGTGTGTTTTTTTTTCTATTATTATTACAAACTTATTACAAACTTATATACAATGTTGTTTTCTTTTATTTTCAGGTAAACGTCTATCATAATGAAACAAAATGTGTTTCGTGAGTATAATTAAAAACAATACATCTACACAATCTTAACTGTCCTTGAAAGGGGAGGCTGAGGCATGGTATGCCCGCATTTCGCCGGTAACTTTGAATACCGCCGATTACTACCGCTAACCGAATAGGTTTATGTTTGCCAGAGCATCCGTCGATTTGTAAGTTCATCTTGCAGGAGTTGCAGGTGAGGTAAGCTTCGGTCTTCAAGATCTTAGTTGGACCTTTTTGCGCTGGAGATATTAAATGTTAAATAAATAGGTACTTACAGTGTGTCTACCAATTACAATACAGTACAATACTCTTTATTGTACATATAAAATACAGATCTTAAAATTAAGTAAACAAATTTAAACAAACAGACTACCTATGTACAAAGAGCGGCCTTATCGCTTAGAGCGATTTCTTCCAGGCAACCTTAGGATGGACTAATTATAGACCAATTATACCTTTATATACTGTGTATACCTATACCTTCACATTAGAATTTGTGTGTGTAAAACGAAAGCGGAGCCCGCAATAGGCAGGTTTGGAAACCAAATTATTTAAATGAAGACGGTAACGGTACCTACCTATGGCACTATGGCATAATAATAATAATAGCAAGAAACGAATTTAAACAACGTGGACCATTAAATTAATAGATATGGCGTGTTGCATAGTTGCATGCGATATTTTGCAACGGAATGCTATAACTTCGAAAACAAAACTAGAGACGATTTATTTAGTAGTCAAACTGAAAGAAATATGGATGTACAGTCTGCATATAACGAATTTTTACACGATTATGGCACTTTGTAACGCTATACAAAATATCTTAGTCTTTATTTTTAAGTGGTTCGTCTTTAAAGTATAAATAATTGTTTGTACACTGACTTTCATATCATAAATTCCGAAACCTTTTACAATAATCATTGAAGTAATTCTACGAATTGATATGATTTAAGATAACCTCTAAATCTATATTAAAATAGCGTATCCGTTGGTTTAAGTAAAGTGGGGCCAAATATTTTATACCTAGACATTTTTATGTCCGATCGATATCTAATATAAAAAATAGCACTGTTTTGTTTGTTTTTTCTTTACATGCTGACTGTCCAACAAAATATGAATTTATTTAAGACATCATATAACATACATAAAACATAGCATCACGCCTTTTTCCCCGAAGGGGTAGGCAGAGGTGTGCAGCAAACACACCCACATCTCGCCAGCTATGTTAGGTCCCATGTAATAGGGGGCGAGCCTATTACATGGCCTATATATTTATTTAAGAACGACGTTTATATTAATTTACCCGAGTACAGTGAAGCGAATTGGAGGGTATTATTATATTCTAAGCTCCCCGCAACTTTCCTCGCATGCACCACCACTTTCTATCTTCTTCTGCAAATAAATACATTTGGTTTGATTCTTCTTTTACTAGGAAGACAGGAAAAATAACACCTATACTCAAATTATATGGTTGCTGTGAACTTTAAAGGTATTTCAAAGACGAGGGCGAAAGGTCATAAATAGTTAAGTAGGTATTCGTTGAATTTAACAATGGTTCAAATCGACGAAGCACAAACATTTTTTTTTTTTAATTCTGCGAGATCACGGCCGCTCCCATGTCCATTGCTGCGGGCGTCTCTGGTGACACTAGAAGGTATTTCGAGTGGCGCCCGGCGGACTTTGGCCACCTGTGTGGCCTCTTCGGGGGTTTGGTCGGAATGAAAATCCCGCGTCGTTGGGGTTGGGTTTTATCTCGCGTCGGTAAGTGAATCTGGTTGTGTGCTGCAACCCTTCTAGCCTGCTTCTGTAAGGACGGCGGGTGGCTATCCCGCCGTCCTCAGGCCCCGAACATGCAGGTCGATGGTCCTGGGCGTAGATGAGTCTGCGGCGCCATGGCAGCTAACTGCGAAACTTCTGTTATAAATACGAAAAGAATATTATTATGACCTAAGTAAACTAATTAAACGTAAACTGCCTCGGTGGCGCAGTGGTATGAGTATGCGACGGCCGCCCCTGGTTGCAGGTTCGATTCCGGGTCGAAGCAAATATGTGTGGTCCACAAATATTTGTTTCGGAGTTTATCTTTTATCAGTTGTCTAGATCCCATAGTGCAAGCTTATATCAGCTTAATTTGGGCTAGATGACGTTACGTGAGAATGTCCAAAAATATTTTATTTAATATTCACTTATTCAAAGTGTCAGTGGTATAAATCAACTAAGAATCGAAAATGGTAAACCATTTTTTTTATTCAACTACCCTATGCTACCACGTCTTTTACAAACACAATTCGATGAATACAACAACTCTAAAACACATTTCGTTTAATACATTTGAGTTAGGAAACACTACGTCCATAATACGATTGCATTATGTAAACATGTTATGGCCAACAGATATTATGCGCAAATGCATTTAAACTTTGCCGTTCGACCAAAGCGAGGGGCAATGTTGTTTGTTTCGTGATGGAATACGTTATGGTAATGTACAGAATTACATTACATTTGATCAACAATAATAAGATTGGAACAGGTATCATCATTGTTTATTATGCAATAGTAATTATAATAAGTTAAATTATAAGTAAACCGGAGAAGAAGTGGAGTTGTTAAGTCGAAGTACATACATATACACTATACTTACATATCATCACGTCTGTTGGATTTTGACTCGGGCATGAGGTATAAGGTTATCGTACACAAATTAGAAACGCTGCTGGTTCGAGATGCACTGCTTTATTCCACGTAAGGTACAAAGAGCCGCACCCCCAGTGACACGGGGTGCGGTGGGGTGCGCGGGGAGCGCATACGTCACATCCATAGTGTTCATAGAGTATATTGAGTAGACAATAGACATATAACTACTAGACAACATTATACAATGCTCATTATTGTTACCTCCATACATCTACATACGTAACAATGTATATGTCCTTACCTACCCTTGTAAGCAGAGGTGCATTAGAAGCCCACACTTTGCCAGTAATTTTGTTAGTCCCATGTAATACCTATAACCACTGTAATTCAAGCCAAAAAGAGCCAGGACAGATGTTACATACCACGAAATAGAATCTCTGCAGTCCAAGCTTAGTCACAAATTAATTAACGTAAAACTCTTCTAGTTTAGTGCAAATTTAAACATCCGAAAGGACAATGGGCATTCACGATTATTTTTATTTCATGAAAACTTTCCATGTACTTTATAAAACACGTGTCAAAAATTACATAAATTAACCGAATCGGTGAAGCCTTTCTCGAGTTTTGCGCTCAGCAACATTCATATTTATTCACATTTGTATGGATTATAAGATAATCAACCCATGATAACTTTTTATCCAAACAAGTTCCAGAAATAATCTTATATGGGCATTATTGTACCTATATGTTACGGCTAATACCCGAAGTGCGGCTGCACCTAGTTTTAGCCGGTTAGAACTAGGTGTAGCCACTTACTCTTGGTTAAACCTAGTACGAGCCGATTGTTTTCGGGTAAAACTAGATCTAGCCTTCATCATGCCGGCTACAACTAGGTCCAGTTGTCACTTTCACCTGGGAGAAATCTCTTTTTTTTATTAATGCAAGTCGTTGGCACTCGCCGGCCGCTGCCGCGGCACCGCTCGCTTCGCTCGCTCGGCTCGTGCGTAGGTGGCCACAGTTTTAACCTAACCTAACCTACCCATACTAGGTTTAACCAAGAGTAAGTGGCTACACCTAGTTCTAACCGGCTAAAACTAGGTGCAGCCGCACTTCGGGTATTAGCCGTAACATATACATACTCGTAATGGCCTACTTAAAAATATATAGTATGGCGTCGATGGGTCGAGCGCTATACATTTTTGCTCATTGTTCTTTAGCAATTAGAATTTCAGTTTAATGCCTATGTTTCCTCTTTAAGGCAGACTGCAGACACCATTACATTAAACGGCACATAATTAACAACTTAACCTGTCAAAGGGCGGGGATGGTATCCAATTACTACGTAGAAAATATAAAGTGCTACTCAAGATGTTCCTATTTAACTTGAGTGTAGCCTAGATAATATACTATACTACCTATTAATACAGTAATAACTTTATTCAAGAAATAATGTTAGATGCAATGACAGCAACATTCTTTATGGATGAGTAATTAATTATATCTATCTAATATTATAAAAAGCAAAATTTAAAATTTAATAAAAAAAACTCACAACGCGTCCCTGTACACGCAAAAAAATTTATGAAAAAGTATAAAATAATTTAAAAAAATCATTCGGGGGCTGGTGAGTTATCACCGCAAAACCTATCTATGAACATGCACCAATCAAACCCGAACCATAACTGAAAACTGCATCAAAATCAGACCAGTAGTTTTCGAGAAAAATGGCAACATTGATTTGCACAAACATCCTCTCACCCCAAACGCATATACAGTCTACGTTTCGTCGTAGGTAAAAACGAAACATCTGTCTGTCGGTCTGTCCCAATCTCAGAAACCGCTGAATAATTTCTTGCACTTTTCTGTGAATGTCTAAGCAATATATTTTAGTTATTGCTGAGGGCAATATAACGCTTTGATGATTTTGTTTCATCATATTCGTAAAGCAGATATAAAGTTTTTGTCCGTAACTCGATTTTGTAACTTCTGAAATGTCGCGAAATAAAAACATTTAAGCAAAACCTTACAAAAATGCTATATACGTTTCCTAAAAATCTTTTGCTACAAACTTTTCTGTTTATCGCAATTGCAAAGGGTATTCATGCCACCCAAAACAGGCTACAATCTGACATAATTTATAACAGAAGTTTACCAAAATGTCGGGCACGGTTTTCATGATCGTCTATTTTTGGCAGACTCCGGCCAAACATGTGTTAGGTAAACAATTTATCATAGCAGAAATATCAATAAGTTTGTGTCGCTATGTCGACGTATATTAATGCTGGTCTTAACTTAACGAGTTGCAGACATGACTTAAGAAAACAACTTAATATAACAAGAAGTACCAGACAGACAGACTACAGACATATATCATAGATGAGGGTTAGGCAGAGGTGTATTACACATCCAATCTTTGCCAGTAATGTTGTTGGTCTCACGTAATAGGGTGTCAGCCTATTCATAACCACTCTCACACATAACCAAACTAAAATTCCAAAATAGAATCACTACAGTCAGAGTGCTTGCGTCCGAGTTTAATGGAATTGTGACCGTTTAATCTTCTTAAACACACACAAACTGACGTTTTGATCTCCGAATGGGTTATACAGAGGCGTTTCTTAAAGCCACTTGTCGCCATCACTGCTGGTCCCACGTAATAGGGGCAAGCGTATTGCCATTTACTTCCAATTATAGTATACTTGCACCGCGTGGATGATAAAAGGGTCGTGTAGATGTTGATAGGATCCTTTAGCACCTCTTAGGTATATGAATCCGTCTGTATTTCCTTAATCATTGTCATATCGCTTTATCATGCTCGGACTGGAGAGATTTTTAGTTGTATGTTACATCTGTGCTGACTGTGGGAATTCTGTTTTACAGAGTAATTTTCAAATTTCTCTAACGCGGCTTACGGTAGAAATCGTCACGTTACGCTTACCAGTGGTTCCCAAACGATGGTCCGCTTTTTTTTAAACGCAGCGTCGGCGTCTTTAGTAAAACGAAAAGTAATCCAATCCCAGGTTGGGTTGCTTTGTAGTTGTGTAAAGAACTTCGTTCCTGACGGGGGTTCCCCGACCGCACAATTTGTTTTTATGTTTGTTACCTCATGTCTTTGGACTGGGTGAACCGATTTTAAAAAGTTTAATTGAAAGCTACTACTCCCCAAGTGGTACTATTTCAAATTAGTCCCATTCCGACAATTATTTGATCCCATTTCGGTAATTTGAAGTCGGTTGTTGTGTCAATTTTTTATGTGTATTTTTTGGGGTGTTACATAAGGGTTATATCAACCTGAAAACACCCCCATCAGCTGATCGCCCAGAACGCCTTTTGATATGTTTCGACCGCGAAACAAGAAAAAAAAGTTCATCATAAAAAAAGTTATATGCGTTATTTCAAAACAATAACAAACGTGTCCCAACACTAGTACTGGACGTAGACACGCGACCTTGGTGCGAAACAAAACAAAATGTTCCAACCAGGAGAGAGAGAGAAGATTTTTCACAGATGCGCTTTATTTGTGTAGTACAAATAAAGCGCGCCTGTGAAAAATCTTCTCTTATTAGCAATTAGCATTAATATACTATACTTGATGTCAATGACCGAATCAGCTGATTTTAGCTAGTGTTGTTCAAACAAGAAAACAAAAACATTATAACCAAATTTTATTTGGTAATAATGTTTTTTTTTTGGATGATTTTTTTTTTCTTGTTTGGCGGTCGACACATATCGAAACGGGTTCTGGTCGAGCAGCTGATGGGGGTGTCTTCGGGTTGATATAACCCTTACGTAAGACCCTGTATAGTGCCCGGTAATCTATACTTATAATAAATCTCTAGAAGTGAAAATTCTGTACATTGAAAATAACAAAAAAATAAATGGCAGGGGGTGTTACTAGACACTAGACCGACACCGATCCCAAAAATGTGATTTAAAATTTTTTTGTGTTTCTGTTTGTTCAAGCATCACGCAATAACTACCGGTTCGATTACGATGAAACTTGGTATAATCTATATATTTAATACGACAATTTGTCTGTCTGTCCGTCCGTCGCGTTTTTCAATTTTAATTAATAATACATACATTTGCATGAAATATTAAAATATTCTTTTTTTTTTATATTTGAGGCGATACAAAGTTCTCCGGGATAACTAGTTATTCTTTAATATCCTGGGCACCTACTGGCTTACTTTTTATCTCGGAAAAGTATATACAATAAAAAACACACTTCACTTTGCGGTTCGATCCCTAGACCCGATTACCGTACCAACCGCAAAAAATAAGTTTGTCGTAGGTTACGTCACCCGCAGTGGAGTTCACTAAGGGGCGATGCACACGGCTAAGATACTATAATATTTTATCTTAGATACAATATCGCTCGCCATACAATTCAATGGACTATCAAACACGACGAAGATAATAAATAATATTTCAAATTTTCGTATCTTAAGATGAATTTGTATGGTATAATAGAGAATATAATAGAAGATATAATAGAGAAACTGTTGTAGGGGGCCTTTAGGAACGCAATAAAACCCAAAACAATGGTTTTTAGAACTTTTGTCTGTTTGTCTGAATGTTTGAACACGCTAATCTCAGAAACGGCTTAACCGATTTGAATTTTTGATTTGAATTTGCGGTTTTCAGTAATGCGTTGTGGTTTATTCAACTTAACATTTAAGGTTTGGTTTTCAATCGGTTCATAAATAAACAAGTTGTGTAGATCTAAAGTAACACGCAGGCGGAGCTGCGGGCAACAGCTAGTATATCATATAACTGTATTTTATACTTATCACTTTAGCCATATTCCCTATTCTGTTATCTCCGGAGATACAAATACGAATAAGTTTGACACTTCCGCGGAGACAGAACTCGTACCACAGAATAGGGAATAGTATAATCATGGTACGAGTACTTACTCGTTCCATGATTTATAGGATCTTTTAGAATTAAACACAGACTTATGTCATGTTCTTGTTTATATTGAAGGTAGCAAGTTTTGATCTTAACTTTGTACAAAGACACGCAGTAGTTTCTGAAGACAAAGGATTCGGCTTGTCCCGGCTTTAACAATAAATATATAGGTATGGCATTACCCGCTGACCATTCCATTGTCCATTTCAGTCCGCTGTACTATATCAAACACACAAACTCATAAGTAAACTGCAGGCTTACTAGCTCCCCCTAATGTATCTTGAGAAATACCCACTTAATCAAAAGAGAGATATACCTCATGCCGGGAGCCGTATACGGGGTGCTTTTTCATTGACACTTTTGTTAATACGCAAGAATTTCAGCTAAGGCGTATTTATTTAGTATCATGACGTTTATTTTATTTTATTTTTGATTGTATGCAAAGACGGAAGAGAAGAATATGGAAAGACTAGTTTAGCTCAAAATAAGCTCTTTGTCAGCTATCATTTAAGATCCAACTAAACTGAATTGATTAGGTATTATTATCTAAACGGAAATTATCTTACAAATATAAAATCCAAACATCTAAAAGTTGTCTGGAAGAGATCGCTGTATGTGATATCTCCTATTTGTATGTTATTCTTATAATTTTCTTATAAATAAAAATGAATTGCCGTTCGTTTGTCTCGCGAAAATTCGAGAACGGCTTGTACAATTTGGCTTACAAGTATTTTGGTCTTCAATTTTTTGTAGAAGGTCAAGGAAAGTTCAAAAGCGGTACGAAGTTCGTCGTGACAGTTTTACATATTTATTTAGAACACAGAGCACATCAACGAAGCTCTCAATAGCTATATAGCTTTGACCGAATACGGTCAGGAATTAATTACACAATTTATACAAAAAACCATAAATTTTAAAATAGATTCTTACATATCTATAGTTTATTTATCAACAACACACCATATACGAGTACAAGCTGCTCAATTATATTTTTGGGCAGAAATTGCGTGAAAAATAAAAGAGGTAGATATTATTTCAGAAAACGGACAAAACTAACAAGTAACAAAAACGGAACTTAACATTTCCAAGTTATAAGAAAGAGTATGTAACCGGTTAAAAGTTATAACAAGAAGGTAACGCAAGGCGGTAACTCGGTCTCCAAACAAAACTTCCTAATGAGATAAACCCTGCAGACAGGATTTACGGACTACTGTTACTGTTACTCACTTACAAGTAACATTTAACGTGTTACATTTTGATTTATTTCGCCACTGATTAAACAAATTTTGCATTTTTTATACTTAACTGGCGGATGCCCGCGGCTTCGCCCGTTTAACAAATTATTTACACAAAAACCTTCCTCGAGAACAACTCTATCCATTGGTGAAAACAGCATTAACATCCGTCGCGTAGTTTTAAAGATCCAAGCATACATACGTAACGGAAGCGACTTTGTTTTATTGAGCGGAGTTTACGAAGCTCTTTCTTAGACGACTCGTGTATTTCGTTCGTTATCGAACTCCTCCTAAACGACTGGACCGAACTTTTTGAAATTTTGCACGGTCATAGTGACCATCACCGTGAGTGCATATATCTGAATTCATAAAGACCGGTACAGTCGTTTAGGAGTTCGATCCGGATCGACAAACTCAGCTCAATTATTGCAACAGCAGAATGTATTGCATACCTAGTTTATACTATGTTATGATAAAAAAATGGTTGATTGAGAAATCTGTCGTTTTAATATTGTATAATAATAACGAATATTAAGAAATAATAAAAAAGAAATACTTAAACTTCAAGGTTGGGCCTTTAGTTCTTTTATCGCGCTCATTTGCAGTTTTCAGTTTTACAAGATATATTATAAACTTAAGACGAGGAGAACTAAAGAGTATTTACAAGATATAGTTTAAAAAGATTTAACGTTACCGATAACCGAGACCCGGGTTATTGTGGGTATTAAGATTAACAGTAACTATAGTTATCTAAAGCATCTTAAAGATTGTTTAAAGTAAACCTTCCTTTTGCAATTTTGAAAATTTCATCGAAACGTTCGAATACATCATGGCTTCCTGACGGTAACAGGGGATTACACTAATCGCATGCGATGGAATTTATTTATTTATTTAATAAGTACATATTAGTGCCTTTAATTGGAAGTAGGTACTACTGATTCTGTGGCAACAGGTCGACAGCCAGTTAATAAAAACTTTTAAGCTTGACAGTAACAACCAATTTAATATAATAACTGTTACTATTAGAACAAAAGGAGCACTACTTCGCAAAATGTACCAAACATTCCCCCAGCTTTCATTATACCTCACTCGTACGAACCGTTCAAAACTGACCAACACGAATACAACATAACTCGCCTATTCGACCTTAAAATTGTCTGGATTTCAATGGAATTTCAACTATGTAACTTTTACACACAAGGTGTATAATAAAATAGACATACGATCAGTTATTGCGTCTAAATGAAGTTCGTAATCATTTCAGGGATGCATTGTTCAATATGAGTTCGTCTAACTAACAAGAACTTTTGTTAAATTTCTCTTTGTATTTATTTTTACATTTTCATGCTGCAGTTTTCTGCTTCCGTTTTGTAGGCAATTACTACGTGTATACTATTGTTACGAAGCTCCTTATCAAGACTTTGTATTTCCTTTGTTTGGGTTTAATTTTTTAATAGTTCTTCTTCTTTTAAAAGTGTGGCTCCATCGTGTGTCGATGAATTTGCCGATATCAAGGTAATGCTTGATAGTTCCGCTCAGAAGAACTCGGAACTAGCTTCAGGTGTGGGACAAGATAAGAAACGTGGCTCGGTATTGTAAGTGAGCATCTGGAACCCAGTTTTTGCGGAGCGCCAGAGGTAACCTAAAAAGCCATCAACCACGCGCTCAACAATAACCGAACTCCTTTGTAATAGTTTCACCATTGATGTTAAAAGTTGTTATTCTGATGAAGTTTGAACTCATGGATTAAATAGATATTGAGCTAAAAATTAGCACTGTCTATCAATTCATCTTTTTTGTGCAGCATGATCTTAGTTGTCGTCATTTTAGGACACGAAAGGGCAACAAGGTTTGTTGTTTTAAATTTTGTCCATTGGGACAGGCGAAGGTTGATTGACCATTATGCCTAGTCTAAATTACACTTAAGATACTGATCGAAAGGGTAATTTACCTATTTTGCTCTTGTATTGTCAAAATTCAACGTTCTCTGTGTAATGTTTGCAATGTGAGGTAGGAGTCTTGTTCATCAACCTTTTGATGAGCGAAGGCTATCAGTCATACCGCCGAGTCTTGTAAAATCTATTTGTGCGTGTCAAATAAACGCATCATTCGTAAATTAATTATTTTCAAGTTAAATGTCAAATTGACTACGTACCTAACTAAATTTGACGTTTAACTTTACAAGAATTTTAATTAGAAGAATTGCAATTTGAAAGACATCTTATTGGCGTGATTTAAATCCTTTCTAACTTTCCTTTTAGCTTTTGACGTCAATTTCACAATATTATTCACAAAGTTTAATAAAAATTCGTCAGCTGTTATGGACGTAAAGAATTCACGCAATTTCAATTCAAGTTTTGTAATTTTCTTTCGAACGCGCCATGAAATGTCTCGAATATAATAAAATAATTAAGGGGGTACAAGCAATTTTTGTAAAATGGTAAAGATAAATTGGGGTGACCGGCGGCGTTACAAAATTAACAAAAATCTTTATTAATTTTATTTGATGGCAACAAAGCTTTTATTTACTGAATGAGGTTCAAACGTCCAAAGATTTAATGAAAAAGAGTCCTTTGATGTGCCCATGTACAAGAATACTGTGTAGATGAATTGTTTTTTGTAATTTTTTGTTTTGTACATCATAAAATGTATTGTATAGGACTACTAGACATTACCGTGACGTTAAAGACTAATACTAAAGCGGGTTTAATGGTCGCTAAAGATACCAAAATTCTAAATCGATTATATTATATCGATCAGAATGTATCCCTAAAACTTCTTTTTGGGTTAGGTTTATTTTTACAATATACAAATATATTTTAACAATATATATTATTTCGAAAACCTGGACGTATTTAAAGAAATATGTTTTTTTTCTCAATATTTTCCAAAATTACCAAAACGTTTCCACCCACAATTTCACAGCAGAAAGAACGTAGAAATCAACATGCTTCACTGCATCGCAAGATCGCTTTTTCTTGCGTTCGTGTAATGCGAAAAATATGTTGAAAGTAACGCCCGGCATTCGTCATAAATCACTAGTGTACGTTGTGCCTTACCGAATGCGTTCGCTGACCCACACTTAATCCAGCCCTTTGGGCATTGTACCTATAGCAGAAATAATATGAAATTGGCTGGATGTTTTCTTGCTATTGTGTGAGTTTTCATTTGTTCAAATACGAATTTTAATTTCAGCATTTTTCCTGTAATGTATGTTTCTCAACTATTGTTCGGATATCATAGTGGAGCAGTTTGGTAGGTAATTATAAAATGAGTTTCCTTCGCCTATTCAATTTTGTATTACTGCGAAGTTAAAAGGAACAAATAAAAATCTGGACCTAATACCAATCGTTTCGTATAATTATCTACCTACCATGAAATTCTGTTCTTAACCGACTTCAAAAAATGGAGGGAGTTTCTCCATTCGACTGTTTTTTTTATGTTTATTAAGTACCTCATTCTCACATTTTCCACGGGGTGCTAATTAGGGGCTAATATATTTATTTTTTTATTTTCAAAAAAGAAGCTAATGTTTTCCGAGTACCATTTCAATTTGGTCTCACTCTGACAATTATTTGGGCACCTTCCGGTAATTTTGTCGTTTTTTTTAGTTCGAGGTATGGACGTCACGTACCTCTATGATCTATAAATCGATTACAGCTAAAGGTAGTTTTTTGAATTCGATATAAATACTTACTTACATCATAATTTAACTTAGCATATTATATAACTTACACAATGCCAAATATTCAAGTTCCAATTTCCATAAAAACGCAGTGCTTATTCTAAATCGCTTTACAACCATGTACCGCATCATCCACAATGAATTGCGCTCACAATTTCCATACAATTCATACGTACATTCAAATATTCCGTTTACATCTTATGTTAACACCATCATAAAATAAACTCTCGTTTACAGTCCAAAAAGTAACAGTTACACGTACCATATCTTATGTAACATTTATTCGAAACACCGCCAAAAACATAAAACCATTTCTTTAAGACCTCTCACTCTCCTTATAATACAAACCCTTTGAGAACTTGAAGGGGTTGTTGTTATAAAATTGGAGTGTCTTTCTAAATTGGTATTGTTGTATGAAAGCAGTACCATAAGTAACCATCAAACGCCCTCGCGTACTTAGAATAAATTTTCAATACTGTGGTACGCGGCTCGTTAGTTCTATTCAAAGGTTTTTGTGAAACGTGTCTACCCTGTTTCCTGTCAACGTTTAACTAAAACATGGAAACAAAACGCAGTATATTAGATGTGGATGGAGGTTCTTACTTTTCGTTTTGTTCTTTATGTTTCACACTAGCGCCTCAAGTGGGAACTGGGAGCAACTTTAATTAAAAAAAAGATAACTGTTAAACACTTTTGCAAAGTCTGCTAAGTGTGTTTTTGGACTTGGTTGCGGAGCGCGTGGCTGGTTGCCTTTTAGGTTACCTCTGGCGCTGGGTAAAAATCCAGGCCCAAACGCTTAATTACAATACCGAACAACGTTTCCTTGTCCCGCACCGCGAAATAGTTCAGAGTAACTAGTTCTTCTGTGAGGGAAAAATCAAGCATTACCGAAATAATTGATGAATATCGATGGAGCCACGTTTTTAAAAAAGAAGAAGAAAAATAAGAAGTGTGTTTTGTTTATGTTGATACTTGATATATCTTCGAAAGAATTGTGCGAATTAAACTTTGATACGGGAAAAAGAAGAATATGAAAGATTATTTCGATTGTCAATGTATTTTTGATGAATGTTGATGTTGGCAGTTTTCCCTGCGGATATTGTACGACATACGCACAGTATATCCACGAAACTCGTCGAATAAGTTTTTGCTCCTAATGTCTTTATAATACTTTATTTAGCCTAGTCTCAGAAGATTCGGTATGATTGATTGCAAGTCCGGGATTCGAATTTAAATGTAGGGTATTTGGGGGTTGAATAGATTATTACTTATTGATATAACTGTTGAGGAAAGTGAAATGTAGTGTGAGACTTAAAGTAAATGAGACGTGGGATTTCAGTTTTGGAATTCTAACCCTCATAGCTGAAGTTTATTCTGTAGATTTTATTCCGCAATAAATTGTAGCATGAGAAAGTGTAGATTGAGATTCCGGAGGATATCCCCTATGATTTCAAAACTAATGTGTTGTGTCACGTTCTTCTAAAATAAACAATTAATACTCTTATCCAAAGTCAATCAGAAAAGGCGAATCTGTGGGCGGATCAAAACCTCCTTACATTTGAGCAGACATGCATTTCTAAATATCAATAGAGTACCTCTATCAATTCAAATCTACCCACCTGCAAGCCCACCTTCATACCTTTATATAAATTTTCTGTATACATACAAAGTATAAATACAAAGACGAATTTCTATTGTTTGGTATGTTAGTAAAGACGTTTTGGAAAAATGTTAAGTGTTTCGTAGGTTTCAATATTATTTGCTTCGTTAGTGTATTATATTGTTTTGTTGTTAATTGTATAGTTTTGCTGTATTGGTTATTATGTATGTTCAAACTCATAAACTATTAGATTTATTAATGAATGTGTACTTATTGTTATATAAACTAGTGGTTCTGTGAACAGTAGACCTCGCGTTATTTTCGCATTTTCCCCCCATTTCTCCCCCATTTTCCCCCCAATCGAAAAATCCCTTCGACAAAAGTGCGCCTTGCAACAAAGAACACTTGTGCCATATTTCATGAAAATCGGCTGAAAAATGCATTTTCCCCCCATTTAACCCCCATTTTCCCCCCCAATCGAAAAATCCCTTCGACAAAAGTTGCGCCTTGCAACAAAGAACACTTGTGCCAAATTTCATGAAAATCGGCTGAAAAATGCGGCCTGTAGACCGGAACTGACACACATACCAACAACGCCGAATCGGCCAGTCCTCGAGTTAAAACTGAGATGCTTCGCTCGCTTTGCTCGCTCGGTTAATTATTGTCATTTATAAATTAGACGCTCACAATTGAACAGAACGCCAGCTATGAAGTTTTAAACTAAGCACAGTTTGTAGTAAGACCGCTTCCTGTTAATACCTACCTACTTATAAATCCATACAGTCACGCCTCTTTCTCGTTGGGGTAGACAGAGACTATCGAATTGTAAAATCAATTGCAGTGGCACTTAACACTTGACAAAATGTAGACCACTCTCAAGCGGCTTAAATAAAATAAATCAAAAGTTTCATGATAAAATTCATATTTAAATTTCACTATTTTATTTAGGTACCTAACTACCTATCTAGGTACTCTTACATACAATTATCTATACGAGTACTACTATTATAAAGAGGAAAGATTTGTATTTTTGTTTGTAATGAATAAACTCAAAAACTACTGTACCGATTTCAAAAATTCTTTCACCTTTGGAAAGCTACATTCACCCTGAGTAACATAGGCTACTTTTTATCCCGGTAATGTGTTCCCACGGAAACCGGGAAATCACGCGGGCGGAGCTGCGTCTATCAGCTATTAATACCTATATTAACACCACTTATCGGATTCACCTTATTTTCGTATTACTAAGTACTTACATACTATTCCCTATCTAGTAGGTACTTATCTAGACCTATCAAGTGCAGGAAATCGGACCTATAGGTACATTATAGGACAATATAGGGCTATAGAGGCTATAGGTCAGGAGGGCATAGTACCGTATTATAGTTTACTATTAGTTTCTTTAGTAACGATCGCTTAAGTCCTTATTGCTTCCCTTCCCAAGTACCTAAATAAACGCTTCTTTATAATAATATTTGCAAAAGCGATTCTAAGTCTTGAATATTATCATCCCCTGTTGGCAATAGTTTGCGCTGAGTACTTCAGTAGGTAGGTACACAGTTAAGTATTATTATGTATAGTTGTTGAGAGAGCTGGAAAGCGCTTTTCGCTGCAATTTTGTATTTGGAATGTGTTTAACGAGTTTTTATCAAGTTATGCAATTTAGTTACATGTAGGTGTATGCTAGTGTTGCCTAGTTCTCATTATTTGACAAAATGTTGTTAATAATTTTGGTCTTTCAATTCAATTTATTTATTTTTGCGAAATACAGGTAGGTATGTACAGAGATATTACGTAATTATTAATAGTTTGACCATATTTCGCCAACTGGCATGCAAAATTAGCAGGAATATCATCTAAATTATAAAAATGCACTCGAATTAGAATGTCTGATTAAAGAGCACATACCAAATTATTTTCAATTGTCAATCACCATTCACCGAGCTTTTTCCCAACTTAGTTGGGGTCGGCTTTCCAGTCTAACTGCGATTCGGCTGAACTTCGATATTTTCCGTGAAGCGACAGCCATCTGACCACCACAACCCTTGGGCTATATATTAAATTGTCAAAATAGTGATTATTAAATTAATTGTTTTGTAATCTTGTCTTTTCTGTTTTTTTTTAAATTCCGCTCTAACGTCCGTTCCCGGCCGTCTCTGGTTCACACGCAGAAGGTATTTCCAGTGGCGCCCGGCGGACTTTAACTACCTGTGTAGTCACTGCGGGGGTTTGGTCGGGATGAGAATCCCGCGTCGTTAGGGTAGGGTTTTATCCCGCGTTCTGTAACGCCCTCCGACGCCTAACGACCTCCATGATCGGGGCCTGAGGACGGCGGATCGGCACCCGCCGTCCTCAGGCCCCGATCATGGAGGTCGATGGTCTTGGGCGTAGATGAGTCTGCGGCGCACTCGCCGCTGACTACGGAACTCGGTGGAGAGGGTACTCTCCCTCTCTCTATTGGCCGCCTCCTTTGCGAGCATGACTTGCTCGCAAAAAGGACACGGCCGCGTTCCACCTACTCCCGCTGGAAACCACGACTGGAAACATAGTCTCCAGCGAGTGTAATCTTGTCTTCCTAAACTTTATGTGTTTACATAAGTACTTACCTACCTACATACATACAAATAATCACGCCTATATCTCCGAAGGGGTAGGCAGAGGTGCTTTACACACCCTCACTTTACCAGTAGGACACACAACCAAAATACTAGTAAATATGTGTAATGATGCACTTGCCTATTGCTGTTACCGGGCACTACTTATAGCATTTTTAAAACCACTCTGTAATTCAATTCAAAATTCCCAGAGGCAGGACAGATGTTACACACCACTAAATATAATCTCTACAGTCCGAGCATATTATAAACTAGTGGTCGCCCGCGACTTCGTCCGCGTGGTAATTTGGATTTTTTCCCGTTCCCGTCGCGCCGCGTCATATTTTGAACAATTCACACAATATCTTTATAAATTGTAGCCTATGTGTTATTCTGATGTATAAGCTATATTATTGTAAAGTTTCATTAAAATCCATTCAGTAGTTTTTACGTGAAAGAGTAACAAACATTCATCCATCCATACATACTTACATACTCACAAACTTTCGCGTTTATAATATTAGTAGGACTAAATGTAGATAGGTAGGTACCTATACGATTTATTTATTTGCATTCTCCTCGAAGACTCGTATAGGGTGTAATTTCGACGACAAACGGTGCAATAGATCAGGACCGAATATATTTGATAAGTGTGCACGATAAAATTGCAATTTGAGTGCAAGTTTTATCGCTCAGGTAATGTGTTGTGTGAAAAGTGCATAGGTGCGAAGTTGCCGGACCGAGTTTACGATGTATTTTACATTACTTGCTCAATATTTTTGGTGCTAAAGAAGTTTTGGTTAAATCTAGTAATATACGTTGTTTAATTATTTATTTATTGGGGAAAACAAACAGATAATCACTCAGCTTACTTACTAATGTTAACAAACAACTAATATATATGTGTAGCTCACAACGTTATCCACGTGTTAGTTTAATTACAATACACATATATAAAACCAGGTCTTTATCCCCGAAGGGGTAGCCAGAGGCGTTCATTACACCCACGCTTTGCCAGTCACTGTTTGCCCCATAATACACATTGGTCGCTGTTAAACTCAACTAACATCTTGTGAAGTCAAAACTGTTATACTATAGACGAGCCAATAAGTGCCTGAATAACTGCGATAGGCAAACCACTTAGAGCCAATTAAATCGATCAATTTTGTCGCAGTTATTAATTTATATTTGACTAGATATCTTGCTTCACATGTTTATCCATAAAATACCTATATAATATTAAGATAAATAGGTATATATAAGTAAATGATCGTATTTCCTACACCCGTTTCCGTCCCAAAGCGGTTAATTGACGTTACCTAAATGTTGTCCATGTAAACAAATTAATTTGGTTTCCTCCCCGTTGCCTTAGGTACGAGTACGACCGACCCAAGACGGTAACACTGTCCTAGGAAACCAAAGCTCTCTGACATGAGGTTGCTATCACTACATTTGTATGCTGTCACGAAAGATGTATTTGGATCGAAGTTCCTTGACGCGGCTTACTGTTAGTGCGATTTAAGAAATCGTCACGTATCGAGCTTACTACAAGCAATTAATTACCCCACGAGCAAGTGAGTGCCCCAGCCTGGTGCAAAACTCGTTCTCACTCTCCGCTCCTGTTTCTTTTTATTATCTTTTTCTGTCTCTTTTTATTTGTAAGCAACTTTCCTGACGTGGGTCCCCCGACCGCACAATTTTTTATTCTGTCGAAATGTTCGGGTTTTCAGAAAACTTTGAACTCATATTAAAATGGCTATAATCTAAATTAAGTAACAAACATAAACCATAATGTTCCTAGATGCCCACTAACGTAGAACGCCTAAATATAACCACATATAAGATAGATAATAATTCGTAGACCCCCGATTCGTCATAAACACTTTAATGCAAATGCAGCAACGTGTTCTCTGACAAAATAAATCATACATTATACACATTTTATACACAAAATGATATACGGAGGGTGTGTTATCACCTAGCCCGCTAATTGCATTTCTAGAGCTAAATTATAGCCCAACGTTGGAAAAGACCAGACGCATTAACGATGCATGGACGGACATCTTTTATTTGTTATTTTAGCTTATGCAAGGTGAAAGCTCGTTAGAGAATTTAGCAATTAATTCAGTATTAGAAGTCTAATGTTCAGGTGTAAAAATAAACTTTGACTTAAGGCCCCTTAGTAAGTGAATTCGCTGTTTTCAAATAGCTGTTACATAAAAACTTTATGATATTTCGCCTTGAAATTTTAAATACCTATATGTATTACCGAGCGTATGTGTGAGGGGATGACTGTTTCCAAAACAAGATTCTAAAAATTTTGCTCGATAGAAAAAAAACCAGAAGTTACCTCTAAAATTTTATGTAAATGCTCATTACGGCCGTGTTTTACAATAAAAATTCCTGTAAAATCACATTCCGATAGGTATTTACCTTGCCTGCTTTAGATTTTTGTTAAAATTAATTCCTGATTTCGGTTAAAATGTCGAAAACTTGAAACACCCATTTGTTGACATGTCATTGTGTAACGTGAATTCAAGACAACTGGAAAGGCAAGGCAAGACGATAGCTAGGAGTAGTACAGGAGACCCATTGGGTTTCCAAGATAGCCTAGTAGTGAAATTGCTGTTCTAATAGTTCAGCCATCACGTTTTGGAATAAATATTATTATATCAAGTTAATCAGATATATTGTTAAAATAATCCGACAGTACTTTCTTCCTATCCTTCACGCCCGGTGTAATAGTATAGTTGCAGCATTTTACTGGAGACGTTTGTGAACACAAGCGTGGCCATGAGGTTTTATTGCCTGGTTCTTTTCATACAGGCTCTGCCTATTGTTGTGAATTTGGAAGTACAATCGACGACTCGAATAAATATTTGACTTTATATATCCAAGTTTAAGTGTTGATAATGATAACTACCCCTACTTCATTTATAATATTGACGTATAGCCATATTGTATTGGCCAGTGTTGCTTGGTCTCCGAGGAATTCAGCCAAACTCGCCACCAACACGCCTGGACACGTCTGTAAACAATCAATATGCTAATTCAGTTAGCCACCCCTTAACTGCATAGGGTTACACGTTACATACAAATTGTATGACCAAATGGTTGTATTCCCGAAGTGATTTATTGATTACCGCTCGTTGGTTTGGGTAATAATATAAAATTCGTTTATAGATTACCATCTCACCTGTAATTGGTTTACAGACCTGCCAGTCACCATAAACATCCAGATCGTGGGACCAATTTAAGGGGGAAATGTGGGCGTATTAAGCATCCGTCTTCTGTCTACGCTTTGGCGAAACAAGCATAAGTACTGTACTTATGTATCCCGCTAACCCTAATATTTATCACTTCTTTCAGGAAAAAAATCTTTGAACTTTGGCTACCTATTTACCTATTTCACACGTTGGTGGAGTGCTCAGCGTGGGCGAGTCAGCGCTGGGACCTAGTGTATTGGTAGTGGGTCTGGGCGTGGGTACCCTTTCGGTGGAACGCGACCGTGTTCTTCTGCGAGCAAGTCGTGCTCGCGAAGAAGGCGGCCGAGGGGGTGAGGAAGAGTACCCTCCCCGCGTAGTTCCGAAGTCAGCGACGAGGTCGCTGCAGACTTATCTACACCCAAGACCATCGACCTCCATGATCGGGGCCTGACTTCACTCACCGTCGCGGGATAAGACCCTACCCCAACGACGCGGGATTCTCATCCCGACCAAACCCCCGACGTCCGCCGGGCGCCTCTGGAAATACCTCCTGGTGCGTATCAGAGACGCCCGGCAATGGGTGTAGGAGCGGACGCGCGCGCGCTGACTTAAAAAAACAACCTACCTACTTAGGTACCTACACAAGTTTTGTCAATTTCACCTAGCACTTATTGCTCTAAAATCTTAGGTCAGTATCTTAGGTAGGTACTTATAGCTAAACTTACAAACTTCTAGTTGAACAGCTGGCAACTTAGCTTCTATTCATACGATTTTCCATGAAAATTTCATTCTGTTACTTAATGTGCTATTCCATTCAGTAAGTCTTGTTTGCAACTGGAACAAATCTTTACTACATGAGGTACAACAAGTATAAAAATATGACGTCATGCTTGTGTGCAAGACTTGCATAATGCAATAACACCCTTAAACTTGTTAAAAAATCATTACAATACAAAAACAAATCTGTTACATCACAATTACAGTTACAGCTAAATGCACAAAAATCATAAAACTTTATAACCTGTGCGGTCGTTCCATGCACGCATCGCGCCAATATATTTTTTTTATTTCTATTTCACGCACGTGGCGGCCATTTTAAATCCAAATGTAATTGAGAGTTATGTAAATGCGGCTCGGCCAGACTGTTCACCGTTTGCGGAGAATTTCAGGATTTTGGTATTTTGTGGAATGGAAATAAAATCTGGTGCAGGATTGCTAAAATGTGGATTTAGCCGGTATTTCAAGGTATTGTACATTTATGAATAACGACAAACCAATATTATTATTTTTCGTTTTTAATAGCGCGATCTAGAAATTATAATCAGAGATTGGACGATGTCGGTACTAGTCATCGTAGCTCAGAGCATTTCCCTTGTACCTATTAGGGAAAGGCCGTGGGTTTGAGTCCTGCCGATGAAATTTCAGTTTTTATGACTTAATGTATCTAACTATTCGTTACATTTAGTTTAAATATGACAAACTAGGGTGAGCTGATAAAGTAGAACTGAATTTTAAATGAACAATATTGAACACACGTGGAAATGATTATGTCCTGCAGACTGCAACATGCTTCATTCAAAATAACATTGAAATATCAAACTCTAACAAATTAATGTAGAGAGTCGGAGTAGAACCATAATTCAACTACATTATCGTGAGTTTCCGAACCACTGGGTACAACTTCCAGAATAATTAGACCCCCCAAGACAATTTCAATCTTTATCATAACGATAGAATATGAACTTACTTAAAGCTCAATTTTATCTGGCCAGTATTTTTAACTATCCAGTACTTAAAGAGCTATAGTGGCCTTTTATAAACGGTTTGTTAAAAGCGTATTTAGTAAGGTTTGAGTAAAATGGCGGGTCAGTTTAAATTGGTTATGGTATATGGCTGCAAATGACATGAGAAATGAAGTGGAATTGATGCCTCGTTGCGGCTATCGGCAATGGTAATATTCTATAAGCATTAGTGTTGGTTCATGAAATTTCTACGTCCATTTAATGTCCAATACACATGCAATGACTAGGAGTCGCCTGTGGGTGGCTTAATCAATAATTCTGCATTAGAATATACTGCGTGGGAATCAAAGAATCAAAGAAGAATCAAAGAATCAAAGAATCAATTTCATTTATTCAGTTTAGGCACATAAAGAGCACATATGAACGTCAAAATTTTACAATTTTGTCAAGTAATATTATAAGAATACTAAATTAAGTAAGTACCTACATAAATAACCATTACAAAATGATTCTTTCGCTGGTTCGGTAAGTTGGTTCTCCTGAGAAGAGACCAGCAAGAAACTCAGGTAGATTATCCATTTTCTTTTTTAATATTGTTTTGTTTACATTGTTACAATTAGTTTATATTGTATTATACGAGTGGCCAACAACAGAAGATTAGGGTGACCATGCATTTTTATCATTAAGATATTCGTCTACATTATAGTAGCCTTTCATCATCAAACATTTTTTAACTACTATTTTAAACTTATTAAGAGGCATGTCAACCAAATCCTGAGGAATCTTATTATAAATTTTTATACATTTGCCTACAAACGAATTACCAACTTTATGAAGTCAAATTTTTGTCATTGCCAGTTTATTTTTATTTCTTGTATTAAAATTATGGTTATCGGAAATTTTTTTGAAGAGATCTATGTTCTTCCGTACATATAAGATGTTGTCGTAAACATATTGAGAAGCAACTGTTAAAATATTAATTTCTTTAAATAGTTCTTTCAGCGAGTCACGGGGTCCGAGTCTATAGATTGCTCGTATAGCTCGTTTCTGTAATATGAATATTGTCTCAATATCGGCAGCTGAGCCCCACAGCAGCAGACCATATGACATAACGCTATGAAAGTAGCTAAAATAAACTAATCGTGCCGTTTTTTCGTCAGTCAGTGACCTTGGTGCGGCAGTACTCCGGCTTAAACGCCGGAAAATCACTGCCCCCGGACCCGACGGCATTCCTGGCCGTGCATGGGTTCTGGCCCTTGAAGAACTCGGGCCTCGACTGATGGGGCTCTTTAGCGCATGCCTCGAAAGGGGCCAGTTTCCCAAGGTGTGGAGGACGGGGAAACTGGTCCTGATCCGTAAGGCGAGGCGGCCGGTGGACTCACCGTCCGGATAACGGCCGATCGTGTTGCTGTACGAGGTGTGTATGCTCTTTGAGCGAATTATCGCGGAACGCCTCGTCGAGCATCTCTCGACGGTGGGACCAGACCTGGCGGACAACCAGTACGGTTTCCGTCGGGGACGCTCCACCGTAAGCGCGATCATGCTCGTCAAGAGCCTGACGGAGGAAGCAGTCTCGCAGGGCAAGGTGGTGGTGGCAGTGTCTCTTGACATCACCAACGCGTTCAACACCTTGCCATGGAGCTGCGTTAGGGAGGCGCTCGTGTATCACGAAACGCCTCTCTACCTCCGTCGTATTGTCGGGGCCTATCTCTCGGAGAGGGCCATAGCTTTCCCCAGCTGGCTCGGGCCAGCTCGGCGGGATGTGTCGTGCGGTGTTCCGCAGGGGTCGGTCCTGGGGCCGCTTCTGTGGAACATCGGCTACGACTGGGTGCAGCGGGGTACGTTGCCTGAGGGCGTCGGCGTAACGTGCTACGCCGACGATACCCTCGTCACGGCGCGGGGTGCAACGTACCAGGAGGCAGCACTCAAGGTCACGACGGGTGTTGCTCAAGTCGTGGGTCTGATACGGCGGCTAGGACTGGAGGTGGCCTTGCACAAGTCCGAGGTTCTGTGTTTTCACAGACCTCGGAACGGTCCACCTGAAGGTTCCAGCATAAATGTGGGAGGCGTTAGCATCGGCATCAAGCCCTCGATGAAGTATCTAGGGATCGTACTTCATAGCCGATGGAACTTCGGACCACATTTCCGAAGTTTGGTCCCCAAGGTGACACAGGCATCGGTCGCGCTTTCGTAACTGATGCCCAACCTAAAGGGACCCAACGCTTCCTGCAGGAGACTGTACCTGGGGATCGTGCGGAGCATGGCCCTATACGGGGCTCCCGTATGGGCGGCGCGGTTAACGGTCAACAACTCAACGCTCCTTAACAGACCGTTGAGGACGTTGGCCGTCAAAACAATAAGGGGCTACCGCACGATCTCCGGAGAGGCTGCATGTCTCCTAGCCGGGACCCCTCCATGGGACCTGGAAGCGAGAGCCCTTGCGTCATTGTTCCAATGGCGCAAGGAGGCGCTGGAGCGGGACCACAGGCCTGCGTCTCGAGAAATCGATGATCGATGATGATGAATCGATGTTGGGACCGGCGGTCCCAACTCCGCCAGGATCTCATGGAGTCATGGAGGGTGCGACTTGAGCAACCCAAGTGGGGTACCACCATCATCGCCGCGGTGAGACCGATCATGGACGATTGGTTGCAGAGGCAGCATGGTGACCTCACGTATCGTGCGACGCAGATCGTTACCGGGTATGGATGCTTCGGTAGCTATCTGTTTCGCATCCGTCGTGAGGTCACACCCCGGTGTCAACACTGCGAGGTTTCCGACGACGACACCGCACTCCACACGTTGGTGGAGTGCTCAGCGTGGGCGAGTCAGCGCCGGCACCTCGTAGTGGGTCTGGGCGTGGATACCCTCTCGCTGGAGACCATGCTTCAAGCCATGGTCTCCAGGGGGAGTAGGTGGAACGCGGCCGTGTCCTTCTGCAAGCAAGTCGTGCTCGCGAAGGAGGCGGCCGAGAGGGAGAGGGCGCGTACCCTCCCCGCCGAGTTCCGTAGTCAGCGGCGAGGGCGCCGCAGACTCATCTACGCCCAAGACCATCGACCTCCATGATCGGGGTGTGAGGACGGCGGGATCGCCACCCGTCGTCCTTACAGAAGCAGGCTAGAAGGGTTGCGTGCTGCGGGGCCATTGCCCCATAGCACGCAACCAGATTCACTCACTGACGCGGGATAAAACCCTACCCCAACGACGCGGGATTCTCATCCCGACCCAACCCCCGCAGAGACCACAGAGGTGGTCAAAGTCCGCCGGGTGCCACTGGAAATACGTGCTGCTTGTAACCAGAGACGCCTGGCAAAGGACGTTAGAGCGGCCGCGGCCTCGGGCAACGGAACTAAAAAAAAAAAGTCAGTAGACACCTTTTTACAACCTTATCTTTCTAACCGCATAGGCAGCTGAGCTAAGTCTTCCTGCCAAGGCTGTGATATGAGGACCCCATTGTAGTTTACTATCTAGAGTTATCCAAAGAAAAACTGTGGTATTGACTATTTGAACTAATTCATTATTCATAGTAATATGAGTATCCACCTGTCTGAACATTGGGCATAGTAAATTTTACAACTTTTGTTTTCTTCGCATTGAACAGCAAGTTGTACTTGTGAACCAATGCAATATTTCCGAAAGGGTATTATTTACATCGTCAAGTGCTACTTTTTGTTTATCACTTTTAAAAATTAATGATGTGTAATCAGCAAATAATACTATCTCACAAAGATTTTTAGTGAAATAAGGAAGTTCGTTTACGTATATTAAGAATAAAAGGGGTCCTAATATCCAGCCCTGGGGTACTCCCATGACTAAAGAGGCGCCAGAAGAGTCGGTGCCATTAATGTTTACTTTTTGTACTCTACCAGTGAGGTAAGACTCGAGTAAGCCAAGTGAGCTGTTCGAAACACCATAATAACCTAATTTTAGTAGCAAAGTCTCATGATCAACACAATCAAAAGCTTTTGATAGATAACAAAATATACCAATGGCATCCTGCTTTTGCTCCCAAGCATCAAATATATGTTTCACAAGTGCAACTCCTGCATCCGTTGTGTTCCTGCCTTTAGTGAAACCAAACTGTTTGTTATGAAGTAACTTATTGTCTGTAAAATGTGAAAGCAATTGATTAAATATTATTTTTTCAAAAATTTTACTGAGGGGAAATTTTCGACCTATTTCCATACTCCCAGTATGGAAATAGGTCGAAAATTTGAAGGATCACTTTTTTCTCCTGCTTTAAATAAAGGAATGATTTTACTGTACTTCATAAGATTAGGAAACTGATTTTCATCTATACATTTATTGAATATGAATGCAAGGTGAGGCGCTATAGCGGGCACTATTGATTTTATTATATTAGTTGAAATGCCCCAAAGATCCTCGGTATTTTTTATATTTAGTTGTTTAAAAGTTTTAAGTATAGTGACAGAGTCAATATACTGAAAATCAAAGTTAATTCTACATTTATCAACACTAGATTTAAGAAGAGAATTGGCTACGTTTTTTGACGAATTTTACTTATTTGTAGTGGTGATTGGAACATTTGTGAAAAAAGATTCAAATGCATTGGCCACTTCAGAATCAGTTTTAATATGTTTATCATCTATTTTTAACTCGAAGGATCGATCACGTGACCTTGCTTTACAAGTTTCTTTGTTAATAACATTACATATTGCCTTCGTTTTATTATCAGATTTTTCAATTTTAGCCCGTATATAATTAGATTTAGCTGTTGAACATACTTTTTTAAATAGTTTGGAGTATTTTTTAATCTGTTCAATTACTTGTGGCTCATTAGTAGATGCCTTTGTCTCGTATAATTCATATAATTTCCTTCTACTTTTATAGATTCCAGGCGTAGCCCAATCACTAAATTTAATTTTGAATTGATTTACATTTATTGTTTTTTTAGTGAAAATGTTATCACATTCGTATTTGATTACTCCGAACAAATCTCCGTAATGATCATTCGGGTTTTTATCATTATTCAACTCCAAAAGAGGTACTTTATTCTTAATGTTTTCTTTAAATTTTTCTAATCTATAAGTTGTGATTGGTCAACAAACAATATTTTTGATAATGGAACATGTTGGTACTTAAATCTAGCTAACTGACTTGCATGATCTGAATTTATAAAATGTATTATATGATTTCTCATCAACATCGCTGTTACAAAAAATATTATCTAAGCAGGTACCTGATGTGGCTGTGGTGCGAGTTGGTTCACAAAAAGGATTTTGTAAGTTAAAAGATTTAAAAAGGTTGAGGAACCTTAGCGCGTTCTGAGAGTTTTCTAAAATATTAATATTAAAATCGCCACATACAACTAGTCTTCTTACATTTACATACCTTTTTTAAGGCTTCCTCCATAATGGACTCAAACAGGTAGTAATATCCAGAAGGAGGTCTATAGACGCTAATAATAATATATTGTTCTAGCTCTGCACATGATAGTTCAATATTTCGCTCACTTGTGAGTACTACTACGTCTTTTCGGTCTTATGATTTTAATTTGTCATTAATTAAAATGAGAGACCCACCTCTTATAGCGGAATCTCTAGTAAACGCACTAATGATTTTATAATTATCAATATTAACCAAGAGTTCATGTTTTTTTAACCAGTGTTCAGTTAAACAAAGTACATGGATACGTTTTTCATTTAAAAATAATTCTAGTTCTAACTCTTTGCCAGAAAAGCCTTCAATATTTTGATGAATAATATTCATGAACATAGACTTTTCCTTTGTCCTTAAATTTAATTTGCTAGGGATTTCCTCTGTTGTCCTACAACTAAGTTTAAATTATTGTCACCCTTTTTTGGAACAGATTCCAAGCTCACAAGACAAACATTGTGACTTTTCTGCTCAATAAAAGCAGATTGTTTAGCCAAGTTTTTGGCTGAATAACTAATAAAATATGATAGCGAAAATGCTATCTGTCTTCCAAAATATCTATTCAAATTGAATTTATCTTCCGTCAATAACAATTTATTTTCTAAATACATGTTAATGTCAATCAGATGGAATTTATTTGGATTATGAAATGTCAATGTATGTATTGTTTGATTTAGCTTATATCTAAGATTGTTTTCGGCCTGTGACAAGCCACGGCTATAAGGAAGTGTGAATAAAATAATGTTTTTAACATCTAATAAGCTCAGTAATTCTAAACAATTTACAATTGCATTTCTGTCTGCATTTCCCCTTTCTCCCACCAAAATTAAAAGTGTACAGTTGCTTTTTAAATTACAATTTTTTTTTTTTTTATAATGTTACAGTAAGTTAATCCCGGCATACAATAGTTGGTAACATTTTGTTCTAAATATGAACTAAGTAACTGGCCCATTGATTTCCCTAATTCATCACAAAACATCACTATTTCAGATTTAATCATATTTTGTTTGGTGAAGGAACTACTGGGTTTCTTGTTTGATTCAAGTGAAGGGCTTATGTTTGAAGTCAGCGAAGACTTACACACCGGCTCAGGACTAATTAAATGGTTGTTTGATGTCATTGTGGAATTTGGACTCATAAGATCCTTCATGGCCAGAATGTATTCCTGATACTCACTTTTAACATTACAATACCTGTCAGTCATTATGATTTTATTAAATTATTAATTTCTGATTCTAACTTTAAAATATTGTTATTATGATCAGAGATATTATTTTCAATTAATAATGAATACATGTCAAGTTCATCGCCTGGTTGCCTTCTCTCATTAATATACTTGACTTTCTTGTACATACTTTTTTGTCTTTTAATAAGTTTTTGTGTTTTTCTTATGTATTTATTAATTTTCACATATTTCTTAATTTTGTTTCTACTGCACTCAACTATGCCCATTTTGTGATTGGAACAATGAGCTGTTAAGGTATCATCCTTTGTTAAATCTATAGTAATTGTGGGTTCTAAGCTGGGTTCAGTAGCAACAAGGCTGACAGGGAGGCGACAGCGTATACGACGACCGCGTTGGTATATGACTGCGTGCGATGACACGAAATTGTATTCAAACAATTTTAGAAGTCTACCTACTGATGACACAGAATCACGCCTTTATCCCCAAAGGAGTAGACAGGAGCGTAAAGTTAAGCCCTCGTTTCATCAGTACCTACATTGTTGGTCTGATGACTGGAGGCATTAGTCGAAATAGAGTCTGTTTCAACTATGCTGGAGGTGAGCCTTTTATTTCATCAATTTTATACTGTATCTACAATCATTTCAATAGCTCTCAATAGCCACTTCATATTAACCAAACAATCTTTTCACGTCGATTGAAAGCCCAAAAAAGGTTACAAAATAACTTCTATTTACTTTTTTTCGGAGAGTCATTAAAGGGACAGCGAAAAGCCATTATTGTCACATTTTTCTTCGCATCCTCCACTGACTCGAAATAACATTAAAATTCCCGTGAAACGTTAGATAAATCTTTACCCCATTACAGGTTGTGGCGGTCTGGACACGTGTTGGTGTTTTACCCCGGAAATTGGGGAGCTACTTTTATATGGCAACATTATTTCGAAACTCGTATCCTGAGGCTATGGGATATAACCAGACTTATATCCCAGAAGGGGTAGGCAGATGTTAATTACACGCCCATATTTTACCAATCAATTTGTTGGTCTACCTACCTATAATCGCTGCCGTCCAAATAATCCTATCCTGGGGCTCTGATGGCAATATTAATGTACTCGTTGTAAGCACGAATTTTCCATCAATTATTCATTGCATTTTTCCCCGAAGGGGTAGGCAGAGGTGTGCAAACACACCCACATCTCGCCAGCTATGTTAGGTCCGATGTAATAGGGGGCGAGCCTATTGCCATTTACCGGGCACAAGTTCCAGACTCTGGGATAATTATCTGGGTAAAATTCTAAAGAGAATTATACATTATCCACCAGACCCGGGAATCGAACCCGAGACCTCGAGCGTGGCAGTCCGTACATAGTACCATTGTGCCACCGAGGTAGTCAAGCATTTAAATTACTGTTGTCGTGTAATACCTGCTTTATCTACTATTAGGTAGGTGTATATTCTTAACAAAACCTCCTTTTAAGGTTATAAAGGTAAGATCTTAGGATCCCAAGTCTACCTCACTTGCAAGTGATGCATCAGCCGATCAAGAAAACAAGAAACAAAGAAAAAGCGTTTATTTCCACACAAGGGACAGACACAACAGAGAAACAACAATTACCATACCCGGAAAAGAAAACAAAACCAATAAGTAACAAAGAAATAAAAAAAAAAACAAAAAAATAACCGAAAAATATTTTCACATCTATTGATTGCCTAAAAAAGGTACAGATAACGTATTTGAAGGTTTTTTATAGACGACAAAAAAGAACGCAATGTTTGTTAGATAATAGTTTAGTAAAAAAAAAACCCTATATCTATACGGCGTAAACCTCGTTATCGTTCATGTAATTTGTTGGCTGATGTAATAACCACTTTGTAACATGACGCAATCCGCATGCACACTCTAGTTGTGTCTAACAATACCTGATCGCTAATTTTACGAAACACGCCAAGAGCAGAGTGGCGCAGTGGAAGCGTGCTGGGCCCATAACCCAGAGGTCCGTGGATCGAAACCACGCTCTGCTAGAAACTCTTTTTGTATTTTTTAAAGATTTATCTTAATTTTTTAAGATTTTTACTTCACCATGAAAGTGTGATATTGACTATAAAATTTTGTTAGCGACTCTAAACAAATCCTCTTTGATTTTAATAACTATAACTAGCTGGTGCCAGCTGCTTCGCTTCAGTAAATTTCGGATCATCTTTTACGACAATGTTTAGAGATTAATGACTCGAGAACGGCTCTAACGATTTCTATAATTCTTTTTATGTTGTGTTCCTTATTATCAGGATAAGGATCTTTTGGAAGAAAATTGAATGCGTTAAGAAGTTCGCCGGGACAGCTAGTTAAGTATATGTAAGTACTTACCTAAGTTGTTCGATTGATTCGTCTCTGTGACTAAATAGTTGTCCAACTGTTATCCAAAAGCTATATTTCTGCATAAAATCGAACCTACAAACTAGAACAGTTTGTCCAATTAAAATGCTATAAGCTTGTTTTAATCTGTCTACTTAAAATGTAGTTTAAAGTATCAAGCGCTTTAATAGATACTCCAGCGCTTTGCTAATTAGCTGTAGAGTTCGTAGTTACTTTGAAGTATTTATTTACTTACAGTTTGAGCGCTGTATTTTGTGTAAAATATTATAAGAAACTACTATGGTAATAGACAAATGGGTTAATATAATTTTACAATATGAATCAAAATCTATAGAATTGGGCTGGACTCGATCCAGCGACTGATCCCTTTCCAGGAAGAACATTCTACCAACTGACCTAAGACACCACTAGCGCTGACATCTAATTATGTTATCACAGGGACTACTACTATGGCTACTACTACTGGTAGATGGCGCTCTGGCAACGCTGTAAGTCGCGATATTAACACAATGTGATCACAAAATTAGATGTCTTGGGCTAGTAGTGTGTTGGTCAGTTGGTAAAACGTTCATCCTGTAAAAGGATCAGTCGCCTGGTTCTTATTGTAAAATTATATAAGAAAAAAGTTATTATACTTCACTGTCTATAAAATATATTAAATGAGTTAATGTCGAAGTCGAATGACAAAAAGCAGCCCGTGCTGTTTTTGTTGTTTTAATATTCATTCATTAGGACAAACGAAGGTTTTTACTATACTGCCAAGTCTTGTATTGTTTTTGATCCGATGAAAATTCAAGGAAATTGAATACCATGATAAACACTTCATATATGATAGAAGCGTTAATCATGATTACAGCAACTTACAAAAATATTCGTTGCTGTAATCATAGATTTTAGCAATAAGTAATATATTAAGAATTAACTTTACATACAGAAGTTAGTAAAATAATTTCTTAAAATAGATTTGGCTAATCATCCACCTTCATCACCAAACGCACATAAATTCTACACTTAGCCTTGAGACTAACGGACAAACTGCGTAATCTTTATTGCAGCAATTAGGCAGTATATAAACCCGAACATTTAAAGGGGTTAAACTGCTAAAATTTATAAATATTTTATTAACAGTATATAACTGACTGCTATTAATTATAAACCGTAATTGAGCAGTTTCCTGTGGTTAATTGTGGTTTTCACCTTTGCTGCACGAAAAGCGCGGTATTCCAAATTTAAAAAATACATTTCGTTAAAAAAAATCAAAAGTTTTAAATTTCGGACGATTTTACATACAGCCAACATAACACCGCTCAGTTAACCTGTGGAACTAGGCAAGAAAGATCCATCTATGTCTAAAGTCGTGACGTGGAGCTGAAAATTGTAAGCGTTGGCGGCAATCATTTGGGTCTCGGTGTCGACCTCGCAGGTTGTCAAAAGTACTATTGGATTCCAACAGCTTTTAGGACTGGTGGGGACGAATGAAAGAAGACTGTGGTTCGATTTTTGCTGAGCGCATGGCTGGTGCCTTTTTAGGTTACCTCTGGCGCTCCGCAAAAATCGGGCTCCCAGATACTCACATACCGAACAACGTTTCTTGTCCTGCACCTGGAGCTAGTTAGGAATAACTAGTTCTTCTGTGCGGGACTATCAACTAATCAAGCATTACCTTGACATTGGCGAATCATCGATCAATATCGATGGAGCCACGTGTTTAAAAGAAGAAGAAGAAGAAGTAGGAATCAAAGAATCAAGAATCAAAGAATCAATTTCATTTATTCAGTTTAGGCACATAAAGAGCACATATGAATGTCAAAATTTTACAATTTTGTCAAGTAATATTATAAAAATACTAAATTAAGTAAGTACATAAATAACCATTAGAAAATGATTCTTTCGCTGGTTCGGTAAGTTGGTTCTCCTGAGAAGAGACCAGCAAGAAACTCAGGTAGATTATCCATTTTCTTTTTTAATATTGTTTTGTTTACATTGTTACAATTAGTTTCTATTGTATTATACGAGTGGCCAACAACAGAAGATTAGGGTGACCATGCATTTTTATCATTAAGATATTCGTCTACATTATAGTAGCCTTTCATCATCAAACATTTTTTAACTACTATTTTAAACTTATTAAGAGGCATGTCAACCAAATCCTGAGGAATTTTATTATAAATTTTTATACATTTGCCAACAAACGAATTACCAACTTTATGAAGTCTAATTTTTGTCATTGCCAATTTATTTTTATTTCTTGTATTAAAATTATGGTTATCGGAATTTTTTTTGAATAGATCTATGTTCTTCCGTACATATAAGATGTTGTCGTAAACATATTGAGAAGCAACTGTTAAAATATTAATTTCTTTAAATAATTCTTTCAGCGAGTCACGGGGTCCGAGTCTATAGATTGCTCGTATAGCTCGTTTCTGTAATATGAATATTGTCTCAATATCGGCAGCTGAGCCCCACAGCAGCAGACCATATGACATAACGCTATGAAAGTAGCTAAAATAAACTAATCGTGCCGTTTTTTCGTCAGTCAGAGACCTTATCTTTCTAACCGCATAGGCAGCTGAGCTAAGTCTTCCTGCCAAGGCTGTGATATGAAGACCCCATTGTAGTTTACTATCTAGAGTTATCCCAAGAAAAACTGTGGTATTGACTATTTGAACTAATTCATTATTCATAGTAATATGAGTATCCACCTGTCTAACATTGGGCATAGTAGGACTGGTGGGATTGCCATTGAGACTCGAATAATTGTCGCCTATAGGTAGCATAGGTTCTCACCTGAGTACCTATGCTAGTAGTTTTAAGGTTTAATCGAAACTAGGTAAGATTGCAAGAACCTTTGTATTATGTAGTGTGACAACACTCACCATTGTGTTAATTCTTGGACATAAATGTGCCAAAAGTGTTTATAGCTTCCAAACGTTTATAACTTAAACTTTAAACCGTTCCAAAATCGTTTCTAAATAATACTAGACGTAGTTCAATCTCAGACTTCGTTTGGGAATTAGCTAACTTGTGCATAATTTCACAGTACAGAGCTACTCGAATGCATACGGTATGTGAATATGTGCCACTTTCCGATCCATATTAGTGTTTGACGGCTGACGGCCAGTTTCTGAATTGAGAATTTTAAGTTGAGTGTACGTTGAGTACGTGATATTTGGCGTACTCAGTGGAACTTAAAATTCTCAATTCAGAAACCGACCGTGAGTATGAACTATTAGAAATTGTGTCAGAAACATTATATTATTATGCTCCATGTGTCATGTTACATAACAATTACAATAGTTTACCAACCTTATCCAAAAAAACCTGGTAATATTTTACATGTGTCGCTACCAACCTAACAAAGGGAGAGAGAAAAGTTTTTGTGTACATGGAAGTAGTAAGTCTTATTAATTCCATGGTACACCAGTAATTTTCTGGGGCATAGACAAACTAATTAATAAATACTAGCTAAATAATCAGCTCCGCCCGCGTGATTCAGTTTTCTCAGTCCCAATGCCCACGGGAACACATTACTAGACTGAACCAACACTAGACTCAGCCTCGTCATGGAGGAAACCTTCTGGCCACAGGGCGTGGTGTTCCGTCGCTTCCGCGGATCGCTACCACCGGTACGCAAAAAGACCGAAGTGCGATAGTGAAGTGTGTACTAACAATAGTCTTAAGATTCTATTACTAATATACATTTTGTAATATCTATATGTATTCTTAGTTTTAAGGTATTTATCTATGGGCCGTAGAATAAGTTTATACCAACTGTAACTTTTCTATTTGTTGCCTGAAATAAATAAATAAAAAAAAAATAAAAATTACTGGGATAAAAGCCCATGTAACTGTGGTATAATGTAGCTACATATTCATGAAAGATTTTTTTAAATATATGGAGCCTTATCGCTGCAAACAAAGAAACAATCAAGTATTTCCTCTTTAAAATATTGTATGTTAGGTAAATATACTACGAGTATTACAGTATGCAGGTGCTTCGGTGGCGTGGTCGGTAGTGTATCGGCTTTCGACTCCGGAGTCTCGGATTCGATTCCTGGGTCGAATCAAATATGTGTGTGATCCACTAATGTTTGTTTCGGAGTTTGGGTGTTTTCTATGTATATTATGTATGTATTTAGAAGTATATAAGTATGTTTATCAGTTTATAGCTTAGTTTGGGCTAGATGACGTTGTGTGAGAATGTCCGAAAATATTTATTATTGAGCGGAGCGAAGCGAAGCTCTATCTTAGACGACAAGTGTAAATCGTTTCTGTGCCAACTCCTCCGAAACGGCTCTACTGATTTTGACCAAATTTGGCATGCTGGTCGACATCATACCCGGGAGTGCATATCTCTGAAATCATAAAATAGAGCATAAAAACAAATTAAGAAAATTTGCTCCGCTCAAAATTTGCAATTAGTAGCATGCATTGCATACCTAGTTTATTATTACCAAGACAAGACAAGGGGTTGTGGCAACACTACGGCTAACATCTGTTCGCATTTCGTCTTGTATTTATTTTAATTTATTATTAATATTTTCGATAATTAGGGCTAAAATTCATCACAAAACACAATCTTACCATTATCAAAGTATATCTAGGTAAAAATCTGTGTAAAATAAATAAGAAATTAGTGATATTTGCGTACTGCTGATTTTGTTTCACCGGCTAAAAGTCAATGACTGTTTGAAAATTTTAAAAGTGAAACTTTATCAACTCGGATTTAATGTGATTTGAGTGATTTTTATACAGGTAATCGTACTAATAAATAACTACTTATTATCGTACCTGTTAGTTTTTGAAGTTGTAGTGTATTCAATCAGATTCTTTTTGACATTACTTACGTATTTATTTGTGTACTTAGTGTATTCATCAGGTAGCTTTTTAGTATCTAAGTCAGTATAAATTTATAATATCGTAATGCCAGTCACACGTAGCATGTATTCTGCTCGCCGTGATGAGGCTAAACAAGAAGATATCTTGAGAAAACTTGACCTGACATTGAAGGAATTAGAGGTATCCAAAACGTTGATTAAACAGTTGCATAGGGAAAGAGATGAAAATGAAAAGGAACTATTAGATAGCCTAAATAAATACGACTTCATAAAAAGCAGATGGCTGAGATGCACACAGAGAATAGGTTAGTGTTAGATGAGCGGGACAGATTACAAAATATTGTGACTGGGTTCAGAGAGTGTAGTGACGAGTATGAACTGGGTCTCAAGCGCATGTCAGTCTTGGAACAGGAACTGCACGAAGCCCACCACCTCATTTCCCACCTTGAGGCTGAGAAACGAGACACCATAGTATCCCATACCCATAACTTGTTTGAGGAGTTAGTTGATAGTGTGCCCAGCCTTGTTGCTACTGAACCCAGCTTAGAACCCACAATTACTATAGATTTAACAAAGGATGATACCTTAACAGCTCATTGTTCCAATCACAAGATGGGCATAGTTGAGTGCAGTAGAAACAAAATTAAGAAATATGTGAAAATTAATAAATACATAAGAAAAACACAAAAACTTATTAAAAGACAAAAAAGTATGTACAAAAAAGTCAAGTATATTAATGAGAGAAGGCAACTAGGTGATGAACTTGACATGTATTCATTATTAATTGAAAATAATATCTCTGACCATAATAACAATATTTTAAAGTTAGAATCAGAAATTAATAATTTAAAAAAATCACTAGACATAATGACTGACAGATATTGTAATGTTAAAAGTGAGTATCAGGAATACATTCTAGCCATGAAGGATCTTATGAGTCCAAATTCCACATTGACATCAAACAACCATTTAATTAGTCCTGAGCCGGTGTGTAAGTCCTCGCTGACTTCAAACATAAGCCCTTCACTTGAGTCAAACAAGAAACCCAGTGGTTCCTTCACCAAACAAAATATGATTAAATCTGAAATAGTGATGTTTTGTGATGAATTAGGGAAATCGATGGGCCAGTTACTTAGTTCATATTTAGAACAAAATGTTACTAACTATTGTATGCCGGGATTAACTTACTGTAACATTATAAAAAAAATTAAAAATTGTAATTTAAACAGCAGCTGTACACTTTTAATTTTGGTGGGAGATATGGGAAATACAGACAGAAATTTAATTGTAAATTGTTTAGAATTACTGAGCTTATTAGATGTTAAAAACATTATTTTATTCACACTTCCTTATAGCCGTAGCTTGTCACAGTCCGAAAACAATCTTAGATATAAGCTAAATCAAGCAATACATACATTGCCATTTCATAATCCAAATAAATTCCATCTGATTGACATTAACATGTATTTAGAAAATAAATTGTTATTGACGGAAGATAAATTCTATTTGAATAGATATTTTAAGAGACAGATAGCATCTTCGCTATCATATTTTATGAGTTATTCAGCCAAAAACTTGGCTAAACAATCTGCTTTTATTGAGCAGAAAAGTGACAATGTTTTCTTGTGACCTTGGAATCTGTTCCAAAAAAGGGTGACAATAATTTAAACTTAGTTGTAGGACAATAGAGGAAATCATTCATCATTACGGAGATTTGTTCGGAGTAATCAAATACGAATGTGATAACATTTTCACTAAAAAAACAATAAATGTAAATCAATTCAAAATTAAATTTAGTGATTGGGCAACGCCTGGAATCTATAAAAGTAGAAGGAAATTATATGAATTATACGAGACAAAGGCATCTACTAATGAGCCACAAGTAATTGAACAGATTAAAAAGTACTCCAAACTATTAAAAAAAGTATGTTCAACAGCTAAATCTAATTATATACGTGCTAAAATTGAAAAATCTGATAATAAAACGAAGGCAATATGGAATGTTATTAACAAAGAAACTTGTAAAGCAAAGTCACGTGATCGATCCTTCGAGTTAAAAATAGATGATAAACATATTAAAACTGATTCTGAAGTGGCCAATGCATTTGAATCTTTTTTCACAAATGTTCCAATCACCACTACAAATAAGTAAAATTCGTCAAAAAACGTAGCCAATTCTCTTCTTAAATCTAGTGTTGATAAATGTAGAATTAACTTTGATTTTCAGTATATTGACTCTGTCACTATACTTAAAACTTTTAAACAACTAAATATAAAAAATACCGAGGATCTTTGGGGCATTTCAACTAATATAATAAAATCAATAGTGCCCGCTATAGCGCCTCACCTTGCATTCATATTCAATAAATGTATAGATGAAAATCAGTTTCCTAATCTTATGAAGTACAGTAAAATCATTCCTTTATTTAAAGCAGGAGACAAAAGTCATCCTTCAAATTTTCGACCTATTTCCATACTTGGGAGTATGGAAATAGGTCGAAAATTTGTAAACCCTCAGTAAAATTTTTGAAAAAATAATATTTAATCAATTGCTTTCACATTTTACAGACAATAAGTTACAAACAAAAAAGTTTCATAATAAACACTTTGGTTTCACTAAAGGCAGGAACACAACGGATGCAGGAGTTGCACTTGTGAAACATATATTTGATGCTTGGGAGGAAAAGCAGGATGCCATTGGTATCAAAAGCTTTTGATTGTGTTGATCATGAGACTTTGCTACTAAAATTAGGTTATTATGGTGTTTCGAACAGCTCACTTGGCTTACTCGAGTCTTACCTCACTGGTAGAGTACAAAAAGTAAACATTAATGGCACCGACCCTTCTGGCGCCTCTTTAGTCATGGGAGTACCCCAGGGCTGGATATTAGGACCCCTTTTATTCTTAATATACGTAAACGATCTTCCTTATTTCACTAAAAATCTTTGTGAGATAGTATTATTTGCTGATTACACATCAGTCAAGGAATACTATCTCGCTTCCTTACCTTAATTATTGTACGTCTATGTATGTTTATATATCTTTTTATGTATGTATTTGTGTATTTATGTAGATATAGTTTATGTAAGTTTATTAACCTGCACACACATCAGGACCTGTTTGCATCACGATCTCCTCTCTTAGGCCCACTGGAAGAGATCTCTTTAGAGATAAGTGGCGCCATTGTATACATGTTTAGTTTGTATCCATTTACTGTTTTATTTACTGTGTGTGTACAAAAATAAATAAATAAATAAATAAATCATTAATTTTTAAAAGTGATAGACAAAAAGTAGCACTTGACGATGTAAATAATACCCTTTCAGAAATATTGCATTGGTTCACAAGTACAACTTGCTACTCAATGCGAAGAAAACAAAATGTGTAAAATTTACTAAGCCCAATGTTAGACAGGTGGATACTCATATTACTATGAATAAGGAATTAGTTCAAATAGTCAATACCACAGTTTTTCTTGGGATAACTCTAGATAGTAAACTACAATGGGGTCCTCATATCACAGCCTTGGCAGGAAGACTTAGCTCAGCTGCCTATGCGGTTAGAAAGATAAGGTCACTGACTGACGAAAAAACGGCACGATTAGTTTATTTTAGCTACTTTCATAGCGTTATGTTATATGGTCTGCTGCTGTGGGGCTCAGCTGCCGATATTGAGATGATATTCACATTACAGAAACGAGCTATACGAGCAATCTATAGACTCGGACCCCGTGACTCGCTGAAAGAACTATTTAAAGAAATTAATATTTTAACAGTTGCTTCTCAATATGTTTACGACAACATCTTATATGTACGGAGGAACATAGATCTCTTAAAAAAAAAATACGATAACCATAGTTTTAATACAAGAAATAAAAATAAACTGGCAATGACAAAAATTTTACTTCATAAAGTTGGTAATTCGTTTGTAGGCAAATGTATAAAAATTTATAATAAAATTCCTCAGGATTTGGTTGACATGCCTCTTAGTAAGTTTAAAATAGTAGTTAAAAAATGTTTGATGATGAAAGGCTACTATAATGTAGACGAATATCTTAATGATAAAAATGCATGGTCACCCTAATCTTCTGTTGTTGGCCACTCGTATAATATAATATAAACTAATTGTAACAATGTAAACAAAACAATATTAAAAAAGAAAATGGATAATCTACCTGAGTTTCTTGCTGGTATCTTCTCAGGAGAACCAACTTACCGAACCAGCGAAAGAATCATTTTCTAATGGTTATTTATGTACTTACTTAATTTAGTATTTTTATAATATTACTTGACAAAATTGTAAAATTTTGACATTCATATGTGCTCTTTATGTGCCTAAACTGAATAAATGAAATTGATTCTTTGATTCTTGATTCTTGACCTATAATAATAGTTAGATATTATATTATAGAAAAGAGTAAACCAAGACAATATAGCCTTGGGTGCCAGTATTATTATAATAATGACAAATAACCACCGCAAGGAGCTTCCTTGACACCTCTTTAAACAATTTCCTTATTAGGGGGTAGAATTGGAAATCTCAGTTGGTCGTGCCGTTGCTAAGCAACTGCGTGATGCTAACAAAGGAGGATGTGGCTTCGAAATATATTTTTAAGAAGGCACATGGTGCTTCTCCTTTGTATTAAATATTTCTTTACGTAGGTACTGTCATATAACATAATATAATAGTACCTATTATAAGTCATAGGTTTTTTTTTAAATTGATCTAAAATAAAGCAAAGGAGTTATCCTTTATAAGTTGTTTTTTATTATACCTTCCAATAATTTCATACTAACTTCGGTAGTCATACTCCTAGACTGTGTACAGACATGCACATAATCACAGAAACTGAAAGTGTCATCGGCAGGACTCGAACCTACGGCCTTTCCCTAACAAGGGGAATGCTCTGACCACTCAGTTACGATGACATTGACATTTTTTGTGATTTATAAATTCTATTTAAATATTCTACACAAACACACACATATTACGCCTATATCCCCGAAGTGGTAGGCAGAGGTGCATTATACACCCGCAATTTGCCAGTATTTTTAGTCGCACGTAATAGGGGGCAAGCCTATTGCTGTCACCGGGCACATTTATATTGGGTTATGTCCAAAATGACCGAATGAATTTAATAAAAAGTAGCAGCTATGTCTTAATTTTGAAAAAAAATTGACACCCGTTAAATATTTAAGAACAGTCAAAGCAAACTCATTGATTTTAAATAGAGAAATATAATCTCCGACATATTATGGATTAGACTGGAAAATAAAAATAATCACAGCTATGGACGATTCTATGTCGCTCCCTATTAAAGGGCTAACTTGACGAATGAGCACCATGCCTTTCTTTCATGAAAATCGGGAGCAAGAAAACTATTCCAGGGAAATGGAGCGACGGGGCTCACATAGTTAGGTACCTATTGTTATAAAAAGTAATTACTGTCTTGTGTACAAATGTAATTAGTTTTTATTTTTCTCAAACATGCATCCTAAGCTTCGTTTAAAATGCAAATTTGGTCGAATAGTTTTCTGTGTGTATTTTTAATTTCTTTATGTTTCTAAATAGTATCCAGTTTCACTTGTAGTATCAGTGTAGAGTTTGTTTTGTCTATTCTAGCCATAGTAGTGTTCTAAATAAATAAGGTTAACATTCTTCAAGTTATACCATAACTTCGTCGCCATGACAGGTCATTTGTTTGATCCGTCGCATTGCTGCACAGAAATTATTAAAAACATGGCAAAATATTCATATTGTTGTGAGCCGGTCAGAAAAACGCAAATATTCAAATATTTTTTTCATTAAAAGCCTAACCTGACTAGAAATTTTAATTACAAAGGTCAATAGTCTACAAATGTGTAAAATTATATCGGTAATTCAATGATTTAACTGAAAATGAATACTTAGTACGTTTGATCAAAATTTAATTGTTGAAATTTGGAACACAAATACCTAACATGTTCTGAGAAAATAGGACCTACTTTTCTACTTTCTATACTGGGAATATAATCCAGTGTGTTGCGAGCCTAGAAATAAATATTTAGGCATTCCGCCTGCCTAAATACCTATTAATTTCTAGGTCATTCATTAACGCTACATAATACTGTACTAGATATTCAAGGTCGACTGTAAAATATGTGTAGGCGCATACGAACATTAATTCATTGAGTACATTATCCAGTAGCAAGCTAATCTCAACTTTGTTTTAGATAAATTACGTCTTAAATTACGTTTTATTCATTTAGAGGTTAAAACTCTCATTTTCACTTATACTATTAAACCTAAAGCTAAACTCCAACTTTAATACTTTGTATTAAATAACGTTTTGGTAGATTCATCGTAGGCGACTTATTGCATCCTAATTCAGTTGGATTTGAACCGTGAACTTAGTAGAAATATTGATAAGACCAATCTAAGGCCACCCATAACATCATGGAGTAGATTGGGTATTCTATTCATATAAGTGTATCAAATACAAGCTGTCATGGCGAACTTCGTATCTTCCCTGAACTTCTACGAATATATTAAGAAATAAATTATAAAAAGATCACAAAAACTGATGTCATCGGCGGGACCCGAACCCACGGCCTTTCCCTAACAGGGGGACTGCTCTGACCAACTGAGCTACGATGACCACTACCGACGACATCGAATTTTTGCTTCATATCATATTCATAATTTCTACATCGCGCTATTAAGGTTAGCGTTGGATCCACCTACCGCAGTTCTACCGAACTGACGGTACCAGTGTATCGTGTTACAACGATATTTAAACACTGAATTTTTAGATTAATCCTTACCAAATCCATATATTTTTGTATTTCAAAGCAATGAGTTTACTTAAACTATTCTTAAAATATTAAGAAAGAAATTATAAATAGATCACAAAAACTGATGTCCTCGGCGGGACTCGAACCCACGGCCTTTCCCTAACAGGGGGACTGCTCTGACCAACTGAGCTACGATGACCACTACCGACGACATCGAATTTTTCCTTCATATCATATTCATAATTTCTACATCGCGCTATTAAGGTTAGCGTTGGATCCACCTACCGCAGTTCTACCGAACTGACGGTACCAGTGTATCGTGTTACAACGATATTTAAACACTGAATTTTTAGATGAATCCTTACCAAATCCATATATTTTTGTATTTCAAAGCAATGAGTTTGCTTAAACTATTCTTAAAATATTTCTACTTAAAATATTATCTACGAATATTTTAAGACGAAAATTAACCAATTCGGTCGAGCCGTTCTCGAGTTGGAGTCACCGGTTTATTTCGTTTCAGTTTTATAAATAGTGCATCTTGACGGAATCAGATGTTACATAGTACCACTAAAACGTGAACTTACGAACAAATTATACACACAAAAACCTTCTTCGAGAACCACACTATCTATTGGTGAAAACCGCATCAAAATCCGTTGCGTAGTTTTAAAGATCTAAGCATACATACGAAACGTGCGACTTTGTTTTATAATATGTATAATATGTAGATGGAAGAAGATGTCAAGAGATCTCATACTTTTTCTCATATCTTTGATGAATATCTTTTGAATTTAATTAAATGAACTCCTATCTCGAGTATCAAATGAGAAATGAGCCTGTCCTCTCATTAGTAATTTGACAAATATCTAACAACTAATTCTAAGGGCAACCTCATTCATTTATCAGTATAAATTTAGGCCCCCATCCTTCATTTAATCCTTTCAACCCTCTAGTTACTAATGAATTTCTTAGTAAATCCCTTTCTCTTATTGGTCTTGAACACCATTACAGTGTATGATGAGTTAGGATTACAAGTAATACATTCCCTATTCTGTGGTAATACTACGTCTGTGGATTAGGGCTTTAAACGCGTGTAACAGGCAAGGGTCAGAAGTTCAAATCTGTAAATCAACTTTTTAATTATATTCGTACACAATTTTATTACTTGTCCTCGAAGGGGATGTTATACGGTAACTTTACTATCAGTTTAAAAGGCCTGACACAAAAAAAGATAATGTGAGAGTGTAGACCTATTAACAAATATAAGATCAATGGGAACTGTTAATTTTAGTGAGGTTCCATCATCACCTAGGCGCTGATGAGTTTCGATCAAGATGGCTATAGCTATAGCTAAAACCATCTCCATCACATCACACAATAAAATACACATCAAAAATTGACACAGCAACCGACTTCAAACTACCAAAATGGGACCAAATAGTTGTCGGAATGGGACCAAATTGAAATAGGCACAAGTAGTAGCTTCCAATTAAAAAAGTTCAAAATCGGTTCACGCAGTCCAAAGATATTATGTAACAAACATACTGTCGAATTGAGAACCTGCTAAATTTTTGGAATTCGGTGGAATAAAAATTTCAATATTGGTTCAATATAGGCACGGACAGCAGATACATAGTTCCATAGGCTAATTAAACTTCTGACCTGTTGTTTTTCGTTGGGATTAATTGTCTATTTGAATGAGTAGGTTACCTGTTTTTATGAATTAGCTAATGACGGTATCTCTCTAAATTTCCTTATTCCTAGTTACTCGACCTTATCCAATCACTATCAATTTCAAAATATTAATTAACAAAATATTATCTTCAATAACAGTTATTTGAACCCCACTCAATTCTGGTTCTAATTAGTTTTTCCTTTATGTTTCAGGTAAGAACATTTACAACAGTTACATGAACAAATAATGGTAAGAGTTTAATAATAACAATATCGCTACTATATATTTATATATATATAAATAATACTATCGGACGCCCGCGGCTTCGCCTGCTTGATAATTATGTTTAAAAACCTTCCTCAAGAACCACTATATCCATTGGTGAAAACCGCATCCGTTGCGTATTTTTAAAGATCTAAGCATACATAGGCACCGACAGACTTTGTTTTATACTCGTACTTGCGGACACCCGCGACTTCGCCCGCTTGACAAATTATATTCACAAAAACTTTCCTAGAGAACCACTTTATCCATTGGTAAAAACCACATCAAAATCCGTTGCGTAGTTTTAAAGATCTACGCATACATACAGTACGAGCGACTTTGTTTTATACGTATACGCTTCACGACCATCCATCACTAATAATTTTGTAAAAAATATTTATTATTTCGAATAGGAATTCCACTCATTAAAGAAGAAAAAACATTTATTCGTTGTTATTTATTCGACCTTTGCCTATTTTCCGTTTTCACCGTTTTTCCGTTTTCACCGTTTTCCTGTTCGAGTTGCCGCACAGGCAAATTTGTAGCTAAGAATCATATTGATAATGTAGGCTTTCGAACAAAAATCTGCATCACAATTGCAGTTCCGCTGCTTTGACGTGATAGACAGACAGCATATTATATTATACAGGTTAACACCCGTCGTTTTCCATCGGGTATTAAAAATAATGATTAAGAAGGCAAATAAAAGTTGTACTACTGTTTCGTATCTGTCGTATGGCCTCATCGTTAATGCAGTGTCAATTTGTCACTTCAAATAGGCGTGACCCCGAGGATTGAAGGTTGTCTTCCTGATTTTTGTGTCGCTAGTTTGATGTGTATATAAAATTCACTGCCTCGATAAGTATGTAGTTAATATTCTGTAGAGTTCGCTACCCTTCGTGTAATATTCATGAAGGGGATGAATGCAAGCTGTATAACGAATTTATTAAGTGAAATATTTACTATCGGCAGCGTATTAAGATCTTTGAATACATTAATTATGTGTATAAGGGTCGTATCTTAGGAGTAAAAGTCAACCTCGTCTGAAAGTGGTGCAGCTGTGGAACTAGTAATCTTCATGATTATCTCAGCCCAATTGACGCCCGACCAAACCCCCGAAGAGGCCACACAGGTGGTCAAAGTCCGCCGGGCGTCCCTGGAAGTACCTTCTGCGTGCGAACCAGAGACGCCCGGCAACGGACGTGAGAGCGGCAGCGGCCTTGGGCCACGGAATTAAAAGAAAAGCCCATTTGACGCCAACTGCTGGCCTATAGGCCTCCCCCAAAGACGAAGAATTTAGTCTATATATATCACGCTAGCCGGTCGGGTTGGTACAGGATTGTGTCGAGTTTTATTTATATAATCATACTTCGATAAACTTATTTATATGTATACTAGTGGTCGTCCGCGACTACGTCCGCGTGATTATTGTTCCCGTCGTCGTATCTTTATAAATTATAGCCTATGTGTTATTCTGATGTATAAGCTATATTATTGTAAAGTTTCATCAAAATCCATTCAGTAGTTTTTACGTGAGAGAGTAACAAACATCCATCCATCCATACATACATACTTACTCACAAACTTTCGCGTTTATAATATTAGTAGGATTGTACGTAAGAGTACCTAGATAGTAGGAAGGTAGTTAAATACCTAAATAAAATGGTGAAATTTAAATGTGATTTTTATTATGAAACTTTTGAATTTTTTTATTTAAGAAGCTTGAGAGTGGTCTATATTTAGTCAAGTGTTAAGTGCCAGTGCAATTGATTTTACAATTCGATAGTCTCTGTCTACCCCAACGAGAAAGAGGCGTGACTGTATGGATTTATAAGTGATATACATCCTTACAAACTTTCACATTTATAATATTAGTAGGATTAGCGTATATAAATATTAGTGGTCAGAACATTGTAGTAGTAGTGGACGGCAGGGCGGCCGATGACATTCAGTTTTTTGCCCCTTAGGGTAAAACCGGAGTTTCACTCTACGGGTACAGGACAAAGGGTTCCGACCCTATTACTGAAACTTTGCTGTCCGTCCGTCCGCGTGTCCGTTCGTCTGTCTTGGGGTGTATCTCATGAACCGTGATCGTTAGCAAGATGTGCTGTTTCCGCTATAACAACAAATTCTAAAAACAGAGTATACATATGAGAGTATGGGAGCCCATTACCAATAACCATTTTTCAACCAAAATCATTATCCTTCGAATCTTTTCCCAACACAGTTGGCTTTCCAGACTAACTGCGATGCGGCTAAAACTTACTGATATTTTCCGTGTAGCGACTGACATCTGACCTCCACAACCATGGGCAATACCGAAGTTCTGTAGTTAGACCGGTCGGGTTTTGGTTTTAGGACTCCAAAGACGCGTAACGACTGCCATTAATGTTCGTATGGCAACCGTGACATACGACTTAACGTGCTCTCCAAGGCACGGAGGGATCCCAATGTCTTAAGAAATGGTCACCCATCCGAAGACTAGATGTTAACCTTCTAATCGGTTACCACGAAGCTACAAGCCCCCTATATTTTGTAACCTTAATATATTTATGACTAGCTGTCCCGGCGAACTGTGTACCGCCTCTTTTAATACTTTTAAACCTTCCCTGAACTACTACAAATATTTTAAGACCAAAATTAGTCTAATTGGTGCAGCCATTCCCGAGTTTTAGCGAGACAAACAAACGGTGATTGATTTTTATTTATATAGATTTTTAGGCAGGAATCAAACTAACCCAGTTTCTCACCCACACTTGAACGGTAATTTTGTCTTTTGTAGCAAACTTTTGAAGTAAGTACCCGAAGTATAGTTATGTACTGTTTTAGCATTCACATGGTGGTCTCAAAATGTACATTTAACTGTGACACGGTGGCAACATTTGCTCATTTAAATGTAAATTATCACAATAACTCCTACACTGCACCCACCGACCATTAATTTACTTTGCTGTGTATAATTTTAAATGCCGTATGCTAATTAATTTCTGGAGTTAGGTAACTAATAGAGGTAACCTAGTTAACCAACTTTGTAAAATGTAGGATATAAGATTATATAGGATATATATAGATAAGGATCTTTCTTATTTAGAGAAAGTGTTCATAAATTATGCAACTACTTATTTATTATCCGATATCCCAGACGCCCAGGACTTTACAACGGCTGGCACGTAAGATTTTGTTGCCTTTCATCAACATTTCATCGCAAGGCAACGGGTTTCAATTTTTTTTCAAAATTACAATATAGCTGCTACTTTTAATAAATTCATTTGCCTATTTTGGATATAATCCATTATATGTGTGCCCGGTGACGGCAATAGGCTTGTCCCCTATTACGTTGGACCAAAAATACTGGCGAATTGTGGGTGTGCAATCCACCTCTACCTACCCCTTCAGGGCTTAATATGTGTCTATCTGTCTTATTTATTATCATCTGATCCAATGGGCAATATGTCTTATTATAATATATGTCTTCGTAACTTGTCAGTAATACACAAAAATATAATGCTTGATACAAAAATCTATTAAAAAAATATATAAATAATGAGTCAACAAACTTAATTTTATACGTCCTTTTAAACAAACATTTATGACGTAATTAAAGAGAAATGTTTAAATGCTTTAAACGGTGGCCTTCATCAGATCAGAAATTTGATCAAAAATTGCTTTCAGTACATCTTTAATTCAAAATTTCGCATTTCAATCATAAACCTAACCATAAATTTAAATGCAGTGTACACAAAACGTAAGTTTTAAGTCTGCAGTGCTGATACACATAGCTACGGCGTAGAGCCTAGCTACGTCCGCGCGGCCCGTAGCCGACGGCTGCTATAGTAACCTCCGATCAGTCAGTGCCACGGCCGCCGACCGCGTAGACGCGCGCGGTGTGCTACGTATACCCTTCACGGGGTGAAAACATTATTTCACGCGAGATTTTTTTCCCCCTTTTATCGCGAATTTCAAAGGTGTTTTTAATTAATAGTGCCGTTTGAATTCGGTCTGGGTGATTCTTGTGTAGTGAATTAATGAGTAGTGTGATTTTTTTTCGCGATTTTTCTTACTGTTGTATCAATGTTAGTCTTGCTGTGTTGATGGTATGTAATCTAAGGTTTATGTGTGAAATACATGTCGTTAAAGCTATGCAAATATTAGGTTAGGATAGATACAGATTTGTTGACGAAGTCTTTACGATATGTTATGTAATTTTATATTCTGTGGCTGATAATAACTTAAATAAAATAATGTATATGGTTCTTTATTTTCTTGAATACAAATAAATGATTGTCGTGAGAGAAGTCGTTGATTAGTAAGATTTGATTGACGAATTTATACTTTGTAAGTAATAATAATAATAATTATGATTCCTAGTAATGAGTATAAATTATACTTTAAAAGAAGTGATATTTAAAGACATACAATACTCTAATTATGATTTATATTTCAAGATATAAAAAATAGCAGAACACCGCGACTCTGCCCGCGTGATATATTTTTGTCGTTTTACTCAGGATAATGGATTTTTGAATTCGGTTAATTAGTTACGGGGTCTATTCAATAAAAAATACAAACAATCAAATCTTTCCTTTTTTATTTGAAAATATATTAATTATTAGTGGTCGCCCGCGACTTTTTCCGCGTGATTATTGTTCCCGTCGCCGTATCTTTATAAATTGTAGCCTTTGTGTTATTCTGATGTATAAGCTATATTATTGTAAAGTTTCATCAAAATCTGTTCAGTAGTTTTTACGTGAAAGAGTAACAAACATCCATACTTCCAAACTTTCGCATTTATAATATTAGTAGGATTAATATAAAATGTTTAAATAGGTAATTGAAAACCTATGTCGGTACATTATATAAACCAAACAAAGTAACTCTACTAAACAATAGACTGAATTGGAAACTTTTTAACTATTGTGTGATTTTTTCTCGCGATTTTTATTATTATTTCCTTTATTTTACTTAACTACATATTTATTACAATTTTAAATAAATCTATAAAAAAATACAAAAATATTTAAAAATATAAAAAATAGTGCCCCTTAATATTATTATTATTAATTGTTTGCGTACTAATGGGCAAACAAACAGTTTTAAAGCTGCTTTTTGTTCTGATTATTTGTAGGCAAATTTTGCTTTCTGTATCTCGCGGATCAAAAGTCCGAGACGCCCAGAACTTTAATTGGCTGTGCCATAGCTGCTGGCACGTAAGGTTTGTTGCCTTTTATTAACATTTTTCATCGAAAGGCAACATGTTTAAAAAAATTCAAAATTACAATATAGCTGCTACTTTTTATTAATTTATTTTAGCACTTTTGGACATAGCCCGGCCCGGTGACGGCAATAGGCTTGCCCCCTATTACGTGGGACCAAAAATACTGGCAAATTGTGGGTGGGTAATGCACCTCTGCCTACCCCTTCGGGGATATAGGCGTGATGTGTGTCTGTCTGTCTATATCTCGCAGATCTGTGATGTCTGCTAAGATGTTATTAGAATAGATATGAAAGATTTTAAATTAAAATAAGTGCTCAATGATGGTCTCTGTCTACCTTTAACTGCTTCGGTACCGTGGTCGGTAGTGCGTCGGCTATCGACTCCGGAGTCTCGGGTTCTGTTCCCGGGTCGAATCATATATTTGTGTGATCCACAAATGTTTGTTTCGGAGTTTGGGTGTTTTCTATGTATATTATGTATGTATTTAAAAATATACGTAGGTCACACTATACGTTTTGCGTAACTTAAAAAAACAACATGTTAAAACCTAAATATTATGTTTATTACTTTTCAAAATACTCTCCTTTACATTTTAAACATTTTTTCATGCGATCGAACCATTTTTTTAAACAGGAGGACCACAGATCTGAAGGCATGTTTTCTACGTGCTGATTGATCGCTATCACTGCCTCTTCGGAGTTGGTAAAAGTGAAACCTCTCATCAAATCTTTGATTTTGGGGAAAATACAGAAATCACAGGGTGCTAGGTCGGGGCTATGCGCAGGATGGGTGACAAGTTGTACTTTTTCGGAAGCTAAAAATGACTTTGTTTTGTTGGCCGTGTGTGAAGAAGCGTTGTCATGATGTAGAAGAACGCGGCTTTTGGGTCGTCTTTCGCGAACTTTTTCTAACACCCTGGGTAAAAAAATGGTAGAATACCACTCGGCATTAACACTCTTTTGATCTTCAAGTGAAATTGTGCAAATGGGACCCGTAGCTGAGAAAAAAAACGCGAGCATTTTTTACTAACGTTTCTCGCCTGCATCACTTTTGTTGGCTTGTTCTCATTTTCAAACACCCATTCACAAGATTGCTGTTTTTTTTCGGGTTCAAAACAATAAATCCACGTATCGTCTCCTGTGACAATGTCATAAACAGCATTAGAATGTCCGTGGTCGTACTTCAGTAGCATCTGTGAGCACCATTCCACGCGAGCCCGCTTCTGCTCCGCTGTCAGTTCATGAGGGATCCAACGACAACAAAGTTTCCGAACTTTCAATTCTTCGTGTAAATATTTCTGGATTTGACTCATACCAATACCCAATAGTCCTCGAATTATCTCATAGGTAATCCGCGGGTTTTCTTCAATTAACCGCTTAACAGTAGCCACATTATTTTCGTTGACGGCAGTTGAAGGCCGCCCTTCACGAAATTCGTCATGTAATGAAACTCGACCTCTCTCAAATTCAGCAAACCATCGCCTCACGGTGCTCAAACAAGGTGCTTCTCTCCCAAAAGCATTTTGAAGACGAGCGGCACAGTCTTGCGGAGAGAGAGAACTTTTAAAATCATAAAAAATCATCGCTCTAAAATCTTTTCGACTTAATTCCATTTTCGTTGCACACGTACTTTGATGTGTGATAAAAAAACAATTAACAAATGATTTCCCGCCAATTGTTTTTTTTTATTACTAAGAAGGTTGCAACGTTTCAAAAAATATAACTTTCGAAATTCAAATAGTTCCGATTAGCTAGAAGTGCAAAACTTTTAGTGTGCCCCATGTATAAGTATGTTTATCAGTCGTCTAGATCCCATAGCACAAGCTTATATTAGCTTAATTTGGGCTAGATGACGTTGAAAACCGGACGCCACTGGAAAACCGGGCGCCACTGGAAAGCTGGGCGCAACTGGAAAGCCGGGCGCCACTCGAAATAAATTCTGGTGCATACCAGGCACGCCCGGCAATGGACGTAAGAGCGGCCGCGCTTGTCCAAATATTTATTTATATTATTATTTTATATTTATTTACGTATTTGCGAGTAAAGACGTGATTCAGTTTATATTTAACGTCAACAACTTGAACACAAGGTTTTCTATTTATAAACAAACAAAATTATTCTCAATTAAATAATTATTTATGGATGTTATGCAAATGTTACACATTGAACTACTTCTATATAATTTATTATTTATATATTACTGTTATGAATAAGAAAGGTTTGTATTATTCAATGTTTATGTCCAGAAAACACGAAATTTATTCAACCGATTTCTAAAGTTTTTTTACCCGCGCTTTGCTCGTTATTCCCACTGGAACACATTCCCGGGATATCAGTTATCTGCCAGTGAAAGCCAATGGGACTCTAGCCGTTTAAGAGATTAGTCGGAATCAGACGAATAACACACAAAAGTTAAAATTTCTTAAAAACTGTTTTTCACTCTGTTATTATCTCCCGTGCCTCAGAGAGCACGTTAAGCCGTTCGGTTTTTGTTGTCATAAGAACATCTATGGCCGTCGTTAGGGGTAGTTGGACAAAAATCCGAACGGTCTAACTATAGAACTTCGATATTTGGTTGTGGAGGTCAGATAGCAGTCGCTTCACGGAAACTATCGAAGTTAAGCAACGCAGTTAGACTGAAACCCCGACCCTAACTAGGTTGCGAAAGGTTGCGTGGATCATCGAGTCGTCTTAGAAGGTGTTAAGGACTATCCACATCAACATAAAAATAAATCAACTCTTTCGAATTCCAAAAAGATTCGAGTTAAAAAAAATCGAGTCAGTATAACTAAAACTGTTACGCTTTAAGAGCTAAATCCTGTATGTGTCCTTCAACGTTTCGTTCTCTAATCATTAAAAGGTCTACACCTTTTATAGTGATATTACTGTACAGTAATATCATACATATTAATCTTTTTTTATTCTACTCAATATAACTCAAAAGAGTAACTCAAAACTGCTAAGCTTTAAGAGCTAAATAACGCCGTTCTCGTACATTTCGTATGCAAAATCGACTTGTAATCTCAAGCCTTAAACCCTTGTGCTTTGACGTACCCCGAGGCGTAACACAAAGGCAGTTTCCTGAGCCGTGCGGTTCATATGTGTCACTCGCACGAACCTGCCGCCAATCGATGCTCGCTCTGTTCTGAATTAATACCTAGACTCATTTACATGAAGGTTAGTTTACCTTTGATTTTGTGTTCAGATTGTTTTAGATTACCATGTTGTTTGCGCTCATAGTCAGGTGCACTCACTCAATCGTAAGCGATAAATTGAGTTAGCTACCTAACTATGAGAAAGAGGCGTATGTATAAATTCAGACTGGTATAATTACATCTATGTATATTCTCTAGTCTAGCAGACAATCCGTAAGATTTCCACATGCTATGATTTTGGCATACTTTTAAGCATACTTTTAACTGATGAACTAATCTGGTTATATAATTGTGACGCATTGGATGCCGTGAGTTTTATTTGTGCGTAGGCCACTAATATTTGAGATAGATTCTATACTCTCATTAAAAACTCAGCTCACCAATATATCCGGCAATTTTATTTGCGTTTAATGTTTTTCATAAACTAGGTACTACATTGGTACAAAGCTAAATGCACATTCCTATAAAGCCTGCGTCAGACAGACAAAATGGTGACAACAAAACAATGTTCCAATTCATACATTTCTCTCTGATGGCGTATACCATTGTCTCGCTTGTACTTAATCAACTCCAACGAGGCAGTTAAAAAAAGGATTCTTTTTAACTCTTTTCTTTTTTATGTTAACACTAGGCTTTGAAATTTATCATCATAGATCGTTATATTCGAAGGGTTAGACAGTAAGGTAGTAAGGGCAAAAAATAATGAAAAGTTATTTTATAAATGATGGCGCCGAATCCAAAGAAATGTTCAACAATGCTTACTTTGTGCTCGACTGGACGGTAGGAATGGTTTGCTGGATTTCTAAAGAAGTTTTTATATTCGATTTTTTTTTAAATAAGTGTTTGAATTTGGAATCAGTCTAAACAATTTTTACTTGATAAGAGATTTTATACTGGCTGGCGCTCATATAGCTCCTCCGTTGTTTAGACTGATGTTTATTCCAAATTCAAACAACTTTAAAAAGTATAAAATAAAAGACAATCCTTCTCTAGAAAATCCAGCGGACCAGTAATACCGTCCAGTCGAGCGCAAAGCAAGCATTGTTCAAAATTTCTTTGTGTCATCCACTTTTTTTATTGGTAGATTTCAGCTCAGAGTTTCGTTGAATTTACAACTAATATCAACCATTGTCTTTTGTTCGCCAGATTCTGAAAAGCCTCGATTCCAAAAACTTACGCACCTGTTTGATTAGAAAATAAATTACATATTATTCTTGTTAGAATAGCTAAAAAATTTAGATTTTAACTACTATGACGTTGCGTCGTCACAGTTGACTTCTGCATCAGACTCGTGTCTGATGCAGAAGTCAACTGTGACTTTTCAGTCTTATCGTACTGCGATCTGGCTGAATTATACGATATTTTCCGTGAAGCGCTAATCTGATCTGACCTCTACCCATTACCGATATCAAAGTTCTGTAGTTTTATGTTTTTACGGCTCCAACTACCTGTAACAAGTAACATGAACTCAGTGTCTTAATAAATGGTCACCCATCCTAAAACACAACTTGGTTAATATTTGCTTAACCTTTGCAATATGTTAACGTTACTGGTTACCCCTTCTATTCTTAAAGTACGTTGTGCAAATAAAGAGTTTTGGTCTGAGACGTTCAACACCAATATTCAAAAATTATCTGTTCACAATTAAGTTAGACAATGTGAAATAAATTGTTCGAAACTGGAAAGGTTTCAATGGCAATTCTACTGTGAAATGGAGCGTTTTACTGGATTTAAATGAGTACTTACGTACGCAAATGTAGCGGAGATATTGAAGATAATGTCATTATTATTGATAACTTTGAGGGACTAAGTACTGTATTGTATTTTGGAATGTATAAAATATATAAAAGATAAAATTTACGTTAGATATTCGAGGTACTGAAAAGATACAGTTAAACGGAAAATAAATATTCAAACAATTACATACGAAACAGGATATTATTGCGGGCTTTGCTGCCATAGATATTTTTAGCCCTACCCTTACTCCTCTCTGGAAGGCTTGCTGGAAGAGATTCCTTTACCAATATGTAGTGCCCTCGTACTATGCTTACTGTATTCTTTTGTACTTCTGTATTCATGTGTTAAAAAAACAAAAAAAAAAAAAAAAAACCGTCCTATTGCATGTCGGACTAGCGCAAAAAAATCACAAATTTGTTGTATGGGAGCCTCCTTAAAAATTTATTATACCTATTCTGTTTTTTAGTATTTGTTGTTATAGAGGCCACAGAGATACATTATCTGTGAAAATTTTAACTTTCTAGCTATCACAGTTCATGAGATATAGCCCAAGACCGACTTCGATCGGTAATAGGATTCCCGTTTTAACCTTTGGGTACGGAACCCTAAAAATCACTAGACAGATTTCTGAAAGTCTGTCAATTATTTAATAACTAGCAACCCTTAGCGCAAACTGCGCAAGTAATATTTTTTTTCTAACTTTTTGTCAAATTTCTAATCTTATCGCACCACTTGAGACAACGACCTTTCAAACGGTGTGCCACACTTGACTATGCGACTCTTAGTTTAGGAGGAGAAGCGGCTTCACTGGCGTATTATATATTATATATTAGTTTGAGTATAATAGGAAAAATTACGTAGAGAGTATTAGCACCTATCTACCTATTATCACACACACACACACACATATCACGCCTATATCCCTCAAGGAGTAGGCAGAGTTGCATTACACACCCACAATTTGCCAGTATTTTTAGTCCCACGTAAGTGCCCGGTGACGGCAATAGGCTTGCCTAGGGGCGATAAAATGTTGATTAAAGGCAACAAAATCTTATGTGTCAGCCGTTATGGCACAGCCAATTAAAGTCCTAGGCGTCTCGGACTATAATTTGTATTAAAGCTCATAACAATTTAGCTATGCTTAGTTTTCTATCTTAGTTTTCTATATGATCTTGGGCCTCTGAATTAGCTATCATGTTATGCAGGGATCTATAAAATTTTTCCTCAATAAAAACACTCATTTTCGTAATATGTATATTGTTTTACTTTACTGATTCACTTTACATAATTTATTTGTCATTATAAACTTCCTACAAACTATAAATCTTCACAAAACCAAACCTCATATTCCCATAACTCTTTTCACATCCTCATCAAAAACTTACTTTTATCCCAACACTTATAAAAACTATTTTCCATTAACGTACAATGTTTCTCAGCTGTTCCAGCAATTATACGAACGCTAAAGTACTAGAACAAGTATTATTTTGTTCACAACTAGCAGGTAGGTAGGTAGGCACATCTCCGTGAAAACTTCCACCGTCTCGTACATTAATTGCAACAAGTTTCAACACGCTTGCATTTTACAACGATTTCTTATTTATTACGAATCTTTTCTGTCTGTTTTATTGTAGGTACTTCTGTTTAGTATCTGATTGTTTTTTTTTCAAATTTATGATGTATTATAAGGCGTGATACATTTTCAAAGAATAAGCATTGCCATACAACGTGGCAATTTTTAGGAAGTGTAAATAGTATTTTCATCTATTGTTAATTTAATCTATTTAAATAAAAATCAATCGCCGTTCGTTTGTCTCGCTAAAACTCGAAAACAGCTGGACCGATTCGGTTAATTTTGGTCTTGAAATATTCCTGAAAGTTCAGGGAAGGTTTAAAAGTCAAGGCGGTACGAAGTTCGTCGGGACAGCTAGTATGTTATAAATATCTGAATTATATTGTGAATATCTTAGGGTGATTTATAAAGCGTACTTGGACTTAGCTTAGCTGTTACATTACACTTGAGACAAAATCGACATTATAATGCGATATTCGTCTTTGTCTTAGCTTACGCTAAGCCAAGTCTAAGTTCACAAAAACGGTGACTTACGAAAAATTAAAATAATGTTCTCAAATATACTTTTTAACCAAATCGGTCCAGCTGTTCCCGAGTTTTAGCGAGACAAACGATCGGCGATTCATTTTTATTTATACAGATTATTATTATACATAGAGGTATGTTACAGTTTATCAGATAAAAATGGCAAAATTACCCTTATAACCATGTGTTTAGAACTTAGCTTGAGCTAAGTCAAGTGAGACTATAAATTCCAAATCAAAGATTGTAATTAGCATATGCTTAGATAAGATTTTGCTTAGCCGAGCTTGAGCTAAGTACAAGCACGCTCTATAAATATCACCCATATACAACATATGAATTGCCGTTCGATTATCTCGTTAAAACTAGAGATCGGCTTGACCGACTTAGCTAATTTTGGTCTTAAATGAATTGTAGAAGTTCAAGAAAGTTTTAAAAAGTTTTTCTCAGGCGGTACTAAGTTTGCCGGGACAGCTAGTCTGCAATAAATACAACTGTTGAAGTTTTTTTTTTAATTGTTTATTTGTACTTTTAGATCAATAATAACGAAATAGATGAAATTTCTTAATATCGTAAAGGTCGTTAGAAATTTTAATTCGAATTAAAGAATGGTTTACTTTTTAAGTTTTTAATTTTTCTCAATATTTTTTAAAATTTTGATCTTATGTAGTTTAAAGAATCCCCTATTATCTAGCAGAAGCGGCATACCAATGAAAATTTAAATATTCGAGTTATGATTTTTTGAAATTTTTACATTCAAGTTTCCAATTGAACAGTATAACGCTGTGAATGCGTCCTCTTATGTGGGGGACACCTCTATTTTGCTCCGTGTGTTTATTAGCTCGGGGCTAATATAGCCGTTATATAATGTAGATAGTTTTTGTGTTGGTGCGAATTATTTATCTTAAATAGGAATAATCTCATTCCTCTACAAATGTACAGGAATACGAATGATAATTATATATTTTATTAGATAATAAAACCTACAATAGTAATTCCGAACACAAATGTCCAGTTGAATCTCCGTCAGATACATCACGACATAAATAATACTTGATTACTTAATGCTAGGAGACGCGATTGGAATGGCGAATAGAAAGCGGTCGATGCCCGACGGCCTCCAATTAGATGTAGTGAAGCTCCACTGCAAGCTATACTAACATTATGCAAGAGATTTTGAAATGTTTAGTCATAGCATTAGTGGCTAACTTAAGATGGTAAGTATTAAAGAATACCTTTAACGTATGTATGACTTGATATTTTGAGGCGTCAGTTGGCTAAACGGGTTGAACTTGTATTACGAAAACGTGCGTTCCATCACCGGTCACAACACTTCACTCTTAACACTAGTACTTTTAGCTAAGCTAATATAATGTACCCGGTCCTTGGCCCTTGGTCTTCAGATGCACCGCGTGCAAATAAGGATATTGATAGACCCTCTTAGTAAGTTAAATATTAAAAACACACCTCTAGGACTTTACTAAGGTTTACATTCCCAAATGGCTGGTGGGATTACTAATGTCTGACGGAAATGTTCTGTTAGGGTATTGGAAATGACATTACAATTTTTTTTTTATTGTTTAAAAAATCCTCCGCGGCATTACAGACTGTGAAGATTCCCAGAATGCTGGTTACGTGGTCTTGAGCCAGGAAGTTTTGAATTTTTGTAATGTATGAACTTACTTGTTTTCTTTTGGTATAAATAAATTAATTGTGTAATAGTGTATGTCATAGTTAAATAATCGCTGAACTTGTATTGGAACACAGTCTTTAAGTCATGCGTAGGTTTTGTTGAATGAATTATTTAAAGGCTTATGAATGGACTCTAGACGACCGGTTGAGTTTGCAGTAGGTGACTATGCGTGGTAGTAAATCCTTGGCCTACTATGTATTCTTATCGGTTATTAAATTGTCTGTGGTTAGAAACCTGCGAGTAGGTACCTACATTGTTAATTATAAAAAAAATATACCATCAATAGCTAGTATTAAATGCAATATCGACGTTCATTAAGTTTTACTTTGTGATATACATGAACAAGTAAATTGTATACCTATATATTTTGTATTTGACTTTGACTGTTGTTTTGTACGCGTTTTCAATGTGCGTGTTTGCTATATTTCGGGGTGAGAAGAGTATAGACTGAGTTTTAAGTATGAATCAGGCAAACATTTTCAGATACGAAAAGACAAAATGGATCTTAACTTAATTTTTGTAAGTTTAAAATATAAAAAAAAAACATTGCCCTCCTTTCGGGTTAGTCGGATAAAATGACATGTTAGCTCGCACGAAAACTACGAGGTTAGTGACTCTTGGCACTGGCCCTAGATTGCAGCCCAGCGGGACTCCCACTGAACTAAGTATACAATCACTACGTTATGGAAGTATAAGTAAGTACATTGTAAGGTCGTTACTTGTGCGGCCTTTGCCTTATCTCACACTAATGACGTTACATGCTAATGACCTTTACAAAAAAAGCTTTCTGTGGTTATATTGCAAAATCTATGTATTTACTTGGTTGGCGACATTTAATTATCTATTATGTAAAAAGTTACATTATTATATATTATATATATTATATTTACGACGTTGGACCAACAAAGGTTGGTCCAACGTCGTAGGGTGTGCGCCTATTGCCGTTAACCGTGCGGGCGACTTTGTCCGCAGTCCTGTTTTGCAGCTTTTTCATTGCTGCTTCGCTTCTATTCGGCGGCTTCCCCCGCTTGACAAATTATATACAAGAACCTTTCTCTTGAATTACTCTATCTATTAAAAAAAACCGCATCAAAATCCTTTGCGTAATTTTAAAGATCTGAACAGACAGACAGCGGAAAGCGACTTTAAAAAAGCTCCCGGAAACGGTAATAAGCTCACTCCTTATTATGTGGAAGTTCTTAATCTACGTCAGTACTTCTACTTTGAACTTCTACTCCTTCAAAGATAAGGACGTCATTTTGTGTGAAATAAAAGATCAAAACACTGATTTGATTACAGCGTCTAATAACGTTCATTTTCTCATATTATTTTCCCGTTAAACGTACAAAATTCTCAGTACATTGTTACATAAGAACGTATATGGAACTAGTCCTGCTATGTAGAACAAACACAATTATCTCGGCGAGCACCTGAGATTCACCGTGCATGTCTGGAGATGCTGTTTGGTGTTCTGCTTGTACGAATTTACATACACTTTGATATTAAAAACGATTTTCTTAGCGCTTGTTATGGCACTATATAGGTACCTATGTGGTATTGTCATGTTGCCTTTTGCCACGGAAACAAAATTAGTTGGGATAATCAGTGGACAGACTGCTGAGATAGGTGTAGACAAGTTACATGTTTTCGTCGAATTTCGTCCACATCGCAAGTGGCACCATGCGAAGTGGACCAAGTGGTCCACTTCGCATTTGGTTCACTTCGCATTTAGTCCACTTCAAACTTGGTCCACTTCGCAATTGGTCCACATCGCATTTGGACAACTTTTAATAAAACTAAAGTTTTGTACAAAATTAAAATGACTTAACGCATTCTATAGTTTTATTAAGATTTTTTTCTACTACGGACCTCGCTATTGGATTACAGAATGGTTACTTAGAAAATAATTTTCCACTGTATTCAGTGCTCTAGGTTATGTTTTCTTCCGCCGTAAAGTCTATAGCCGGCTCGGGTACGCCCTCAAAAGTATAACCCCTGGAATATGAAAGAAAAAACGTTTAATTTAAACACAGAATGACACAATACAATAGATACTAGGTAGGTACACAATTCCGCACAAAACAAAAAGAGGCAAACACAAAAAGAAAGATATAATATAAAATAGTGGGAATTAGGCACCCATATGCCAGCGCCGGTGAAGCCATCAAGTGTCATCCCAGTGCACAAATTAGGCCCCTAGTAAAACAGCGCTTGTTTTCAGAGAGGGCCCATTTGTCAAGATGGTGCCACTACCCGAACCAATACATAAATGAAATAAACTAGTAGTTCTGCGAACAGTAGACCTCGCGTTATTTTCGCATTTCTCCCCCATTTTCCCCCCAATCGAAAAATCCCTTCGACAAAAGTTGCGCCTTGTAACAAAGAACGCTTGTGCCAAATTTCATGAAAATCGGCTGAAAAATGCGGCCTGTAGACCGGAACTGACACACGTACATACAGACAGACAGACAAACAACGCCAAATCGCCCAGTCCTCGAGTTGAAACTGAGACGCTTCACTCGCTCAGTCAATAATAATAAGTAAATATAGATATATACCAGGGATAATGTAAATTAAATTAAATAAAAAAGTGGTATGTGCGCATGGGCGCAGTCAACTTGCTACGTCCATGGAGTGATCTGTGTAGTGTACAGTGGCAACATTGACCCACATATAATAATCTAATCTAAAATATTAAGGTAACGCAACGACAAAATATAAAAAGGTACCTAAAAGACCCTTAATACGTAGGTCACACTATAAGTTTTGCGTAACTTAAAAAAACAACATGTTAAAATCAAAATATTATGTTTATTGCTTTTCAAAATCACCAAGAACCATTTTTTAAAACAGGAGGACCACAGATCTGAAGGCATGTTTTCTACGTGCTGATTGAACGCTATCACTCCCTCTTCGGAGTTGGTAAAAGTGAAACCTCTCATCAAATCTTTGATTTTGGCGAAAATACAAAAATCACAGGGTGCTAGGTCGGGGCTATGCGAAGGATGGGTGATGAGTTGTACTTTTTCGGAAGCTAAAAATGACTTTGTTTTGTTGGCCGTGTGTGAAGAAGCGTTGTCATGATGTAGGAGAACGCGGCTTTTGGGTCGTCTTTCGCGAACTTTTTCTAACACCCTGGGTAAACAAATGGTAGAATACCACTCGGCATTAACACTCTTTTGATCTTCAAGTGGAATTGTACAGATGGGACCCGTAGCTGAGAAAAAAAACGCGATCATTTTTTTACCAACGTTTCTCACCTGCCTCACTTTTGTTGGCTTGTTCTCATTTTCAAACACCCATTCACAAGATTGCTGTTTTTTTTCGGGTTCAAAACAATAAATCCACTTTCGTCTCCTGTGACAATGTCATAAACAGCATTAGAATGTATGTGGTCGTACTTCAGTAGCATCTGTGAGCACCATTCCACGCGAGCCCGCGTCTGCTCCGCTGTCAGTTCATGAGGGATCCAACGACAATAAAGTTTCCGAACTTTCAATTCTTCGTGTAAAATTTTCTGGATTTGACTCATACCAATCCCCAATAGTCCTCTAATTTTCTCACAGGTAATCCGCGGGTTTTCTTCAATTAACCGCTTAACAGTAGCCACATTATTTTCGTTGACGGCAGTTGAAGGCCGCCCTTCACGAAATTCGTCATGTAAAGAAACTCGACCTCTCTCAAATTCAGCAAACCATCGCCTCACGGTGCTCAAACAAAGTGCTTCTCTCCCAAAAGCATTTTGAAGACGAGTGGCACAGTCTTGCGGAGAGAGAGAACTTTTAAAATCATAAAAAATCATCGCTCTAAAATCTTTTCGAGTTAATTCCATTTTCGTTGCATACGTAGAACTTTGATGTGTGATAAAAAACAATTGACAAATGATTTCCCGCCAATTGTTTTTTTTTTATTACTAAGAAGGTTGCAACGTTTAAAAAAATATAACATTCGAAATTCAAATAGTTCCGATTAGCTAGAAGTGCAAAACTTATAGTGTGCCCCATGTATATGATCTATGTTCGTAACATATCTAGAGAACCTCCACCAAGACATAATATCAAATCACTATAGAATTCTCGATAAAAAATAGAAACATTGAAATAAATAAAATCATAAAATTTTCGATAAAAAAGCAGCAGAGCTTTCCGTAAAAAAATACATTAGAATATGGTGCATAATTTCACTTTGTTCTTTTTAATTTATAGACATAGAATAAATAAGAGAACATAACAATAAAACGATAACGAAACGGTGGATAACAGTTACCATATTTTTTTAAATACTAAGCCAATTTCAGAGGTACACAAAAAGGTCTGTTACAAACTAGCCCAGTTGCCAGATAAATTTCTAGCCATATATCAGACTAAGCTCGCTTCACTTAAGTTAACAGCTTATTTACACTGACATTTAGCTGGCTTTTAACATAGCTTACTTTACAGGATTTATCTGTACTATAATATTATAAAGACACTCGGACTGCAGAGATTATATTTAGATGTAACATTTGTCCTGGCTGTCGAAATTTGGGTTTGGATTACAGAGTAGTAATTAGGATTTTCTATAGTGCCCGGCAACGGCAATAGGGATAGGCAGAGGCCTATTCCTTTGGGGATAGACGTGTGATGTAAGTCTGTCATTTTAAACAGGAAAGATTTGATTGTTTTTTTTTGCGTTGAATAGACATCGAAACTGCTAAACTGATTTTGAAAATTATTTCACCAATCTGTAACTTAATTATCCGTGAGTGCGTGAGGCTTTACTTTAATTTTACTTTTTATTTCGGTAATGAGTTCCTTTGGTAATCGGCAACGAGAAAACTAGTTTGTAATCTGCTAGTATCAGACACTAGAATTTTATAATTAAACATATTGTACGTAGGTCACACTATAAGTTTTGCGTAACTTAAAAAAACAACATGTTAAAACCAAAATATTATGTTTATTGCTTTTCAAAATACTCTCCTTTACATTTTAAACATTTTTTCATGCGATCGAACCATTTTTTAAAACAGGAGGACCACAGATCTGAAGGCATGTTTTCTACGTGCTGATTGAACGCCATCACTGCCTCTTCAGATTTGGTAAAAGTGAAACCTCTCATCAAATACTTTGTCGGAAGCTAAAAATGATGATGAATGATCTCATAGGTAATCCGCGGGTTTTCTTCAATTAACTTAGCTTAACAGTAGCCACATTATTTTTGTTGACGGCAGTTGAAGGCGCCCTTCACGAAATTCGTCATGTAAAGAAACTCGACCTCTTTTTTTAAAATTCAGCAAACCATCGCCTCACGGTGCTCAAACAAGGTACTTCTCTCCCAAAAGCATTTTGAAGACGAGCGGCACAGTCTTGCGGAGAGAGAGAACTTTTAAAATCATAAAAAATCATCGCTCTTAAATCTTTACGACTTAATTCCATTTTCGTTGCATACGTAGAACTTTGATGTGTGATAAAAAACAATTGACAAATGATTTCCCGTCAATTGTTTTTTTTATTACTAAGAAGGTTGCAACTTTTAAAAAAATATAACATTCCAAATTCAAATAGTTCCGATTAGCTAGAAGTGCAAATCTTTTAGTATGCCCCATGTATTATACCCAATATACCTAGTTGTTGTAAAGATATTGTCAAACCTCTTTGCTGTCAAATTCAAAAAAAGTTTTAGAAAAGATTCCATTTTTAAAAAGATGTGATACGGCTTTACTTTATATTTCAACTTGGTTTGAGGTTTCAGATTAATAAAATTAAAATAAATTGGTATAAATATGATAATATTCATTGAATATTAATTTAATAAATGCTTCAGTTGAAGCGTTTCAATATGAATTTCGTTATTAAAACGTCTTGAAGTTATAAAGCTTGGTGCTCATGATATGACTTTTAGTCAAATCGACATGATTTAGTTTGGTTAAAAGTTTTGAAAATCGTTTAAACCACTGTGCATTATGGTTTTTTTTTATTAGTTGTAAGTATAAAAATACACGAAACAAATATTTATAAGAATTTAATCTAGATCTTTACCAATTAGGTATTGATAAGGTTCAAAACATGGTAGGTATTTATCTTACTTTATCAAACGTCTATAATCAGTTAAACTGTTAAATGATGGCACTCGATGCAACTTGATATACATGAGGCGAAACCGGTCAAATGGAAATGTGTATAATATAATATTTTAACAATGTGTTTTGTTATGTCTAACCTTCTTATATATATTTTACGCTTTTTGGTAGCGCAAAGTATCACAAATAAATATCACAAAACATTTTACTAAAAACTTCTGTATTTTACGAATAGCCTGGAGATACTGAGAACGCTTTTAAAAATTACGAAAATACTTATTTTAGCTTGTAAACTATCGGGTTCTGAATTCAAAATTACCTTATTTACACTTATTTTAATACTTATTTTAAAATTAAAAATAAACATCTATACAAAAGATGTTTATTTTTAATTTTAAAATAAGTATTCTTATGCATTCGCAATACTTGCAATCATTTTTTTATCACTCTCATAGACAACGATTTATTCCTTACGCCTGTATACACCAAGCTTAACATCCGTATCCCCATCTATCAATCTTTGTTTATACTGCAGTCAGGTTTACTTTAGCGAGTTGCTTCTGAAATTTAATTAAAATTTACCACAACTCAGTGCCTATTCACAGACTTATTATATTGATTATTTCTCGTCCTTGTGTCTATATAATACACACGCAAGCAAATGGAAACAGAAAATTATATGTATACGGCACGAAAAAGATAGACTGACATGTTATCTAAATAATGATTTAATCCCCGCATTTGTTGATCTTCTACCGACTTCCAAAAAAGGGGGAGGTTCTCAATTCGACTGTATGTTATTTTTTTATGTTTGTTACCTCATATCTTTGGACTGGGCGAACCGATTTTGAATTTTTTTTTTATTGAAAGCTACTACTTCCCATGTGGTCCCATTTCAATTTCGTTCCATTCCGACATTTATTTGGTCCCATTTCAGTAATTTGAAGTCGGCTGTTGTGTAAATTTTTGACGTGTATTTTTTACATACACAAAAATCAAAATCAAAATATCTTTATTCATGTACGTCACAAAGTAACACTTATGAACATCAAAAAAAGCAAAATGCTTCTACATTTACATTTACCGCCAGATTCGCAAGGCAATAGGTAGAGCCTGTGAGGAAAGAACCTGGCAAGAAAAACTCACGGCCACTCTTTTTATTCGCCAGTAAATACAATGATTCTGTTACAACAATAAAAAGAGGGCAAGGGCAGTACGTGACCATGTGTGGACCAAGTGAACTTAAAACTTATGAATCTCTGTTATTCACAAAAAAGTCAAATACTAGATAAAGGTGCCAAATAATCTCAAAGTACACAAACATACACACACATATCACGCCTATATCCCGAAGGGGTAGGCAGATGTGCATTACACACCCACAATTTGCCAGTATTTTAGTCCCACGTAATAAGGGGCAAGCCTATTGCTGTCACCACACATTTATAATGGGTTTTGTCTAAAATGGCGGAATTAATTTAATAAAAAGTAGCAGCTATATTGTAATTTTGGAAAAAAATGAAATGTTGATTAAAAGCAACAAAATCTTACGTGCCCAGCCGCTATAGCACAGCCAATTAAAGTCCTGCATGGGCGTCTCCGACTATGTGTATGTATTTTTTATTGTGAGCATAATAAGCATACCTATTTTGTTGGCAATGTCTTACCGAAAGCACAGAATAGGTAATAACTTGCCTAAAGTCACCAATACAAAACATATAACAAAATAATCCAGATTTAAATATGTACAAATGGCAGTCTTATCACTAAAATTGATTTCTTACAGGCAACCTTTGGATGGAAACGTAGAACGAATAGAAATGTAAGAAAAGGGGTAGGAAAGGGGCTACGTAGGTACCTATATACATGCATGTACCTTATATTTATTTATTGATATTATACAGGATGTTACGTAAGGGTTATATCAACCCGAAGACACCCCTATCAGCTGGTCGACCAGGACCCGTTTCGATATGTGTTGACCGCCAAACAAGAAAAAAAAATCATCCAAAAAAAAAAAACATTATTACCGAATAAAATAGTCTTGTTTGAATAACACTAGCTAAAATCAGCGGTCATTTAAATTAAGTATAGGTAGTACAAATAAAGCGCGCCTGTGAAAAATCTTCTCTCTCTCTCCTGGTTGGAACATTTTGTCTCTGTTTCGCTTCAAGAGCGCGTGTCGGTCAGTGAGCGACGCCGCCTCCCGCCCTCCCACCATTGTCTATTAGTAAGTACGTCAAGCATTAGTGTTGGGACACGTTTGTTTTGATTTGAAATAACGCCAAACTTTTTTTATGATGAACTTTTTTTTTCTTGTTTCGCGGTCGAAACATATCAAAAGGCGTTCTGGGCGATCAACTGATGAGGGTGTCTTCAGGTGGATATCATCCTTATGTAACACCCTGTATATACAACAGGCGTTTACAGTCTAAGAGTCGTATTACCTATTCTAAAGATACCAGTGAGACAAATTAAAAAAAAAAAGAATTCTACTTCACAAAATTTGACATTTGACATGAAGAAGGACGCAATTCATTTGCTTGTTTAAAAATATTTAACCTTTCCCAACTTGTAAAACCGTGCGTAAACGACTCTCTCTCTCTCTCTCTCTCTAATTATTGTTTAATTTCAATACGAGATGTACAGAAGGGAGGCTTAATACGTTAAATATATGCGTAGTCACATATCGGCCGTCCCTTCCTGTCTCCATCCGACCCGCGCTATCGTTGTTTGCACAGTAAGGGATGGAACTGATGATACTTTCGTGATTGAATAAAACAAACTGAACTAATGCTGAGTGGATATGTTAGGACAATCCACACAACGCCATCTAGTCTCAAACTAAGCAGAGCTTGTGATACGAGTACTAGATACACTGATATAAATACTTATATACATTTTTTTTTGTAAATACATACATATTATACATAGGAAACATCCAGACTTCGGTACAAACGTATGTGTCATCACACAAAGTTTGTCCCGACCGGGCATCGAACCCGAGACTCCGGCGTCGAAAGCGGATACACTACCGACCACGCCACCGAAGCAGTCAAGGATAAAACCACATACATATAACCACGCCTATATTCTATTTATTTATTTATTTATGAAAGAAAACAATAGATGCTTACAATCAATCACTTGCATGTTATGCTAATTTTAACAATGATCCTACTAACTAAACAATTACCTACGAATCTCAATTTCATTCGATTCTATACAATTATTTTCCATGATTATGGTACAACATGTTGATACTAACCCTAGCTAAGACCTTATAATAAGATATAATTTGTACTATTATAGGTACACACATGTTCTGCAAAATAAATATATAATTTTTCCATACAATTAATTATCATAGCACTTATTGACCATTTACCAATCCAATTAGATAATTTAAAATTATTTAGTTACACAATGTTAAAAGATATTTAACTTATCTAACTCTAACTTATTATTGTTGAAAAGGCCTGACATTTTAATGAAATAGTCATTAAAATGTCAAGCCTTTTCAACAATAATAATTTAATAAATAGATAATGTCAATGAATAATAGTATATAATATAGATTTATGTCAAAATTTCTTATTCATTTGTCACATTAAAAATAAAATAATGCTACGAGGTACCCTAAATATTATTCGCTTCTATTGTTGCACTGTTGATGGGAACATCATGATTGCATTTAAGAAATGGGTAATATTAATTATATCTATATTGGAACACAGAGGGGTACTACATACCCACAATTTGCTAGTAGTTTTGTCGGGTTGTCGTGCCATTATACAGTGGGTAACCATCGGAATAATCCGAACATTTTCAACGACTAAGATTATTGATAGGTAGGAACTATGTATCATCGGTCCTGGCTATAGTGCAACCTGCAGAATATGCACTTCAATTCAATTCATTTATTTTTTGCGATATACAGTTAGTACAGAGGTACTACATAGTTACAGTTACACTCTGCAGGAATTTAGTTACACTCAAAATACATAATAATTATGTCAGCCACAGAATATTAACAGCAACGTTTATTTACCTACATAAATATTTCACACAAAAACAAAAGTCTTAAGTAAATTAAATTAAATATTTGTACTTAGTTGAAAATATAGGACTTCCGAAACATAATTATTCTAGTCAATAAACCAGTGTGATTAAAAAATTTATAAACCAAATATTAAACCAAAAACATAGCCAAAAAGTGCAACATTTTGAAAAAGTGATACGTGTGATAAGTCTATAAAGTGGGGGTCTGCTTAAGTGGAATTCACATGTGCCGCATTGTTGGAAAACGTTGGGGTGCGGTTCACCTATGACGAATAATAATAACGGAGTAAGCGGCAGCGCGGGCGGCGAGCCTGCCGGCGCCGTCGACATGGATTCGCTCGAGGAAATGCTTCGTAAGGTAAGAAAACTTATATTAAGTACACACCTTACATTGTTTTCTGTTTCAACACACGAAGTTTTCTACTTGAATTTCAACCGTATGTTTATCGACGGACGTTAGCAGCAACTTTGAAAGCGCTTCCTTAAAAAGAGCTTTGTAAAAAGTTGGAAACATTTTTATGTTCCTATCCTCGTTTTTATCTACATATATCTACATTCTTTATGTTTTAAAGGTCTGGAATGGTATTTGCTTATATTTTATGGAATAAACGTGTTTTATTTTAATTCACCTAGTAATTTTTGTGTTGTGTAATAAACCGTCCCGTAATCGTATATTTATGTATATAAAGACGTGATGGAGGATTTAATAATGCTTGGAAATTACATACCTACCTATATCATAATTTGATTTAAGAATAAATAATTTGAAGATATTTTGCTAGTTAGTACTCAATAGCTTTCATTTACACGGATTAAATAAAAACAGCGCTTGTTGAACGTGACCTATCGGTCGAAATCAACCATCACCGTTCAGTGGCGGACTAACTACGTCGAATTAATTAACCTGGAGTATAAATTCCTCGTATATTAATTACACGGTTCTCTAAACGCTGTTTGCGTTAAACTTAGCCTTGAGTTATTTACCTAGGTCTTGAGCCGAGGTCGATAGAACATGCTACGCTAACTACTAGGTAAAGCTACGCTGCTGTAAACAGTGCGCAGCTTCGTATTGAGCGAAGCGTTTTTTTTTTTGTAATTAATTTGTGAAAAAAATTTAATTATCGGTCAAGAGGTTGCTGAAAAACGAACATCCGAACATTTTACATTTAACCTGCTTGGGAGCTCCGCTCGCCTTCGGCTCGCTTCGCTCAATAAACAGAATTTGCTTAAATTAAGCTTCAGTAAAGCAAAACTGTATATACGAGTATATAATATATACAAAATGAATATGCATAAAGGAAACATTTGGCTTTGTTGAGTCCCTGTTCCCGGAATTGCGTCCTATGACTAAATAATCTATTTTTCTTATTTGTCCAAATGAAAAATGTTTTTATTTTAATTGTTATGCCCCTTTTAGAGTTCCATAGTTCGGAATCCTAAAATGTCCGTCCGTCTTTTCCTCCAGATATTAGTTAAGAGAGAGATCTATGCTCGAAAATTCTGGAAAAATTCATGATGATAGTCCATATACCTAAATGAACTTTGAAGAAAAACTATAACAGAATAGATAAGTCTGATACTTTAGGCGTTATATAATCATACAGTCGAATTGGGACATCCTCCTTTATAGGAAGTCTTATTATATGCGTGGACAGGTACGCATTTCGCCGGTATTTTCTTATGTCTTTTATAGTTTGTCATTTATTATCATCAGTGATAGTTATAATTTCGTTCGTGTTCTCAAGTCCATTGTCATCTCAGCAAGAGACACCAAAATGCTTAAACCTTCAATTTATTTGGGATACGTCGCGTCGTCAAACTTTACGAGGGTGAATTGCTTTCTCATACTGCTTTAAAAATTTTTTTGTTCACACTTTTTATTTCGGGCTTCCTACTGTTGGTCGAGAAATGGTCTACTGCACATTTTATTCACACACACACACACATACACACACACATACACACACATATCACGCTTATATCCCCGAAGAGGTAGGCAGAGGTGCATTACACACCCACAATTTGCTAGTATTTTTAGTTCACCGGGCACATTTATAATGGGTTATGTCCAAAATGGCCAAATGAAATTAATAAAAAGTAGCAGCTATATCTGTAATTTTGAAAAAAAAAAATTGATATCCGTTGCCTTGCGATGAAATGTTGATGAAAGGCAACAAACTCTTGCAGCGCTGTGGCACAGCCAATGAAAGTTCTGGACCTCTCGGACTATTTTATTCACCCTTAAATGAAGTTTGATGGGATTAAATTATTATTACTTAACAATGCCTTCCATGGAACTGCAATGTATTAAAGCCATCAAAATTAGGAGCCTTATCGATTCCCCCGCATAGGGCACTTTTCCTGTCATGCGTTTTTTCACCAGCCCCGTTACCATAGCAACCGGTGCAACATGAAACTCATTTCCTTATTGTATAAAATTCGACATTGACATCGACACGTATTTCAGGCGAGATCCGCATGCTGCTGGAAAAAGTTTGACAGGAAAACGACTTTAACTTAAAAATAACCTTCCATACACAGTAGAATATTACTTTTAGTAATCATTATTCCCAAGCATAGACTACACAATCTTGTTTTTTAATATTCACCTACGCGCTGAAATGTTTCAATCTGAATATCTTTTTTTTTTTTTTTTTTAGTTTCGCGACCAAGGCTGCGGCCGCTCTAACGTCCGTTGCCGGGCGTCTCTGGTTACAAGCAGAACGTATTTCCAGTGGCGCCCGGCGGACTTTGACCACCTCTGTGGTCTCTGCGGGGGTTGGGTCGGGATGAGAATCCCGCGTCGTTGGGGTAGGGTTTTATCCCGCGTCAGTGAGTGAATCTGGTTGCGTGCTATGGGGCAAAAAAGCTCCGCAGCACGCAACCCTTCTAGCCTGCTTCTGTAAGGACGACGGGTGGCGATCCCGCCGTCCTCAGGCCCCTATCATGGAGGTCGATGGTCTTGGGCGTAGATGAGTCTGCGGCGGCCTCGCCGCTGACTACGGAACTCGGCGGGGAGGGCACGCTCCCTCTCTCTCTCGGCCGCCTCCTTCGCGAGCACGACTTGCTCGCAGAAGGACACGGCCGCGTTCCACCTACTCCCGCTGGAGACCATGGCTTGAAGCATGGTCTCCAGCGAGAGGGTATCCACGCCCAGACCCACTACGAGGTCCCGGCGCTGACTCGCCCACGCTGAGCACTCCACCAACGTGTGGAGTGCGGTGTCGTCGTCGGAAACCTCGCAGTGTTGACACCGGGGTGTGACCTCACGATGGATGCGAAACAGATAGCTACCGAAGCATCCATGCCCGGTAACGATCTGCGTCGCACGGTACGTGAGGTCACCATGCTGCCTCTGCAGCCAATCGTCCATGATCGGTCTCACCGCCGGGATGATGGTGGCACCCCACTTGGGTTGCTCAAGTCGCACCCTCCATGACTCCATGAGATCCTGGCGGAGTTGGGACCGCCGGTCATCGATTTCTCGAGACGCAGGCCTGTGGTCCCGCTCCAGCGCCTCCTTGCGCCATTGGAACAATGACGCAAGGGCTCTCGCTTCCAGGTCCCATGGAGGGGTCCCGGCTAGGAGACATGCAGCCTCTCCGGAGATCGTGCGGTAGCCCCTTATTGTTTTGACGGCCAAGGTCCTCAACGGTCTGTTAAGGAGCGTTGAGTTGTTGGCCGTCAACCGCGCCGCCCATACGGGAGCCCCGTATAGGGCCATACTCCGCACGATCCCCAGGTACAGTCTCCTGCAGGAAGCGTTGGGTCCCTTTAGGTTGGGCATCAGTCGCGAAAGCGCGACCGATGCCTGTGTCACCTTGGGGGCCAAACTTCGGAAATGTGGTCCGAAGTTCCATCGGCTATCAAGTACGATCCCTAGATACTTCATCGAGGGCTTGATGCCGATGCTAACGCCTCCCACATTTATGCTGGAACCTTCAGGTGGACCGTTCCGAGGTCTGTGAAAACACAGAACCTCGGACTTGTGCAAGGCCACCTCCAGTCCCAGCCGCCGTATCCGACCCACGACTTGAGCAACACCCGTCGTGACCTTGAGTGCTGCCTCCTGGTACGTTGCACCCCGCGCCGTGACGAGGGTATCGTCGGCGTAGCACGTTACGCCGACGCCCTCAGGCAACGCACCCCGCAGCACCCAGTCGTAGCCGATGTTCCACAGAAGCGGCCCCAGGACCGACCCCTGCGGAACACCGCACGACACATCTCGCCGAGCTGGCCCGAGCCAGCTGGGGAAAGCTATGGCCCTCTCCGAGAGATAGGCCCCGACAATACGACGGAGGTAGAGAGGCGTTTCGTGATACACGAGCGCCTCCCTAACGCAGCTCCATGGCAAGGTGTTGAACGCGTTGGCGATGTCAAGAGACACCGCCACCACCACCTTGCCCTGTGAGACTGCTTCCTCCGTCAGGCTCCTGACGCGCATGATCGCGCTCACGGTGGAGCGTCCCCGACGGAAACCGTACTGGTTGTCCGCCAGGTCTGGCCCCACCGTCGAGAGATGCTCGACGAGGCGTTCCGCGATAATTCGCTCAAAGAGCTTACACACTTCGTCGAGCAACAGGATCGGCCGGTATCCGGACGGTGAGTCCACCGGCCGCCCCGCCTTACGAATCAGGACCAGTTTCCCCGTCCTCCACACCTTGGGAAACTGGCCCCTTTCGAGGCATGCGCTAAAGAGCCCCATCAGTCGAGGCCCGAGTTCTTCGAGGGCCAGGACCCATGCACGGCCAGGAATGCCGTCGGGTCCGGGGGCAGTGATTTTCCGGCGTTTAAGCCGGAGTACTGCCGCACCTAGCTCCCCCACCCTGACTTCGGGTACGTCGTCTTCACTGATGCTATCCGCGTCGGGCAGAGACGGAGCCATGCGCGGAGGGACGTGCTCCTCCGCACTCGTTGGAAACAGGGAGCCCATGACCCGCTCCAGCTGCTGCGGCTGGAGACTCTGGGTCAGTGGGGGCGCCCTAGGTCGGAGTTTCTCCCTGACCTGTAGGTACGGGCGCCCCCATGGGTTCTGCTGCAGGGTCTCCAGGAGCTCCTCGCGATCCGCCGTCTTGGCCCGCTTTATTGTCTCCTGGAGATTACCTTTAGCCTCCCTGTAAGCCTGATAAAGCTCCGCCTCTCGGGTTGCCGCGTCGTCTGGGCGGCGATGCCTCCGGCGAAACCTGGTGTACTGGCGGCGGGCGGAGATGCATGCTGCGCGCAGCTGTGCAATCTCCGGCGACCACCAGTACACCTGCTTCCTTGCCGGTCTGGGTGTAACCCTAGGCATCGCCGCATCACAGATTTGCGACATGGCTCTCCTGAACCACTCCGCCTCGGCATCCACATCGGCAGGCCGGTCCGGTGCCGGAATCCAGGCCTGCACGATGGATGCCTCCAGGAGAGCCTCCCGATCCAGATGGTGAAGTGCCCAACGCGGATCCGGGGGATTTTCTACCGGCTGTGGGAGGTCAGGTGGGGGGACGACATCGAATCGGATGTACCGATGGTCCGAGTGCGTCTCCTCACCCTCCTCCACGTGCCAGTCAGTAATACGGGCGGCGAGGGCAGAGGTCGCGAACGATACGTCCACGACCGAGCTGGTCCCCCGCCGCCAGAAGGTGGCGACATTCCCCCGGTTGAGGACCTCCAGACCACGTGTTCTGGTCCAGTCCTCAAGAAGCCTCCCCTTGTTCCTGGTTTCCCGGGAGCCCCACGCCTCACTCCAGGCGTTGAAGTCTCCCAGGAGCAGGATAGGGCGAGGACGGCACGCAGCGAAGACGACGTCGAGCTCAGTGAGCCATAGCTCAAACTGAGTCTCGTCCAGTGTCGGCGAGATGTAGGTGGCCACGACTGCCAACCCATCATATTCCGCCGCAACACACCCGCGGCCCCTTGCAATGATAGCAAGGCGCGAGTTGTCTGCGGCGGACCCCCCGAAGATAAAACAGGCCGAGCCGTCCTCGTCCACCGGGCTTCCCGGGTGGACGTAGTACGGCTCGGCGACCACGGCCAAGTTTATGGACCACTGCCGGATGCTCTGGTACAGAAGATCCTGAGCAGCGCGGCAGCGGTTCAAATTCACTTGCAGGATGCGGATATGGGCGTCAGACATTAATGGACGTCCATATCAGCATCCCGCCGAGAAACATCTGGCCGTGTAGTAACGGCACCCCCGCCGCTCTCAACGGACGGACGAGGCTTTGGCCTCGAGGCGGCGCAGGCTGTGCTGCCGACCCGGTGGTCCGCAGTCTTGCCCTCCGCCTCGCATCTAAAGCAGCGAGGCGGAGCATCACAGGCAGTTGCCTTGTGACCGGGCCGGCTGCAGCGGAAGCACCGATCGCCCACGGTGACTTCCGCTGTGCACTGCACTCCGACGTGCCCCACCACCATGCACCGGAAACATCTAGTTTCCCGGGCACGAAGGAGGTGCACCTGCGCCTTTAGGAAGCCCCCTACGAGGAGGCTTCGTCCGTCCGCCACTTTAAGTGCCGCCGCGACGGGGCACTGGACGACTGTCGTGCCATGGCCAGTGAGGCTGAAGGAGATTTCTCCAGCCTTTACTTGGTCACGGGGACAGCCGCCCGCCTCCACGACGGCGGAAATGAGCTCCTCCGTCGTGGCCGCGTCATCCAGACCGGAGACGCGCAATGCAGCGCATTTGGTGGGTCTGGTGACGTGGACGGCTTCTGTGTCCAGCGCGTCCCTAAGCTGCGCTGCTAGGGCGTCAGCTTTAGGGCCGCTGGAGGCGCCGGAGACCTCAAGGAGGCGAGCCCCGGTGCGTGTCGTCTTGCACCGGAGACCCCCCTGTATATCGAGGGCCGAGAGGTTGACTGAGGACTTCACGGTCCTCAGTACGTCGGCGTACCCCACCCCCTTCTCCACACCTACCGTCGTCACCGTCAGGACGACGGCGGTGGAGCGAGGAGGGCGGGGCCTCTTCGGCGCCTTCGCCGCGGCGGCTTTGGCCGCATTCTTGGCCGCTTTCTTGGCGGCCTTCGTCTTCCTCTTGTTGGCCCCCACTACTTCCCATCCCTCCCGTCTGGAGGGATGTGAAGAAGCAGCGGGAGCGATGTTAGAGGAAGAGGACGCGGCAGGGGTGCCGCTCTTCTTGCCGCGCCACTTGGCCTTCCGCGCCTGGGCCGCGGTCTCGGCCGGCAAACGGTACGCTGAAACGGACCGGGGCGGATCGGGGCGGCGGACAGCGGGTGTGCCGCTTGGTCCCGGAGCGGGAGAACCGCCAACAGCCGCCGCGTACGAAAACGCGGGCCGCGCTAGCGGAGGGCGGTACGCCCGGTCCTCCAGGACCGCGAGGCGCCTCTCGATCGCCGTCAGGACCTGTACCATTTTCGGCACAGGCTGTGGCGGCGATCCGGGTGCCGTGTTGGGCGCCGTGGTGGGCGCCGTGGTGGGCGCCGTGGTGGGCGCAGTGGTGGGTGCCTTGGTGGCCGCCGTGGTGAGCACCGTGGTGGGCGCCTTGGTGGACGCCGTGGTGGGCGCCTTGGTGGACGCCGTGGTGGGCGCCGTGGGTGGCGCTGCCTTCGGTGCTGGTCCAGCCGTCGGAGGAGGAGGCGGCAGCATGGGACCGGGAGGCGCCTTGACCACCTTGGTCAAGTCAGCGACCTCCCGCCACAGGTCATCCATCTGCTTTCTGGAAGCAGCGAGCTCCGCCTCCAGGCTCGTCACCTGCTTCCGGAGCCTCGCCTCCTCCTTGGTGACGCTCCGCGCGAGGAGCTTGTTGAGGGAAGATTGGGCTTCATCCACCAGTGAAGCCACAATCTTCTTCCTCCCCGCCACGTTCCTGTTGCCCCGCATGGCCGCGTTCATGCGGGCAAAAACGCTCATCAACTCCCGCGCGGCCGGCCCACCGATTTCCCGGCGACTTCGCTGGGACAGTTGGACCGAGGACGGAGGAGGAGTTGGCGGCCGCCTTCTGTACGCGTCGAGACGCGTACGCACCGTCTTGACCGGCACCTCCTCCTTCGAATCGCTGGAGAGGAGGGACCCCCACCCGGAGCAGCTGGTGCTACGGTCGCGCGGCGGCCCCCCCTTCTCCTCGAGGGTCCTCTTCTTCGTCGCAGAAGAGCGGCCCTTCTTCTTCACACTGCTGGGAGCTGACCCATCGTCAGTCCCAGCAGCATCAGTTCCTTGGGGCGTCGACATCGCGCTGCAACTAGGCAGCGCGGCGCGAGCCCCCAAATCGATAGGCATCGGAATCAATATTTCGTGCATCATGTCGTCGGTTGACACTGCCCGGGAAAGGGCAGTGTCGGGACCGGAGGTCTCTTCGGGGTTATCCATATCAGGAACACAAAATCTCAAAGAATTTGGCCAATCGCAAGTACAGACTAGGACGTTCGGTCACCCAACTTGCCACTGCGTTACCGTGGTCAAGTTGGGGTCCAGGGCGGACGGCGAGGACGTAGTCACTAATCACTTGGGACCCCGCCCCCACTTGGGGCCCCGCCCCAATCTGAATATCTGACCAAGCCGCAACATATCGATAAATCTTTCTATTCCAGTGCTTGTTCATCGAAACGAAAAAAATGTTCGCACATACGGAAAAGGATAAAAAATATTGCACAGTGACTGACGAAAAGCGCCGGAAGCTGAGTTTTCTTTTTTTTAATATATAGTTTCGTGTCGTCTGTCTGTAGTGTCTAGTGCATTCGTCGTTTTTAGAGGACATAAATAAAATTAAATGCTTGTGCAGCGCTGATTTATAACATTTTTCAACGTGTGAAATGATTTTCCTAAAAAATACACGTCAAAAATTTAAATGGGACCAAATTGAAATGGGACCACTTGGGAAGTAGCTTTCAATTAAGAAAAAAAATTCAAAATCGGTTTACCCAGTCCAAAGATAGGAGGTAACAATCATATAAAAAAACATACAGTCGAATTGAGAACCTCCTCCTTTTTTGGAAGTCGGTTGTAAATAATTTCACACATTGAAAAATGCTCAAACAAATAAAATAAGTAAACGTTTTTAAACGTTTAATCGATGCTTCTCAGGACCAAAAGGCTGGCTATTTTTTGGCCCAAAGAATAAGTATCGCCATCCAACGTGGCAACACAGCCAGCATTCTAGGAACCTTCGCAGTCGGCAATGACGCGGAGGATTTTGTAATGTAAATATTCTTAGTATGTAATTATGTATATTGTAATTCTTACAGTAAACGTGGACTACGTTGTTATAATACTGGTATTATTTACAGGCCAGGGTGATGTCCTCTATAATTATAATACCTAACTACTAGTCATCACAGATTCAAGTTACTAGCATTCCTATTAACATCTCCAGATAAGCTAAAAGTGTTTGTGTTAGAAGTGGACCGAACTCACGTCACCAAAACACAAAGCATCTCTTACCACTCACGTGACCTCAAATGTCGTTGGCCTTCCTAACTTTTCCAAAAAAAATACCAAACAAAGTACCAACGGAACCTTAAAATAAAATGCGGACGACATTAAAAAAGTCGTAAAAAAGAAATTAAAAATTAATAGCGAGTTACGTTTCGGTACGAAAATGTGGCTCCACCGATATTTATCAGTACAATACAATGTACCTAGCGTGTGTGTTTGTTTACACGAGTAGTAAACAAACACACACGCACATAAAGTTAGGTAATCAGTATGTAATATATTATTTATGATGAAATGAAAATATATTTATTCATGTAGGGCACAGTTACACCAGTTATGAATGTCAAGATTATTACTTCAAGGTAAAACCTGTGAGAAAGCTGGCAATAAAACTTACGGCTACTCTTCTCTAATAGGCTGAAATAACATAAACCCTAACGTGGATTCATCATCATTCACCGAGCCTTTTCTCAACTCAGTTGGGGTCGGCTTTCCATTCTAACTGCGATGTGGCTGAACTTCGATATTTTCCGTGAACCGACTGCCATCTGATCTCCACAACCCATGGGCTATATCGAAGTTCTGTAATTAGACATGTCGGATTTTTGATTAAGGGCTCCAACTACCCCTAACGACTGCCACAGATGTTCGTATGACGACCGGTACTGACGGTTTAACGTGCTTTCCGAGGCACGGAGGGGTCTCAGTGTCTTAAAAAATGGTTACCCATCCTAAGACCGGCCTGACTAGATGTTGCTTAACCTTTTTGCAATGTGTTAACATTGTCGGTTAATCCATGGTCTAGTGGTCTAGACCATGGATTATGAAACAAAATAAAAAAAAAAAAAATCATCTGCGTATTGATTCACTGCTGGCAATCGATTGCAAATTAAAATAATGCATACAACCTATTCCCGAAACATATCCCGGTTTAAATAATTAATTAATTAAAATTGTGTAAACGAATTGTCGCCACAATATTGATAGAAGAAGAATCAAGAAGAATCAATTTCATTTATTCAGTTTAGGCACATAAAGAGCACATATGAATGTCAAAATTTTACAATTTTGTCAAGTAATATTATAAAAATACTAAATTAAGTAAGTACATAAATAACCATTAGAAAATGATTCTTTCGCTGGTTCGGTAATTTGGTTCTCCTGAGAAGAGACCAGCAAGAAACTCAGGTAGATTATCCATTTTCTTTTTTAATATTGTTTTGTTTACATTGTTACAATTAGTTTCTATTGTATTATACGAGTGGCCAACAACAGAAGATTAGGGTGACCATGCATTTTTATCATTAAGATATTCGTCTACATTATAGTAGCCTTTCATCATCAAACATTTTTTAACTACTATTTTAAACTTATTAAGAGGCATGTCAACCAAATCCTGAGGAATTTTATTATAAATTTTTATACATTTGCCAACAAACGAATTACCAACTTTATGAAGTCTAATTTTTGTCATTGCCAATTTATTTTTATTTCTTGTATTAAAATTATGGTTATCGGATTTTTTTTTGAATAGATCTATGTTCTTCCGTACATATAAGATGTTGTCGTAAACATATTGAGAAGCAACTGTTAAAATATTAATTTCTTTAAAATTCTTTCAGCGAGTCACGGGGTCCGAGTCTATAGATTGCTCGTATAGCTCGTTTCTGTAATATGAATATTGTCTCAATATCGGCAGCTGAGCCCCACAGCAGCAGACCATATGACAAATTAAATTTGTGTAAACCATTTGCTGATACATTGGGTGATAATTTGATTGCAGTGTAAATAACTGCAATATAAATTAATTGACGTAGCGCTTTGTGCAATCTCTAGCTTTTGTAATGTAATACGAGTATATTATGGTAAGAACAGTTCAAAGCCTTTTTTATGAGAACGTGATGATATTGTTCACTAGATGATCGCTGCGGCTACGCCCACGTGATATAGTTTTCTACCCGTTCTCAGTTCCCGTGGGAACATTTTACTGGGATAAAAAACAGCCCTTATTACTCAAGGATAATGTAGCTACATAGTAGTAAACAGTACACAACCTCTATCAGCTCTCATGATATTCTTTCCATCCTAAGGTTGCCTGGAAGAGATTGCTATAACGATAAGGCCACATACATCATTTTAAAGGAATGTGTTCAAATATTTACATCTATTTTTGTGGTGTCCGTTTCGACTACTCGGCCACTATGTCGTAGAAAAAAAAAACTTATGTCAGCATTTCGAAGGAATTTGTGAAAATCTATATTTTCTACGAATTCGTATCAGTGATTAGCAAAAAGAATTAGACTTGTACGTAGCTCCGTTTAAGAGAACTGGTGGCCGCGCAGTTGAATTCGTGCGGACTGCGCGTCCACGGTTAAACCCTTATAACTTTCTACATATTGACTCTTCGAATTTGCGGTTTTCACTGTTCGTCTTTTACAAATTCCTTCGAAATGCTGACATAAGTTTTTTTTTTCTACTACATAGTGGCCGAGCAGTCGAAACACAAAAATGTGTCCACATTTTTGTGTACAATAAAGATTATTTATCTTATCTTATCTTTAATTATTTAGACTAATTTAATTATTTAGATTAATTATAATCAACACGATATCCGTAATTTTTTTAAATACTCCTGTTCTAAAATCGGTTATAAAACTGTATATTGAAACGTGGATCCGACCATTAACATTGATATCCGTTTTATTATTTATCTCGACATAATAAGTTTACAAAACAGCCCCTTTATTGGTTTACTCAACTCGTTATGCCCAAAGATTTAGCCCAAATTTGAAAAGTCCTTTATTTATTTATTCATTTGTTTTACGGTTGTTATTCTAAGCACCTGCTGAATTTTACGGCTGTGAGTTGAATTTTTAAAAAATGCTAATGAAACGAGCCTTGTTTTGGATAGGTTGGGACAGATTTGTATTTCATGTGCTCTATCGGTTTTAAATATTTATCTATAGGTACCTACTGCTATTATAAAGAGGAAAGATTTGTATTTTTGTGTGTAAGTTTGTAATGAATAAACTCAAAAACTACTGTGCCGATTTCAAAAATTATTTCACCATTGGAAAGCTACATTAGGTAATGTGTTCCCACGGGAACCGGGAACGAGTAAACTAAATTACACGGGCGGAGCTGCGGCGATCAGCTAGTGTTTAATAATGTTATAGTTTGTTTGTTGGCTATAAATTATGTAGATTTGTTTAAAGCAAAAGTAGCGGACCCCCGCGGTTTCGCCTGTTTGACAAATTTTATACGTAAACCTTCCTCGCGAACCACTCTATCCATTCGTGAAAACGGCATCAGTCTGTTGCGTAAAGAGACAAATACACGATTGCAAACGCGGTTTTAAACGTGGTATTAAAAGGAGCGCTTTGCTGGCTACACGTTCAATAGAACATCGTTGGTTTTAATCAGCCGTTTTTAACCGTGTATTATATATAACCCTTTATTTTAAAGATCTAAGCGTAACATAGGGACATACAAGCAGCTTGGGAACGGAAATGAAAAGTTCTGATGAACCTATATAGCTTAAATTATCTGTTCTTCCAAACTGTACTCCACACTGTACTCTGTTACTTTCATATATGCAAGCGTGATATTTACCATGTCATTGTAATATTCTGATCGTCTACCTATGTAGTGCATTTTGTGATTTAAAAAACTGGCCAAGTGCGTGTCGGGCCATGCATAATATAGGGTTCCGTAGTTACCCATTATATGCTTTATAACTCCCAAACTAACAAATTTATCTGGTTCGTTATAGTTGTACTTCAAAGTACTAGATTCTTCGGGTTAGCAATTTAGATTTTAGAGAGGGGGGGACACTCTGTTTAAACAAAAGAATGCGCTTTAAAATTGAATATCTCGCAAATGGACCCCTTAATAAAAAAAAAGGCCCCGGCCTATAATTTGTCAAAATATTTAAATACACTTATTAAGGAAATCATTAATTTTAAACCTAAATTTTCATTGAAAAACAGCAGTGACTTGATTAATAAAATAAAAAATATCAAACTACCTTCCAACGCTCAACTTGTGTCTCTGGACGTGAAGAGTCTGTTCACAAATGTTCCCTATGCTGAATGCCTAGAAATCATAAGGAATTGTTTGTTGGTTTTTGGAATAAAAGACAGGAGCTCGTAATAATACGTGTCGTGTATTTCAGTCGGCCATGTTACAAAGTGAAGGAAGAAGGAAGTGAACATAGACAAGACAATATTGATATAATCTAAGCATAGACTAAACTAGGCTATGGCTTACAAGCTAATATAATATTATGACATCTTCCCTTTAACTTTATTATAACTTATATTTTAGATTCTTATATAAAAATAACAAAACGCATTTTAGTGTTTTGACACGAGACAATTTGACGTTTTAAAAGATTCTGACAGTTGACATAATTTGACGTTGTCAATTTGACGATTGTTTCTAAATGTAAACAAACAATGGTTTACAACATTTTAGTTTACTAATTAATTACTTATAACTAAGTACATGACAATGAATACGAAACAATGCTTATAAGACTGTGTCTATAAGACGTTGTGGTTGCCTTATCTCTCTTCCTGAACTAGAATATTTCTTAATTGGTTGACTGCTAGTACGTTGAGGAGATTGACTATGAGAAATTTTAGAGTAATCATTTGTATAACAAGGAGTATAACTGATATAAGTTTGATTGGAACTGACTGGTTGAGTGTGAAAATTATTAGTCTGTGTGTTATGTGAATGAAAAGAATATTGAGACTTTGGTCTAAGTGTTATGTATTGTCTATTGCGACGATATGTACCAAATTTACTTTTTATGATATACGACCTAGGTTCCGGACTAACTTGTTGTATAATACCTGGAAACCAAGACGATTGTGGATGTTTTTGAAACATAACATGACTATTTACCTCCAAGGGTTTAAGATCTTTGGAATTTTTGTTGTAATACTCTTTCATCTTATGTAAATTTTGATTATTGACTTGTTTAAAATGTCTATAGTTACACAATTTTGGTTTTAAAAGTTTTTCTACTATAGGTAGCTTTGTACGAAGTCTACGTGACATGGAAAGTTGTGCTGGTGAACATAAATTGTTTTTGGGAGTATTGCGATATTGCAGTAATGCTAAATATGGATCAGTATTATCAAGTAAACATTTTCTAAGCATATTTTTAATTATGCCTACAGCCGTTCAAATGGTATGGTACCATTTGAACGGCTGTGATAGGGACTGGAAGTGACATGGTGAATATTCCAATCTTGTGTGAAATTATGAAAAGATTTGGAATTCCTCGGTGGACCATTATCTGACATTAATGTATGGGGAATACCATGACGAGCAAATATTGATTTTAGCTTGATTATGACTTGGTCTGCACTGTAACCATTACTTAAAATTGCTATCTCAACATATTTTGAGAAATAATCGACTACAATTAAGTATGTATGCTTGTTGAACTCAAAGAAATCTATACCAACCTTATGCCAAGGAATGTATTTGTAATCATGTGGTAATAAACTTTCTTTAGTGTTACTCTTTCTTAAAGTGAGACAAATTTCACAATTACTGATGTAATTATCTATATCTTGACTAATATTAGGCCAGTAAATTGTATGTCTTGCCAAATTTCTACAACTATTCAAGCCTTGATGACCTTCATGTAATAGTTTTAAGAAATCTTTTCTTAAAGAAATAGGTATAATAACTCTATCTGACAAAAATAAAAGGTTATTAGCATAATGTATATCATCTTTAACAGGAAAGAAAGGTTTAATACAATCTTCTACTTTATGCTTTGAATTTGGAAATCCATTTTTACAGTAATTAATAAGAGTTTGAAGAGTTTGGTCAGACCTGGTAGCTTGTTCAATTTGTTGTAACTTGAAAGGACTGAGTGACAAATTAGCAGTGAGTAAATTAACATGAAGTTTAATATCTTCATCCAATTCTACTAATGCATTTTCTGGTAATGCAGCACGGGACAATGTGTCTGCGACATATGAAGAACTAATTAGAGACTTTAATTTATTGAATTCTTTCTCATGACTGTCATTCCATGACCATATTGTGTTTTTATTAAGTAACTGTCTTATGTTTGATGTTTCTTTTGATAAATCTTTTATGAATGAGCCAAGAAAATTAATCATGCCCAGGAATCTCTGGACATCTGTGACATTCTTAGGCTGTGGCATGTTGCATATTGAATTTACTTTAGATGGATCTACAGACACTCCATTTCTATTGAATATAAAACCTAAATACTTGACTTCACTTTGACAAATGTTACATTTATTACTATTAAATGTTAGACCTATATCTTTTGCACGACAAAGAACTTTTTCTAGGATTTGATCATGTTCTTGAATGGTTTTAGCATGTATAAGAAAGTCGTCCATCATTATTTTAATGCCTTGTATGTCACCAAACCGGGAAATCATTTCTTTATGAAAGATTTCTGGAGATGCATTGACACCAAACGGTAGCCTTAAAAAACGAAATCTGCCATAGGGGCTTATAAAAGTACATAGTTTGGATGATTCTTCATCTAATACAAGATTCCAAAAGCCTGACTTAGCGTCTAAATTTGAAAAATAACATGAACCATTTAGTTCTGCTTTAATTTCATCAATATGTGGAAATGGGTAATGTGAACGTTTAATAGCTTTATTTTACTTACGTGGATCTAAACATAATCTAATGCTTTCATCCTTTTTAGAGACAATTACCATAGAGTTGACCCAATCAGTTGGTTCATCAACTCGAGCAATAATACCAGTGACTTCTAACTTATTAAGTTCTGCCTTGACTTTATCCTGTAATTTAAAAGGAATTTTTCTACTTGCGTCTACCGACGGCTTGACATTTTCGTTGAGAGTTAAATGACATTCATAGTTTTTAAGAGCTCCTATTCCATTAAAAACCTTACTATATTTCTTTAGTATTGACAGACTGTTTGACTCTGTAGGGACTTTGTGACACATTGACTGTGATATGACTTGACTTTGACTGTTAGACTGACTTGACATTGACTGTAACTTGTTGTTCTGGCTATGCTGACTAAGTGTGTAGTTTGGACTGTGTTTAGATATGTTTTCATCAAAGGTTACTGACTGTATTCTTTTTATGACTTTTAACTGTTGACATGACTGTCTACCCAGAATATTTTTGCAATCTAACTGTGTAATATGGAAACACAAGTTGTATGATTTGTCATTATACTTACATGGTAATGTACAATAACCGATTGTAGGTATACTTTGACCTGTAAATGTTGTCAAGTTAAATGGTGTTTGTATAAGATTTATCTCTTGCAACGCTAGTTTTTCAAATGCTTTCATAGACATCAAATTCACATCTGCACCTGAATCAATAAGTAAGCAAACAGATTGACTACAGATACTTAGGGTTATTGACCATTGGTCACTACAATTTACAGAATTACATTGATAAACAGCACCTAAAAAAGCTTGATCATCATTAGAAAAATCTTCTTGCACATAATTAACATATTTTTGCTTGGACTTACACATCTTTGAATAATGATTAAGTTTTTGACAGAAATTACACTTTGCACCAAGAGCAGGACATTTAAAACGATGTGTTTGACCACACTTTGGACACATTGAGTTATTCATAGACTGATTGTTACCTTTATAACCATTGGGACTGCTATAACTCGATGAATGGGATGTATTGTATGACTGGTTAGGATTGTACCTTGACTGTTGACTGTGACTCTGACTTCTTGATTGACGATCCTGTGACTGCGGATTGTACCTTGATTGTTGACTGTGACTCTGAATTCTTGATTGACGGTCCTGTGACTGCGGATTATACCTTGATTGTTGACTACGACTATGATTTCTTGACTGATTTCTTGACTGACTATGTTGTGAATGACTTCTACTGGACTGTTGACTACTTCTGTTATGTATACTATCTATACTAGCTACAGATGAATTGGGATTTGTGCCTGATAATATTTGAACTTCTTTCCGGGACGACTCTAGTGACTTAGCAATATTTATAGTGGCATCTAAAGTGGTAGGCAATTCTTGCAAAATTTTCTCTTTAATGTATTGATTCTGATCATTTAGATTCCAACTAAATGGGGGTGCAAAGGGGCCCTTCTTACATCTATCGGGCCCCAGCGACCTCACCTGCTAGTGGCGCACCTGCTGATTAACGGACGAGGTTCGTATATTACGGTACCCATGTGGTGGCTTTGGCCCCTACGTGGATACCAGGTGGTACAACAGTGTTGGTCCGGGGGGGTACCACCGCGCAGCTGTGCTAAAGCCCCCCAAGTAACCCAGCCCAGGCTGGGTTGCGTAAGGGGTTCAGCAGCTGCACTGCCGGGCCCGGGGCGGTGTATGGTGCGGCAGGCAGGGGTCCATTGGGGGCGAAGCTGAGTCTAGTGTGGGTGGTGTGGGTCGATTCGCCGGCCAGGGAGACCCTTAGCAACGGCGTTGCCGCGGGCGCCCGCAACATAGTCATGGGGCCCGCCTGGGACCAACCACCCCAGTAGGCTGCCCCACATGTTGCGCATAATCCTGTTGTGGGGTCGCCGCTCCGGGTGGTAACCGGTGTGGGGTAGCGGCGGCCTTGCATCAGGGGGGTTTGGGAGCCCTTCCGTCCGGCGGGTCGGCTCCGACCTAACCACACGGTTCTAGACGAAGCTAGCCTCTGCACTTTGTCACTTACTGCCGCACCAAATATCGCCCTGTCTTCACGCTTCCCCATATTTCAAAATGACAGTGCAACAAGAGAATAGACGGTACACAGCGGCCCCTAGAAACCCCACAAAGTTGACTTCGTTTGAGGTGGAGTTCGCGAATATCCGCGGACTCCATGCAAACCTCGATACCGTCCACCATCACCTGGAGTCGGCACGGCCTTCTGTGATGTTCCTAACGGAGACACAGATACGCCGCCCTGACGACACGTCGTACCTCTGTTACCCGGGCTATATCATTGAAGAACAATTCCGCGATAAAGCCGGGGTGTGCGTGTTCGTTAGGGCGGATGTTTGCTGCCGCCGGTTGCGCTGTCTGGAGAACCCCTCCTACTCCGTCCTTTGGCTGCACGTGGATCATGGCTCCATGAGCCAGATCTACGTGTGCGTCTACCGCTCCCACACAGGGGACACTGGGACAACAAGGCTTTTCGAATACCTCAGCGAGATGGCTGACGATGCGCAGGTGCGGTTCCCGAACGCTGACCTGGTTTTCCTGGGGGACTTTAACGGTCATCACGTTGAGTGGCTGGGGTCCCTTAAGACCGATCATGCGGGACGAACCGCCCATGCATTCGCTCTCTCCCACGGGCTGACCCAGATGGTACGGGGGATCACCCGGATACCTGACAGGTCAGACCACACGCCCGCCTTGCTGGATCTACTGCTGACGAGTCGCCCAGCCGAGTACAGTGTGTCGGTACGCGCCCCACTGGGCACATCCGACCACTGTGTGGTGCACGCTAGCTTCCAAGTGCCACCGCCTGCTCGTGCTGAACAAATGACTCGACGACTATGGCACTACTCGTCGGCAGACTGGGACGGTCTCCGCGATTACTTTGCGTCCATCCCGTGGAGCCAGCGCTGCTTTGTAGGGAAGGCGCCTTCGGATAGCGCTGCTGCCATTGCTGGCGAGATCAGTCTAGGGATAGAATATTATATCCCTTTCACTGATGTCGCCAGCATCCGCAAAGCTCGCCCCTGGTTCGGGCGTGAATGTGCCGAGGCTGTCCAGAAAAAACAGTCGGCATATCGCGCCTGGGTCAGGACTCGGGCGGCACGTGACCCGAACGTGAACCGCCTCAAAGCAGCGTACAATCGGGCCACTAGGTTCAGCAAGAGGGCCTTCAAGAGAGCGGATGCCCAGCGCGTCGCGCGGCTTGGTCAGGAGCTCACATCCCATCCCACGGGCAGCCGTGGATACTGGCAACTGGCCAAAGCCGTACAGTCAAATTTTTGTCAACCCTCGCTGCCACCACTGCGTTTTCCTGATGGATCACTGGCTCACAAAGCCCAAGAGAAGGCGGACATGCTCGCAGACCTCTTTGCGGCTAATTCCCGGGTCGATGACCGTGGCCTGCAGCCCCCCGCCATCGCCAACTGTGGCCACACTATGCCTGATATTGTTATCAGGCAATGTGATGTACGGGCAGTGCTGCGGTCACTCGACACGCGGAAAGCCAGTGGCCCTGACGGCATTCCGGCGGTGGTGCTACGAAAATGTGCTGCTGAGTTGTCTCCAGTATTAACGCGTCTGTACCGCCTGTCATACTCTACAGGCCTCGTGCCGGAGGCCTGGAAGGAGGCGAACGTACAACCGATCCCCAAGAAAGGGGATCGATCCGATCCAGGCAACTATCGACCCATAGCTGTCACCTCAGTCATTTGCAAGGTGCTCGAGCTTCTTATTAATAAGCAGCTCATGCGATACCTGGAGGATCACTCGCTAATCAATGATCGGCAATATGGCTTCAGGCCAAAACGATCAACGGGTGACCTCCTGGCATTCGTCACGCATGTATGGGGTGAGGCTATGGAAAAGTTTGGCGAGTCCTTGGCTATTAGCCTGGACATCGCCAAAGCTTTCGATAGGGTCTGGCATGCTTCGCTCCTTTCCAGGCTTCCGGCATATGGTCTACCTCCTCAACTGTGCAGCTGGATTGCCAGTTTTTTAAACGAGCGCCGAGTGCGGGTCCTCTGCGATGGCCAGGCTTCTCGCTTTTTGCAAGTGAATGCCGGGGTACCGCAGGGGTCCGTACTGTCACCAACTCTCTTTCTTCTGCATATCAATGATATGCTTTCCCTCGGGAACATTCATTGCTATGCAGATGACAGTACATTGCACGGGAGTTACTCGGTTCGTCCGACGGCGGGGCGATCTGTGATAGAGGAGGAGAGACGACATCTCGTGGGTGATCTCGACCGAAGCCTCGACAGTATCTCCCAATGGGGTGCCGAGAACTTGGTCGAGTTCAATGCCCACAAAACACAGGCGTGTGCATTTACAGCGAAAAAATCCCCTTTCCTTCCCCTACCCACTCTTCAGAATGCAATATTACCAATGAAGGACAATCTAGACATCCTTGGCATAGACGTTCGTCGAGAGCTCAATAACACAAAATACATTGAGAGATGTATTGGGCTAGCTTCGCGGAAACTAGGAATACTGAACAAGGTAAAGCGATTCTTTACACCGCACCAGAGGTGACTGCTGTACAAAACGCAGATTAGACCCTGCGTTGAATACTGCTCTCACCTCTGGGATGGCTCCGCGAAGTATTTGCTGGACGCACTCGACGCTATGCAGCGACGCGCTGTTCGCATTATAGACTGTCCGGAGGTAACGGGAAGCCTTGAGCCGCTAGCCCAGCGCCGAACAATTGCTTCCTTGGCCGCGTTCTACCGTATTTACCACGGTGAGTGTTCTGAAGAGCTCTTCAACCTGATCCCACCCTCTCCCTTCCGATCCCGAACGACGCGTGCCGGGCAGAGATGTCACCCTCATACCGTGGAAACCGTCTTCGCGAGAACCGAGCGTTTTAAACGATCGTTTCTCTGCCGAACGATGGTGGCTTGGAACGCCCTGCCTGCGCACGTGTTTCCTCCTACATATAACCCTGGGCTCTTTAAGCGAAGCGTGAAGAGGCACATTACAGGGTCGTCAAGTTGAGGGCCACTCTCTATAGTATTCCTGTGTACTGTGAGAGTCGCCCTCAATTGCCAGACGTCGCCTCAGCTTACCATCAGGCGAGTGGCGTCAATTTGTCGACCTAAATATAAAAAAAAAAAAAAAAAATATATATATATTTTTTAGTAAATCGTCTTGCAATTCACCAAAATTACACTGATGGGCTATATTTTTGAGATCTGTTATATAACTGTCCAGCTGTTCATTTTGCAGTTGCTTTCTGTTAAAAAGTTTATGCCTTATCATGGTTATATTGACTTTTGGGCTGAAATAACCTGCAAATCTGTCGATCAACACTTGTAGCTTGACTGTTTCGACATCTAGGTTGAAAGAATAAAATATGTGAAGGCAATCTGGTCCTATATAATGTAATAAAAGTGCAACTTGCCTATCTTCGCTTTCTTGATCATATTTAAATGCTTTGAGATATATTTTGAATTTGGTGATCCAATTTTTCCACGTGAGCGGCATGTTGGATGCATGAACGTCCATGTGCTTGAGGCGACCCGACGACATTGAAGATTCGTCCATTTTTTTTCTTTTGGTTGATCCAGTTCTTCCTAAGACACACCAGTTTACACCACACCTGATGTTTGTTGGTTTTTGGAATAAAAGACAGGAGCTCGTAATAATACGTGTCGTGTATTTCAGTCGGCCATGTTACAAAGTGAAGGAAGAAGGAAGTGAACATAGACAAGACAATATTGATATAATCTAAGCATAGACTAAACTAGGCTATGGCTTACAAGCTAATATAATATTATGACAGGAATAAGTTAAAAATTAATAGAATTCATACTAATAAAATTGATGAAATATTAAAATTGACAAAATTATGCATGACACAAAACTATTTTCAATTTGACAATCGATATTATTTACAGAAAGATGGGTTAGCCATGGGGTCGCCACTGAGTCCCTTGATGGCGGATATATTTATGGACTCCTTTGAGACAAAACACATAGTTAAGAACAGTCATATTTTGTATTACTTCAGATATGTGGACGAAGTTATAATTTGTTGGACGGGTACAAAACGTCAGCTTAGTAGTTTGGTTTCTTATCTTAACTCAGTACACCCTAGGATAGAATTTTCATTGGAAGTGGAAGAGGATTCCACCCTTAATTTTCTGGATCTGTCAATCTCTAGGAGGGGCGATGTCCATGAGTTTAGTATTTATAGAAAACCAACTTGTACAGCTGTGGTAATACCCTATTCTTCTAACCACCCTAGGCAGCACAAGATGGCGGCCTTCCATAGTTTATTGAACAGGATGCTGGTAGTGCCTATGAACCAACAATCATATAATAACGAGTTGAACATAATTTGTCATATAGCACAGGTTAATGGTTACGGTGTGGATATGGTGTATTCGATGCTAAATAAAAAGCGTAGACAGATTAGTTATCGTTTATTACACCCTGACCCGGGCCCTATCAAGAAGTACACTGCCTGTTTGCCGTATTTGGGTTCCGTATCATAGAGTGTTGCCAAAACCCTGAGGGATAACAGTATATTTCCGGCTTTCAGAGCCCAAAACACCTTGAGGGAATTATGTAATGGTAAGGATGTGGTGGCTGTTTCAAAGAAGTCGGGAGTGTATTTGCTACATTGCGACACTTGTGATATGAGGTATGTCGGTAGGTACGAATCACGTTAACATTATGTTCAACGGAGAGTTCTTGTATGTGTCACATCCTACATCGCGCCAGTGAGATTTGCATACTTACTTCTTGCTTTACAGTTTGCTGTTCTCTTTGAGACAGTCTTGATAATGCCTCGTGTAGAGGTGAAACATATGTCGACGTTTATAATGTCTTGTTTGAAGCGAAATTTATGCTATTATTTTTAAAATTAAACATCATATTTACCATTGTTTTATCAAGGACTTTCGCCAGATAACGCCTGATTCCATTCAGTATTTGAAAAAAATATTGTCTTAGCAACCTCAAAAAGGTTTTAAAAATACCTATCTAATGATACACCCCGACACGATGAGGTTGACGCGAGAAAAAAAATCTTCTCCACTTTACTTGTAGGGCAGCCAAAAAAATATTTTTCATAATTTTATTGTAGCACTTTGTCGGAACAATAAATACACATATCCGTGCAAAATTTTATCTTTCTAGCACCAACTGTTTGGGAGGAAAGCCGAGAACGGACAGACGGACATGACGAAACTATACTTAAGGGTTCCGAGATTTTTACTACGGAACCCTAAAAAATCACAGAATTATTAATTGATATGAAAACAGGCAAAATAAAAATTTAACCAGCCGTGAAGCGAACGGATGAAGTTTAAGTCGTATTTATTTAAAGTCTAACTAGGATTTTAAGCTCCACGCTTGTAAAAAGTTAAGACAGTGCCTTTGGACCCACTTTGGAGCTTAAAGTTAAGCTTGGTAGTGAAGTTACCTAGTGTTGAAACTTTGGGTAGTTTCGTCATGCAACCATGCAACATAAAATAATATAGTTGCACTAGCAGATTACGAGTATTGCGACGAGATTACTCCGCCCGCGTGATTTAGTTTTATCGTTCCCGAATCCCACGAGAACATACGAGTATTACTGGTACAAAAAGCAGCCTAACATAATAGTGAAAGAATTTTCAAAAGGGCTTTTTTTTATATTTAGGTCGACAAATTGACACCACCCGCCTGATGGTAAACTGTGGCGACGTCTGGCGATTGCGGGCGACTCTCATAGTACACTGGAATACTATAGAGAGTGGCCCTCAACTTGACGACCCATGTTGCCTTTGCCGTTGCGAATGTGCCTCTTCACGCTTCGCTTAAAGAACCCAGGGTTTTACTCGTATGTTGGAGGAAACACGTGCGCAGGCAGGGCGTTCCAAGCCACCATCGTTCGGCAGAGATACGAACGTTTAAAACGCTCGGTTCTCGCGAAGACGGTTTCCACGGTATGAGAGTGACATCTTAGCCCGGCACGCGTTGTTCGGGATCGGAAGGGAGAGGGTGGGATCAGGTTGAAAAGCTCTTCAGATCACTCATTGTAGTATTGAGCACTAGATCTCTTCGTAGCATGATATGCGTAATATAGCATATTTTGTCTGACTCGGTGGCGTCGTCGGTACGGCATCCGTTTTCGACGCCGGAGTCTCGGGTTCGATTCCCGATCGGGACAAACTTTGTGTAATGACACATACGTTTGCACCTGTCTGGGTGTTTCCTATGTATAATATGTATGTATTTACAAAAAAAATGTATATAAGTATTTAAGTGTATCAGTTTATCTAGTATGTACTCATATCTATATTTATTTATTTATATTTATGAAATTTTATTGTATACCCACAAGAACAAAAGTAAATTTGTGAAAAATAGTGATAATCATAATCTAAACTTAAGAAATAAGGATAAACTGGCTGTTCCTAAATTTAGGCTTCATAAAGTGAGTAATTCTTTTGCGGGGAACTTTATTCGAATGTACAATACATTGCCAACCGAAATAGCAAATTTATCTGTCAATAAATTTAAAAAACTAATAAAAAGTAAATTGTGCCATAAAGCTTATTATAGTATTAATGATTTCTTAGATGACAAGGCGGCCTGGTTGTAACAACGTAACGAATTGCTCCTTTCTAAATAACTCTGTATTAGATTTAAGATTAAATATTTTGAAAAAAGCCGAGCTGAGTTTCTTGAGGGCTCTTCTCAGTCTCGTTGCATTTTGGAACCCTCGGTAGAGTCACACCAACTTCTGACGAATCTAAATAATTTTCTGAAAATTTCAAAGATAATAAACGTTATTTTATTTTATTTTATTTTATTTTATCACAAGCTCTGCTTAGTTTGAGACTAGGTGGCGTTGTGTGAATTGTCCTAACATATATTTATACTGTTTAGCATAAATCGTTCCTCTTTAGCGTTTAGATTCGGCGGTAATACCACTAAGTAAACAGTTTACACTAACTACATCGAACACCGTAGAATTTATTTCAAAAACCCAACGCTTTTTACTGGGGCTAAAATTACACAAAATAAACCGCCCCGCAATGCAGCTCTTTGAGGGAATGTATATCAAGTCGAAATGCGCGTCTGGCGCTAAAACCGATTAATGCGAGCACCACACGCGAGATTGCAGTTATAAGGGAAACAGTTTTTGAATTACGAACAGTTTTTGAATTATTTACGATTTGAATTACGAACAGTTTTTGAATTACCTCCGAACAAAATTACGGCCATCTTGAATATTTTCAACGTAACCGTTTTGACGGAAAACCGAGAACGTACAAACGGAGAGGAGTTAACAGGACGAAATTATAAGGGTTCCGAGACTTGTAGGCACTACGGAACCCAAGAAAATGTTAACATTATCGCTGCCACAAACTATACAACACACATAATATTCGTGTATCGTACAACATTTTGGATTGTATCCAAACCATTTGAATCGTTACGACAATAAACGCAATGATATCTAACATTTAGTTTATGTGTACTAAACCATCGGGTAAATTACTACTGCAAACGAACTGATAGCATTTACTAATTAATGTTTGTTTAATACCAGCAGTTGATTTGTTGTCATAACTTTGATTTAATGGATAGGTTAACCTTTTAAAACATTGAATGAATGAGATAGGAGTGCTTTAGGCCACTTGTCAGAATGTCCGAGATTGTCCGAATGTTTGTAAGTCAATTATGTACAAGAATCTCCCGGGCTACTCATTGTCCCCTGCACGTGGTACTCTCGCCTACAGACGGAAGAAGATCTGGATCAATAAGACAAAAAAATAATCTGTGGGCCACCATTTCATTCGTAAAATGACTTATAAACCCATTTAAGTATGAAACTTGATATAAAGAGATTTAATTAATTTTTTAATTAAGAAGCTAGTGGTTTCCATGAAGTCCCATTTCAATTTGGTCGTATTTAGTTTTCCGACAATTAAATTATTTTGTTGCTTTTCGGTAATTTGAACTCAGGTTTTTTTGTACAATATAGAGGTTTTTATATGAGAAAAACATGCTTGACGAAAATTTAAAAATATTTGGAAGCTCTCCGGTTTTAAACACAAACGATATGTATCTATCGAAAATGAGTACCAATCATGTAGAAGAGAATATGTATAGCGTTAATTTGACTCCGAACTATAAACTTGGTACTTGTTAAACTGTCAATAAATTGTCAATCGCTCGTAAATGTCCTGCGCGGAACGTTGCTCTCCCACAAATTGGTATAATAAATATATCGGCAGTACTGACCAAATAGTCTTGATACTTTAACACAGCGGTCATCAACCTTTTGCACATCATTTACAATGTACCATTGGTTTGAAGGCTAAAATGCATTGTCACCCAGAGTTAAATGAAAATAAAGGATGCTTGTCCGTCCGTTCTCGGCTACTCGGCTATCCTCCCGAAAGGTAAGTGCTAGACAGAAATATGAAACTTGGCATGAATATGTATATTTACTACGCCGACAAAGTGCTAAAATAAAATTTTGAAAAAAAAAAATATTTCGGCTGCTCCTACGTCCGTTGTCGAGTGCCTCTAGTTAGCACTAGGAAGAATTTCCAGTGGCGTCCGGCGAACTTAGGCAAATAAAGGACGCTAGACAAAACGCTGCCTTTCATAAAACAAAGTCATACGTCACTGGTTCATATCCGGCTCGAAGGACCAATATGTTCGACTCGCGTCGTTCGCGTAGTAGATGTAATAATTAAACGCTATAATTATTTAGTAAGTATTTTATTTGCGTAAAACAGGTAAAGTGGTTAGTGGCTTCGTTGCCACGTTGGATGGCGATATTGAGAAAGGAAACTTACTTTAGTGAGAGGCAGTGTGAATGTGGTCTGGCACCACTAACCATAGGCCACATACTGTGGTGTCCGGGTTGCCCGGGTGTCGGTAGTCTTGTACCTTAGAGGACCGGTACGATGTTGGCCAAATGAAAAAAAAATGTTATTCGCATTGCAGAGCACTGGACCAAGGCGATTAAATAAAAGATTCGAAAGAAAAAAGACTTATTGTACATCGAACGTAAAGAAGATGTATGAATCGACCTTTAAAAACTAAATAATATGGTTAGTCTTGTTGCCAACAATCACATTTACAATATGAAACTGTCTTTTCCATTTCCACTTGGCCAGTAAAACGTTTCACAGTTAAAATTTTATTCCACAATACAAATCACGTGGGTCTTGACATTTGCTTTGTAGATCTAGAAAGGTGCACCTTGGGAGCTAGAACAGATAATAAAATGGTTAAAGACCGCTTTCGCGGCTAGTCAGTTGAATGTTGGAGATTACTTCAGAGGCACCGGGTTTGATACTCGGGTCGGTTCAAATATTTGTACGATCTGTAATATATTTTCGGACTTTGCTTTGTTTGACACTAATGTTAAAACGTTCAATTTTTTTAAGTAAATGACCTCATTATTTAAATTTTACATGCCTAGCTATAAAATCACGCCTGTATTCCCGAGAAGGTAAGCAGATGTGCTCTACGCACCCACATGTTACCAGTGAGAAGATTTTTTCGACGTAGATTACAGGCATCTTTATAGAATTAGAAAATTAATAACCATTCTGTACTGGTGTACACAAAAGTTATTACTTTCGCTCTAAAGGGGTGTTTTAAATCTATGGCGTAACTATTATGATCTTGTGAACGCCGCAGGACATAACGCGCATGTCGGAATGTCCACGTTCGATCCCAAGAAAGACCAAATGTGTTTGGCGTTTTTAATTTTAACTCCATTGTTTAGTAAACACACCTTAAAAAAAGTTTCATCCGATTCAAACCTACTTGCTAAATACGTAGTACTTTATTATACAGCTACGAGCTATGCAGACACGTCTGTACGTGACTGTATTGACGGCGAAAGCACTTCTGTTTGTGCTTATACGTTGATTTCACATGGGAATGTGCGCGACAGTGTCTGTAGAATATGGATATTGATAGAGAATTTATGAATAGGTACAGACGGTAGCAATGTTCATTTAGAAATAGTTCAGTCAAGCAGCTGAAGTATCGATCAGGAACTATTCAGGTGGAATACTAGTCTTAAATATATATATAGTTCATCGTTTGCATCACATGGACAGTGAAACATTCTAGAAGAAAAAAATAAAAAAGTGTGTGTGTCAGCTCCGACGCACGACTGGAGTTTACTCCTTAAGTACGAGTATCTAACCATAACAAATTAGAAATTTGCGCACTAGAGGTGCGCACCAAAAACGTGACACGATTTTCGTTACTTGTTAGTAGGTTTTACCCCTCGGATTTTTCTCATACCGGGCGCCTTATATATGAAAATCGATTCTTAAGGAGTAAACTCCAAAAATCATGTTCAAAGGTAGCAACGCAGCCATCAATCTGGGAACCTTCGCAGTCAGCAAGAATACCGAAAATTTCTTATATGAGTTTCTGTAAATAAAAGCTGATTTGACTTTATAGTTAGTTATCCTGTTATGATGGTAGAAATAACTGATATATTCATATCACTGTCCACACTGTTAGAAGTTTCTCACGAAATTGGAGGACTCGTTTGTTCAAACGAAATTTATTTCGAAATGGTTCCAATTGAATTTTCATTAGACGTTGATTTTCGACGACAGAATTCATTTACATATTTGTAGATGCTGAAGCATCAAATACAGGATTTACAACGTGGTTGTAAACCGAAAAATATACGGTCTATTGAGAAATCTTTTCATTTTTTGAAGTCGCTTAAAATACAGATGAGCTGTTTATGACCAACTTTTTTTTTTTTAATTCCACGTCCAAAGAGCGCTGCCGCTCTAACGTCCGTTGCCGGGCCTCTCTGGTTACACGCAGAAGGTATTTCCAGTGGCGCCCGGCGGACTTTGACCTCTGTGGTCTCTGCGGGGGTTTGGTCGGGATGATAATCCCGCGTCGTTGGATTTATGACCAACTGTGTTCACCTCAACATAGTACGGTTTACAATCACGCTTTAAATAGAATAGAAATATACTTTATTGCAAATTAAATAAATACAAGTACAAACTAAATTTACATTCAGTAGTACAAATGACGGTTTTATCACCAAGAGTGATCTCTTACGGGCAACCTTTGGATGGAAATAACCGATCGAAGTGAAATGAAAAGTAGATAACTATTGGCGTATGATAGAAAGAAAAGAATACTTACACAAAATTATAAGAAAAATATATAAATTATGAGAGATATACCTACACAAGATAATACTTGAAATAATACACTAATAGAGAAAAATACATACCATTACAGGAATATAAGTAAAGTAATACACACTGCATACAATAATACAGATGAAAGCAACTAAGAGCTCAGGTTGTGATCTTTTACCATCCGTTTAAAGATACCTAGTGAAGGGGCTTGTCGGATGGTCACAGGCAGAACATTCCAGAAACGCACAGCTTGGACTGAGAAAGAGTTATCATAAAAACCAGTGTTAAACCGTGTATTCGTAACTCTATTGGGTTGTTTTACCTTAAATGGTATTTGGTAGGTAATTACCATAGACCAACGCGGTCGTCGTATACGCTGTGTGTATATGCATTTTCCCGATACATAAAAGTCTGCCATGTTTGGTGAGGGGGGTCATCGACACGCACACATTCTCAGACGCTCAAACCCAATCGGGTGCCACTACGAAACTCACACATGACAATAAGAATAACACATTAACATTTTCACCAACACATACATATACATTTTGTATCATAACACTATAATGACAAGACAAAAAGTTACCGCCCACTTTTGATGTAACAGTGTCGATACATTTTATCGATAAATTTGATAAATCGACTAGGAAAATCAGGTTTCAAAAATGTCACAAAGGTGGATGTCGTTTATGAAAACAAGACTTTTTTACTATTTATAAACATATAAATAAGTATTATTTAGTAAAATTACAATATTTACAAAGTTCGTGGAACAATTCATTGACGTCGTCACTGACTGAATACTTCCCAGAATGCTGGCAGCAATGACCACCCTGGAAAGTAACGTTCAAGAAGTAAGACCAAAAATATTCGTGATGGACCCTTGACACCACCGTCTTGCACCACCAGTGGTGTCAAGGGTATTTTTTTAACATCTGTGGGTTCCTTACGCCTACTGCAGAACTTTCTACAACCACCAGTAAAATTAACCTTGGTTGTGTCCAAAACTTTTGTAGGATCATTTTGGTTTGTGCAAATATTATAAGTTCGAATATCGCAAACACCGCTCGCCAATGTACCCGTTGCTATTCAGAGGGACATTTCCCTGGATATCTCTAGCTAAAAAAATGATTAAGATTGGATTTTGGTATGGGTATTGACCAGTTTCAACATTTTGTACAATATAATATAAAAATGTGTGACTGTGATTGAAGGAGAAAAAGTGGACCAAGTGAAAGAGTTCGTGCACTTTGGGTCCAAGTATACAAGGGATAAAGGGTATTATGACGATGATATTAAACGAAGTGTTATGGCAGGGAATCAAGTGATTGGATAACTGCCTAACTTTATGAACAGTCAGAAGGTCCGGTCAGAAGGCCCGGTTGGCTGAGCGTAGAGGAGTGCTTGTCCCTACACTTTTGTACGGTAGTGAATATTGGGTGTGGCAGAAGAAGCATGAAAGTAAAATAAATGGAGTGTGGAGTGAAACTGAGAAGTTTGTAAAGTATGGGTAAAGTGAGAAACAGCCGCGTGATATGGGAACTATGCGGTGTGTAGTGATCTAGATAAAGGGATGCTTAGATGGTTCGGGCAGGTATAAAAGATGGATGAAAGGAGGTTGATGAAACAGGTCAGTACATATGGCGGGTGTTGATGGACAGGCTAGTAAGTAGAATACCATAGTCCAATGGAAAAGACACCTAACTGTAAGTTTGAAATATAAAAATAGCGGGCTTAGTTCATGAGGCCTAGGTCCGTTTGGCTAATGTGTATTAAAAAAATGTTCACGCCGGCAAAGTTGCGCTAGATATAAAAGACACAATTATTAATAGGTAAGTATTAAACTGAATGATATAAAAGTAACATTATGGGTATTTACGTTATTCTCAAATCAGAAAAAATATATTTAACTAGCTTTGTAGGTAGGTACTAATAACCTTTCTTGAGAACCACTTCATCCATTGGTGAAAACCGCATAAAAATCCGTTGCGTAGTATTATAGATCTATGCATAGGCATAGGTACATGCGGCAAGAAGCCACTTGTTTTATACTATGTTAAGATTACAATAATGATTATATTGAACCTCTTTGCATTTTTATCGATATCTAAGTTGGTACATCGTGTTGTCATGGCGACATATAACAAAGTAATTGTCAGGATTCCTATTAGCATGGCATCGGATGAGTTTGTCGATAACCAATAATATCGCAGAAAATTCCGAACGCGTGGCTCAATTAACACATTTTTTTAAATTTCCTGCGATATTATTGGATAACGACAAACTCTTCTGAGCGCCATGGTAAGGGAGAGTGACAACACTCATGTCAGTCGTTCGACCGATCAGCGGACTTTAGACACCATGTTGATAGAAACATCCAAATATAATACCGTGATTATTTAAAATAAATAGGTTTAAAAAGAAATTTAATAATATAATTTGATTTAAATATTAGATATTAGATAAAAATAGATTTAGTTAGATTATTTAAATATATATATTTTTTAAATATATTTATATATATATATATATAAAAATATATATATATTTTATAAATAATAGATTTTTTAAATATTAGATAAAAATTAAAGGTAAAAACTTCTTGTAAACTTGATGTAGCAGATCGCTTTTACAGCAAAAAAACTGAACATTTTAGTGTAATGTCATATCAGCCGCGTAACTAGATTTAGTCTAGTGAGTGGTCAAGACGCCAAATTGTTTTGTTCCTAACTTATGCACCAGTGGTCATAAGCATGTGGCAGGGCAAGCAAGGCGGCGGTGTGGTAATTACTCAACAGTACAGCTTGGTCCAAAGAGGTCTAGCTGTGGCGACAAATTACAGAGCGTGGTCTACTGCACTTCAGATGCAAATTGGCCAGATTGCCCATTCTGACATGTTAATCTGTTAAATATGTATTAACAAATGGTAAAATGGGTGCATTGTATTCTCAACCATATCCACATAACAGAATCGTTCAGGGGGTCGATAAGGTTAAAGTTGGCTAAGGACCTTAGTTCATACGGTTGGAAATCGAACTAAAAGGCCGTCCAAATACACACAGACTATTTACAAGTCCGCTCAGACTGCAGACATTCTATTTAGTGGTATGTAACATCGCCATTTTTTTTTTAATCCGCGGCCTTAGGTCGCGGCCGCACCTACGTCCATTGCCGAGCGCCTCCGGTAGAGACTGAGAGAATTCCTAGTGGCGCCCGGCGGACCTTGGCCACCTGTGTGGTGGTCGGGTGTTACCCCGCATCTTTGGGGTCGGGTTATATCCCGCATCGGTAGCAGACTTCGGAATTCAGCGGGGAGGATACGCTCCCTCACCCTACCGGCCGCCTCCTTCACGAGCATAACCTGCTCGCAGAAGGAAACGGCCGCGTTCCACTGGCTCTCGCTAGAGACTTTAGCTCGTAGCATGGTCTCCAGCGAGAGAGTATCCACGCCCAGGCCCCACAACGAGGTTCCGGCGTTGACTCGCCCAGGCTGAGCATTCCACCAACGTGTGGAATGCCTTGTCTACGCCGGAAGCTTCGCAGTGTTGACACGCGGGTGTGACCTCAGGATGAATACGAAACAGATACTCACTGAAGTTTCCGTGCCCGGTGATGATCTGTGTCACACGATACGTGAGACCATCGTGCTCTGGTCTCACCGCCGCGATGGTGGTGGTTCCCCACTTTGGTTGCTGAAGTCGCACTTTCCATGTCTCCATGAGATCCTGGCGGCGTTGGGACCGCTGAGCCTCGATTTCTCGAGACGCAGGCCTGTGGTCCCGCTCCAGCGCCTCCTTGTGCCATTGGAACGATGAAGCAAGGGCTCTCGCTTCCAGATCCCATGGAGGGGTCGCGGCTAGGAGACATGCAGCCTCTAGGGAGATCGTGCGGTACCCTCTTATTGTTGTAACAGCCAAGGTCCTCAACGGTCTGTTAAGGAGCGTTGAGTTGTTGGCCGTCAACCGCACCGCCCATACGGGAGCCCCGTATAGGGCCATACTCCGCACGATCCCCAGGTACAGTCTCCTGCAGGAAGCGTTGGGTCCCTTTAAGTTGGGCATCAGTCGCGAAAGCGCGGCTGTCGCCCCCGTTACTTTGGGGACCAAAATTCGGAAGTGTGTGTCCGAATGTAGTGGGGCTCGATGGCGATGCTAACGTTCCCTACATTTATGCTGGATCCTGGAGGTGGCCCGCGCCGAGGTCCGTGAAAACACAGAGCCTCGGACTTATTCAGAGCCACGTCCAGTCCCAGCCGCCGTATCCGACCCACGACTTCAGCAACCCGTCTTGACCTTGAGTGTTGCCTCCTAGTGCGTTGCTCCCCGCGCAGTGACGAGGGTATCGTCGGCGTAACAAGTTATGCTGACGCCCTTAGGCAACGCACCCCGCAACACCCAGTCGTATCCGATATTCCACAGGAGAGGTCCTAGGACCAACCCCTGAGGAACACCGCACGCCACATCTCGCCGAGCTGGCCCGAGCCAGCTAGGGGACGTTATGGCCCTCTAGGATAAATATGCCCCGACAATGCGACGGAGGTAGAGAGGCACTCCGTGGTAGATCAGTGCCTCTCTAACGCCAGGGTAAGGTGTTAATGGCGTTGGCGATGTCAAGAGACACCGCCAGCACCACCTCGCCCCGCGCGACTGCTTCCTCCGCCACGTCTTCACGCGCATGATCGCGCTCACGGTGGTCCGTCCCCGACGGAAACCGTACTGGCTGTTCGCCAGGTCTGGGCCCACATGCGTGAGATGCTCGACGAGGCGTTCCGCGATAATTCGCTCTAAGAGCTTACACACCTCGTCGAGCAGCACGATCGGCCGGAACATCTGTCCTTGCTGTTGAAATTTCGGTTAAAATTAAATAATGGTTATGGATTTTCTATAGAGCCCGGAAACAGCAATAGGCTTTTCCTATTACGTGGTACTGACAAAATTAATGGCAATGAAATGTGGTTGTGTAATGCACCTCTACCTACCCTTCGCGGATATAGACGAGGTGTATGTCTGTCTGTCCGTCATTTATAAGTCAATGTTTATAGTTTATAGAAAAGTAGTAGTGAAAGTAGGTACGGTAAAACGTTCCGTTGGGACAAAGATCTAAAAGGAAACTCTGTACGGTTATTTGTTTCATATAAGTAGGTCTCATTGTTGTAGATCTACATCTTTTAACCGACTTAACAAAACGAGGAACAGTATCTGATTCTTCGACATGATTTTTAATCAGTTCGCTTAGGTACCTTTGCAACCCGAAAAAGTAAATTAAAAAATCATGTGACTAAGTCCAGCTGTATAAAAGCCATGGGGAATTGCACCGAGTGCTTACTCAGGGCGCCCGGCAATGGACGATGGGGTGACCGCGGCCCTAGAGCACAAAATATATAAAAAAAACAGCCAAGTGCGAGTCGGACTCGCCCAAACTCCGAAACAAACATTTGTGGATCACACAAATAATTTGATTCGACCCGGAATCGAACCTGGGACCTCAGTGCCGGCAGTCGCATACTCATACCACTGCGCCACCAAGGCAGTCGATATGTATATTATTATGTATCTTCACATACCATATACCTAGCTACCTATGTAGCATAGGTGCATATTTATTATGTAGATGTATATACGCGTACTACAAAAATGTTTCAACCACGTAATTTTACGCACGCTTTGTTGAAAATCCAACCGAGAAAAACGCGTAATGAAAATGTATTCCCGAAAATAAAGTCTTCTGCCAAGGCGAATAAAACCCATTGATCAATCACAAAGATTAAAATCCTTACGCGATAAAATTACTAAGTAACAAGAAAAGTCGGATAATCATGTGCACGGATATCCGGATAAAACGCGCTCCGGGGACGGAAACAACCGCTAATGTATTCGTCTCACGTCTATTCAGCAGCCGGTTAAACCCGAGCAAGGTGAAGATTTTGGGTTAAGCTTAATTTTTTCACCCTTTAAATTATGATGAATTATATTTGTTATGAAATGTTAATGAAGACCTCGCGAACATTTAAACTATTCTTTGGGTGTTCCCCCATTCGACTTCCAAAAAAGGAGGTTCTCAATTCGATTGTATTAGGTTTGTTACCTCATGTCTTTGGACTGGATGAACCGATTTTGAAGGAAATAATTTTTAATTTAAGGCCACCAATTCCCAAGTGTTACCATTTCTGTAATTTGAAATCGGTTTTTGTGTAAATTTTTGATGTATTTTTCTTTGTTTCACATCAACCTTATCCACTAATGTCCGTAACCAACTTCAACCTTATCAACTGTCTGAAGGTTCTGAGACTGAAAGCGCACTGTTCGTGTGTGGGTCCCTTAAGATCTTAGTGAGACCATTATGATACACCTGAATAAGAAATATTACATACTTACTTATTTGTTTATTACAAAACAAAGTCGCCCGTTCCGTATGTATGCTTAGATCTTTAAAACTACGCAACAGATTTTAATGCGGTTTTCACCAATGAATAGAGTGGTTCTCGAGGAAGGTTTTTGTGTAAGTATATAATTTGTTAAGTGGGCGAAGCCGCTAGTAAATTATAAACAACGTGAAATTCTTTATTGTGATGTGCAGCCATTTTGTCTGGATATAAATGTTTTTGATATTCTTGTCACACTTTGTACTTTAATAAATTTAATATAGGGAGTTAATATTCGAGGGGAAGACATTCGGCATTCTTCACTTTTGATTAATTAAATAATAAATCATTGTAATGACTTCATTTACGATAATTATATCTAGCGAATAATCACAATTATATTATTAACTATCTGTTTACCGCGGCTCTGCCCGCTTGATTTAGTTTTCTCGTTCTCAATTTCTTCGGATACACCTGTAACCGGAATAAAAAGTAGCCTTTGTCACTTAGGGATAATGTAGCTACAGATTAGTTAGAGAATGTTCTAATTCGGTTCAGTAGTTCCGAAGTCTATTCAATACAAACGATTTGACTACTTCAGTGGCGTGGTCGGTAGTGCATCGGCTTTTGACTCCGGAGTCTCGGGTTCGATTCCCGGGTCGAATTTAATATTTGTAAGATCCACAAATGATTTTTTTCGGAGTTTGTGTGTATTTAGAAATATAAGTATGTTTATCAGTTGCCTAGATCCCATAGCACAAGCTTATATAGCTTAGTTTGGGCAAGATGACGTTGTGAATGTCCAACAATATCTATTATTTATATCTATTAAATTAACCACCACCCTATATAATATTAGTAGGTACCTATAGATAAAATTTACACTAACAAATAACTGAGATCTAAAATGTTCTTTGATGTATAGTATTACTAGCGGAAGCTCGCAGGTTCACCCGCTTGACAAATTTTAAAGATACTAAAAACCTTCCTCGAGACCCACTATCCATTGGTGAAAACAGCATGTAATGCTGTGCAGTAGTGTTTGAGATTATCGCGAACATACGCGGCGAAGGACTTTGTTATATAATATGTAGTTTATACCTATGTATTGAGCTACGAATATTCAAAATACTGAACAAAACCTTGGCCTCGGTTTGGCCTACTTCCAACAGAATGGTGACCCGTCTTATCTAATAAATTACGTACTTACGACATTTACATATCGCAATTAAGGACCTTTCACCAGCCGTCGGTCCCGGTTGTCATACAAACATCTATGGCTGTCGTTAGGGGTAGTTTGGAGCCCTTAAAAATCCGACCGGTCTAACTACAAAACTTCGATATCGCCCATGGGTTGTGAAGGTCAGATGGCAGTCGCTTCACGGAAAATATCGAAGTTTAGCCGAATCACAGTTAGACTGGAAAGCCGACCCCAACTAAGTTGGGAAAAGGCTGATGATGATGAGTGAATGATGAATTAAGGACCTTTCATGTTGCTGACAAGATTTGATAGACATGTGTGCTTTACTCTTGTTACGGTTGTTACCGTGACATAGATAGTTTGAAATTTTCACATATCTCGTATTTCACAACAACCAAACGGTATTCTACCTTCTATTAATGATTTAAGGTCTTGGCTACGCGCTAACCAAGACATCTGTGCATGGATAATTTTGTTGTGATGATATGCCCCAGTTCGGAGCTCATGGAGTTCCATAATGTCGTTACCTGAGCTCATTGTTTGATTTAAGACGCTTCGGAGCTTTTTTCTGTCAGACTAATACGTTATTTTCAGTAATCAACCACTTATCGTTCCGTTACAAGTTGTTTTTGGTGTCAATGAACTTTATTCTCAATTCATTTGGCATTGGATTTAAGACATCGTAAAGCTCAAGACCCATAGACCAACCGGTACCGCAGGTCCGAAATTCGTTGCTTTGTGTCAAGACCAAATGTTGTGTCGTTCGTTGGGGGAGGCCTATGCCCAGCAGTTGGCATCAATTGGTTGAAATGATGATTTTTTTTTCTCAACGTTATATTTTTATACAACAACCAAGACCTACCTTCTTCAGTGACCATGAAAACAGTAATACGAAACTAGTTTTATATTCATGGCCAGTAATTTTGGTTGCATTTTGGTCTGCATGGTCTGCAGATTTAATTACTGTCTTTTACGAGTACATTAACACACAACCATTCAAAGTTGAAATTCTCACAACCACGACAGATCCCTACAACAGGACGACATACTACTAAATAGAATTTCTGCAGTCCAATCTAAGTAACAAACAGTAAATATTAACATGATTTGTATTAGCTAAACAAATCCCAGTACCTACGTAAACAAAATGTTAATCTACATACAATACGTTCTAAAACCCATCCCATTGGCTGATTGACAACGGAGATAAATGCTTTCCCACTAATACGAGCTAAACGCTAATAAATCAATACCGGCTAACGGGTCCCGGATCAAAAGCCGGTATGCCGCGCCCGTGCACCCATTGATCGAACGTTGATAACACGTGAAATTACTCCGCAAATTCAGGGTAGCAAATATTATTATGAATTACGAATTGAAGACACACCTTTTTCTCTGAATTACTTGAAAGGTAGTATAGTACTTGGAGGTACTTGGAGGGTAGATATGTTTGTGCGTAATGCTTCATACTTAGTTACTCTGTGAGAGTTTTTTTTCGATCGCCTTACATCCATTGCCTAGGACGGACGTTCCTGGTACAACCTCAGAAAGATGACTCCAGGTTTACCAGAACTTAGTCCGTTGATAGGCAGGCGCCCGTCGGCCAACATTGTCTACCTATGTTGCCTTTGTCAAGGAGCGGCTGTCGGGTGTCATTCCGCATCTTAACGGTGATCCGTCTTCTTTGTGGCTAAAATAGTTTAAAGTTTTTGAAATATGTGATTATTTGTATTTTTCAGCGTGTTATAATATCTACCCGCAGCAACCCCTGAGGAGCCGTTTAAGCATCTTCAGGGCCTCTCTTCGTACGTTGATCTGCAGGTGTAACCTTGCAGGTGAGAATAGCTTGGGACTTAGAGTTTCAAGCTATACATATATCCTTGTAAATTAGTTACGAGGCTTTAAAACGAGAGTAGGTCTACAGATGCTAAAAAACAAAAAGTTACGAGCACTAGCGAATCGCCCCATCTGCATTCTAAGGAAAACTACATTCAAAAACGGATCAAAATTCTTAACCCGCTAATGCTGATTCGAATAATTCCGGATTAGAAGCACACGGTGACATTCAAGTTGAGGAATAATACAATACGGAGCCGTGGAGCTCTGCAAGCCTTTAATCCTTAAAGTACCTACCTATATTAAGTTACTACAGCAAGCGTAACGCGTTTTCCGGTTAAAGAATAATTTCCTTTGTCGCTATGCTAAAATAAGATTATTAAAACTAGCATCGGCTAGCAACATACTGATGTAAAAGTATTTTAGGTATCTAAACTATCATGGTCGTTCATATTACTATTGGTTTATTCGGGATTTTTACCATGTAACATATTATTGAGTCTCCGATATTTCGGATATAATATCGGAAACTCAATAATATGTTACTACTAATAGTAATAAAAGTATTTTAGTTTATGCCCAGAGGGAAAATGGTTATTGTTTATTTATTTATTGTACCCTTACGTGTGCTTCAAGCTGTAATCCTCATATTTGAAATCTCAATGAAAACGAATTTTGACAACGCTAAAAAATAGTCATGAAATAGTCATAAATAGTCGTACATGTAAAAAAAATAGTCGTACTATAGTTTCGGCGTTACAGCTATAAGTTAATGAGGATTATGGATTGACCGTCAAGCTGTAATCCTCATCTCTGGTGCAAGCAAACGGTAAAGCCTATCGAATTGGTTTAGGTTCCAAAAAATAGTCATGAAATAGTCGTAACGACATGCCAAATCTCAGAAATAGTCCTTCAAAGGTTCCAGAGATATAAAGGTAACCTGATGAGGATTATGGCTTGAACATTTGAAAAGTTCAACTTTCTCCGGAACGCCTGCGATTTTCGGTTTAAAGTTTATGCCAAAAAATAGTCGTGAAATAGTAGTATGAACGACTTTGAATTTGAACTGCTTTTATTGGAAAAATAAAAAGTTTTCGTTTGCCCTACATTTGTTATCAATTTTGTACACGACTGTACTCCATACAGTCGTGTACAAAATTGATAACTTCATATGATATTATTGTGAAACATTTATAATTTGTATCCTTATTTATTACAATAGAAAGCTTGCAAATACGCACATAACTTGTATAAATCTCAGTACATATATGTTTATATCACAGCAATTAGTTTTGATCACAAATATCACAGTTAGTTCAATATCTGTTGGTGTGGGATTAGTTCATTCAGTTTGTTTCTAGAAAATTTCAATAGATAACGCTGAGTGCATTTTCTAAAATCACAAATTCCATAAACGAATCCGACACCAACAATATCAAAAACTTTTAATTACTTATATAGAATAAAAGTATAGTACTAACTAAATTAAGTACCTATTAAAGTGTAAACAATCAGAATATCTTGTCATTGTCTTAAAAACTTACTACTACAAAAAAGTTTTAATCACAATAATCACAGTTCTTCCAGCACCAATCGATATTTTAAAATGTAGACAAAAGAGTTGCAAACTTTTATATCAATTGCATTATTAAAAAATCTACTTCTTATGATGAAGTTAAATCAATAATAAAAAATATATTTGGTACCTCAACGGACAGGAAACACATGAGATTTATACAAGTTATGTACGTATTTGATTTCGATTGTAATAAATAAGGATACAAATTATAAATGTTTCACAATAATATCATATGAAGTTATCAATTTTGTACACGACTGTACTCCATACAAATGTAGGGCAAACAACAACTTTTTTTTTTCAAATTAAAGCAGCTCAAATTTATAGTCGTTCATACGACTATTTCACGACTATTTTTTGGCATAAACTTTAAACCGAAAATCGCAGGCGTTCCGGAGAAAGTTGAAGTTTTCAAATGTTCAAGCCATAATCCTCATCAGGTTACCTTTATATCTCTGGAACCTTTGAAGGACTATTTCTGAGATTTGGCATGTCGTTACGACTATTTCATGACTATTTTTTGGAACCTAAACCAATTCGATAGGCTTTACCGTTTGCTTGCACCAGAGATGAGGATTACAGCTTGACGGTCAAGTCATAATCCTCATTGACTTATAGCTGTAACGCCGAAACTATAATACGACTATTTTTTTTACATGTACGACTATTTATGACTATTTATGACTATTTATGACTATTTCATGACTATTTTTTAGCGTTGTCAAAATTCGTTTTCATTGAGATTTCAAATATGAGGATTACAGCTTGAAGCACACACCCTTAGATCAAAAATACTATAAATATTGGATTCAGTACAAATACAACGTGGAATCTTGGCACTCGAATACTATATAGGTAAATATTACAAATACCATCTATAAAATAAACAAGATTGTACATTGATGGTTGACATAGAAATAATTCGTAATAATTAATACAAAAGCATTAATGTACAGCGCCGTTGTCGCATCCCTCGAGAGTCAGCAAGCGGAAGCGCCCAGGTGTGCAATGACCGAGGTGAAGTGGTGCCGTTTTTAAAGCACTGATCGGTAGTCTAGGTATTTTTGATCTAAGATTGTACCTATACCTACAGTGTCCGGTAAGGGTAATTAAACATACACGGTATTAAACGTAAATTTTACGGTTATATATGACTTCAAAACTCGAAGATACCTGAACTGATTCAAAACATTTTTTTTCATCGAAGTGTGTTGAGCAGTTTGGAAAAGAAAACGCTTTACAAGTGAATTGAAGCGTGATCTTGACTCGTTATACTCTAAGATCGCTAATATTATTCAAAGCACGATGATGACCCGGTTTGACTTGCCTCGCAGTACCCGGTTGCCGGTTAAGCTCCCATCTCGTGTTTGATGTTTTATACGGATTTTAACAGGTCAACACACACAAACACACATATATGTGTGACCCACAGAATCACGTCTATATTTCCGAAGGGGTAGACAGAACTATTTATTACGCCCTACTGGGAAATTGCTTGACTCCGGGCATGTCTGGCAGCTGAGATTGACTTAGACCAGTAGTAAGTACTATGAGTAAGTAAGTACTAGTTAATTTGAGTTTGAGTTTGACTCCTAATTCCTTAGTAGGACTAAAAGCACCACCTCAGTATTCAGTTCACATAGCTCAGCTTAAATATCGTTTTATTTTATTATTTACTAGTCCCGCTTGACAAATCATGTACTTTACTAACAAAACCTTCCTCGTGAACCACTCTATTCATTGGTGAAAACCGCATCAAAATGCGTTGCGTAGTTTTAAAGATATAAGCATACATAGAGGCAGACAGACACCGGGAAGCAGGTTTGTTTTATACTATACCTATGTTATGATTTAACCCCTCGACTGTTTTACGAACATACCTGGCTCAATTAAAAACACCAACTTCCTATGACCATATAGAATGCGAACCCAGGATGGCAGATCCAAAGATAATATGTCCAAGTGGGGTTGCATTGACACTAAAGAGAACCAGTTTGAATGTGGCTTATCACCACAAACCATCAGCCACATGATGTCATATCCGGGTTGCCCAGAGTCGTGCACTTTAGATGAACTGTACGAGGCGAGGCCAAATGCGATTAGCGTCGCAGAGCACTGGGCCAAGACAATATAATCATCATAGTGTTGACTATCGACACGAGAAGAAGAAGAAGATGATCACCGTCCAGCTCCAGCATCAGCAGATTTTTCGAAAACATAATATATTGTTTAAAAAAAAAAATTAACTTGCAAGAATTGGTCTCAGACAGCCGAGACGGGTTAACAGATACATACATTTTTGACTGTCCTGCCTTCGTATGTCACCCAACACGCATTAGCGAACTTGACATAACTAGGTCACTGGGTGTAACTGATAAAAATAAGGCGACATTACATTCACAACTTAGTGCTTTTCCTAAGTTAATTCTCAAAATTTTCCAGCTAGTAAACTTTGATAAATCATTCTCGAAAAGGAAAATAGTTAAAAAAATATTTTTCATCTCTCATGCTCTGAAAGTGGGTCATTACTTACCTGATATGCGGGTTGAAAGTGATACATTTCGGCCCTAGGGCGGAAAAGTAAAACAAAAAATATCAGTACATCTTGAGCCGATGACAAAAACGTATACTGCCAATAGTTCGATTAAGTCAATACATGAATTATTTAATAATGCCCAAATTTCATAATATTATTTTATCAATCAAATCTATTTTAAATTTAAGTCCATAATTTTTAATTTAAAGAACAATATATATACAAGGAACAGGAAAATTAAGTTTAAAACAACCTAAATAAACAACAAACTATACTATCTTAAACTAAAATAAATATGTCAATACAACATTCTGGTTTTTGAATGCCTTTGTTACCGTGGTACCATTATATAGTACCAGTAATGGTACTTTGGCAATTTTGATTTGCCGTTGAACCATTCATGGTACTATGGATTTTAGTTTTTGCCGTGGTACCATCGTTGGTACTGTGGTAATTTTTATTCACCGTTGTACCTTTACATTAGTTTACATACAACAATATCGCTGTTTGCCACCTACATAGTTCACCTGGTTGTACCACGGGTAAATTTTATTCCCCGTGGTCCACCGCAGTTTAACTGGGTGTACCATGGGAATTAATGTTTTCCCGTAGTCCACCTTAGTTCACCTGGTTGTACTACGGGTAATTTTTTTCCCCCGTGGTCCACCTGTACAAGATAATATATTGTACAGGCATCAGGCATACAACCTTCATACAAACTATTTCCAGAGCGATAATACAAGTTATACCTGCGAGTTTCGAGTGCGAATAAAAGTGTCCAGTGACTTTAAGTGGAGCTTTAAGTGAAGTGTAAATTAGTGTGTTATAAATAATGTGTTTCGTGGTAAATTTATCGGCATTTTAATTCCGTAGAACCCCGGCTCGTAACAATAATATACAACTTACCCGATTGAATGTTTGAACTCATTATTCTAAAAAGTACCAGGCGATCATAACAGAATAGGAGGTTCTGGTTGTAACTTACTTGTATGTTTGTAACCGACTCTTTTGGTTTCGATTTTGCCCCTTCGTCCACGTTCATAACCAAGATTTCATAACTGGTTATGAATATAGATTTTTTTTCACTGTTTCATAACCAGTTATCAAACAATACTTTTTTTCCTCCTATTCTGTTATGATCGCCTAGTACTTTTTCGTAATAATGAGTTCAAACATTCAATCGGGTAAGTTGTATATTATGTTCCACTTTTTTGTTCCATCAAACATAGTAGAACTAGTGGGAAAAAAAGTTCCCAGAAGTTCTACGGTAGAACTGTTTAGTAGAACTAATGGGAACGAATCGTGCCGAGAACTTTCGAGTACCTTCCATAATATTCAACCAATATCAATATAACCAATATTTGAAATAAAAGTATTTTTTTAATAAATAATGTCAGCGGTAAAAGTAGTATAAAATTACATGGAACTACTGGGAATAATCCGATTGAATTACATTTTGGTTATTATTTATATTTCCTTAATTTACCATGGTTAACAATAGATGTCATTTGCATTGGTACCTTCGATGTAATAGAACGACGGCAAACAATAATTGCCATAGTACCATTACTGGTACTATTTAATGGTACCACGGTGAACAAACGTTTGAATGGTCGTAAACAAAAAAGAGTTGAGTTACAGTAAAATAAAACGTAAATAGCACAAACAATAATTATTTGGACAGTTATACGTTAAAATACTGATAATAAAATACTACTATTTTAAGGTTGAGACTCCGACTAAACCTGATTAAATCGCCCGCCGTAACGCGACAAATCATTAAAGAAATACTCTATAGCGCTCCAAAAAAATATGTGCGTGAAAAAATTAACTGAAGAAATTAAAAAACTGAAGACTATTTTGCATGGAAAAATATAACTAATGACAAGGCGGTATGATCAAAAGACTACAGCCTGCCCTGAAAAAAGCGCGAATGAAAAACAAAAGTTTAATAAAATAGGCGTAAAGTACAATACTTGATACGTGATCAATCTCTATTGTTATAATTTTTTTATTTGATTTTTTATTTGCTTTCCTCGTATTGATATAATGAAAAGTAGAGTGTTTAACTCGGGTGAAAACACCCATTTCTGCCTCGTACTATTGGCGCTCGAACGTATCTACTTTTTTGTATTAAAAAAAATAAAAATATTAGGTTGAACGAAACGAAAAAAGTATTTTTCATCTCTCAGGCTCTGAAAGTGGGTCATTGTTTACCTGATATGCGAGTTGAAAGTGATACGTACATTTCGGCCCTAGCCTCGTGTAACGAAGATAGTCTTCTTCCCTACCAGATTAGGTGATTTCCACTGAATAGTAATAAATAAGAACACTTAGTATGATTTTATACATATAATGTTTGAGATAACGAGTTACAAGTAATAATGCCACGGCCTTGGGTCGTGGATGATAAATGATTCTAGATAATGTTAGGTATTTAGTTTAGTATAGGTTACAAGTGGGTCTGGGCGTGGATACCCTCTCGCTGGAGACCATGCTTCAAGCCATGGTCTCCAGCGGGAGTAGGTGGAACGCGGCCGTGTCCTTCTGCGAGCAAGTCGTGCTCGCGAAGGAGGCGGCCGAGAGGGAGAGGGAGCGTGCCCTCCCCGCCGAGTTTCGTAGTCAGCGGCGAGGCCGCCGCAGACTCATCTACGCCCAAGACCATCGACCTCCATGATCGGGGCCTGAGGACGGCGGGATCGCCACCCGTCGTCCTTACAGAAGCAGGCTAGAAGGGTTGCGTGCTGCGGGGCCTTTGCCCCATAGCACGCAACCAGATTCACTCACTGACGCGGGATAAAACCCTACCCCCAACGACGCGGGATTCTCATCCCGACCCAACCCCCGCAGAGACCACAGAGGTGGTCAAAGTCCGCCGGGCGCCACTGGAAATACGTTCTGCTTGTAACCAGAGACGCCCGGCAACGGACGTTAGAGCGGCCGCGGCCTTGGTCGCGGAACTAAAAAAAAAAAAAAAAGTATAGGTTACAGGCTTCAGGTCCGAGGCAGGTGCTGTAAGGTAGACAGCAACTTGCCTGGATATATTGTAGGTCGCGCAGAGAGGTCGAATGACGTGTGTCATTCGTTTATATAGTGCCCCCTTGTCGCGGGGGGCGCAAGCAGTGCGCTTCTCATCGGTGTGACGTAGCACATCGATGTCACACTTGTAAGGCCCAAGACATTATTTGTTTAGTTTCCGCTATAACCCAAAGGACCTTTTAAAAGGATTATATTTTAAAGATGTTCAGGCCCAAACCAAAAAAAATGGAAATTTAAGTTCTATACGATTTTTTTTTTAAACATTTTATATAAGGTGAATATTCATAACTTCCAAAGGACCTACTGTGAAAGTTTCAGCTTCATATCTTTGATCCTTTTAAAAGGCCCGTGGGCTTATATTAGATAACTAGGTACCAGTAATTGAACCTTATGAAGTACTTCGGGTCGTTGAGTTAAAAAAAAACATTACTGTTAGAAATGAAAAAGACATTTGTTAATAACGAAAAAGACCACCTTGTGGGTACAAAACATAAATAATATCCTTATATCTAATATCTAATTATTTAAATTTCAGTCTTCAATAATTATTTAAATTCAAGTCACAATCAAACTTTTCGTTATGTTTTAGGTTTAGTTTTCCGTATGAAACGTATTGTAGCAGTTTCTTTCTTTCGTGAGACAAAGGTATACATTGCATTTACTGCATCGGAATTTAGTTTTTTTATTACAGCCTTCTTTGCGACATTTGTTTTGAATGTCGGTAATCTCTGGTAAGTGTGATGCGTTTTTTTGCGTAGTTTACGTGGAGGTAATGAAACGAGAAACTTACGGCCTCTTTTACTGGTTACTGTTGCCTCTTTTACTGTTGACCTCCCGAGTGAAGACCAAATCTTCACTCGGGAGGTTATCATCACTCGAATCATCAGATTGTTTCTGTATGCTTTTTAGTAATATGTGCTGCTAATTCTAATTTGTACTGCCTTAACTGTTGAATTTTTTTTACAAGTACTTTATGATCCAGTTCTTGTTTCTTAAACATTAACCATGAATTAGAAACAGCTAAATCAATCATATGTGCTGTAAATTTTTGTGTCCACTTTTTTGTCCTATATCGGAAGGGGCTAACCGCTAGCAGGCGATCAGCCAGGTCAACTCCTCCCATATTGTTGTTTTAACTTTAGACAACTTCAGGCCTATTAATGGTTTCATACCATCTGTTCTTTTTGCTCCATCTTTCACAAGTATCAATATTTTGATTTGCATAAATTATTGATAAAAGAACAATACCTTTGCTATCGTACCATTTCGTAACAGCAACATCATCACTAAGGTTAACTACGACCTGCATTGTCCCTCTGCCCATCCGCTTCATATCTCGGTCTTCGTGTAGTATAGGCCTAACAGGAGCAGGTATACGATTTTTCATCAACGTACCTGCACACATTATCCGTTTAGATAGCAGTTCTTTAGCTATTCGTATACCATTAAAATATCGGTCAAAATATACTACGTGGTCTGGAACTAAATCCGGCCTAAATTTCCACAGTCGATCTTTTGCTTTCACTTGCTGCGGAATATCTTTGTCGAAAACAAATTTGATAGAATTTCGAAGCACAAAAAATCTGTTTCTGGCCATATGGTCTGCTATGAGAGCAACCCTATATTCGTATTGTCAGTACATTCTCAACTGAGGGTATTGGATGCAAGATATAGCTAAAGTGATGCTAAGATATATGTACATTTCCGGCAGTGAGAGATTGAGGCAATGTCTATGTTTTGCTAGGTATGTCTGATTAGTTTTCGAAACAATTAGGTTAATTAATTCGTAATCAATGTAATATTTAAAATAATCAAATTTATCTGCAAATAATTCTGGATCAATCGGCAAATAAGAAGGTTCTATACGTGCGATAATATTGGGGTTAAAATTTTTGACAGACCATTCCCAAGATCTTGTCAGTTGAGGATGACGTTGTCGCGTTTTGGTTACTAGTCACGCTACTTGAAGAGTTGGTACCAGCACGCCCTGCCGCTGCCTCCCGCTAAATCTTCGAGTACCACCACTCCCGCGTCGCTATACGCGACCTCGGCCATTCCTTTGCAATGTAGCTGTAGAAGCTATATCTTCATCATCAGATATATCAATCTGTGAATCTGAATGGCTGCATTCTAAATCCGAAGCCCTAATACTCGACGAACCCGAGTCCGAAAAATCTTGTATACTTGGTGATTGATTTGTAGGGTCAGATGCTAGCTCGTCGTCAACTGCATTATAATCTTCTATTTCTGAATCATTTAATAATTCAGCTATTTGGTCATTTTGCATACCCGAAAACATCGAAATGGATTCTGAACGAAATAAAGAATACTTACTCATATTATAAACGCGGAAGTTTGTATAAATGTTTGTACTATTTCAAACCACTGGATGGCTTTTGATGAAACTTAACAATATTAAAGCTTATACATCCGAATAACACATAGCCTGCTTTTTATCCCCGACATAGGTTCCAATAGGAGCGGGAACGAGTCACGGGTGAAGCCGTAGGCGTCCTCTAGTAATTATGTACTGTACTGTATAATGTACTGTAAGTAATGTAATAGGTTTAAATTTGTACGTCTTTAAAACCCTATTTATAGGTTTAAAATACTTGTATGTTTTTCACATTAATGCCCACGGTACTTTTTATAGGCTTCAAAAGTTTGGAAGATTCAAAACCATTGTTTTCGATACTAAATCACAAAACTTTCTTGGTGGTACCACGCGAAATACCCACGTGATCACCTTTAGAGTAAATCAGCACAACTTCCGGTTACGGATAAAATTAACCTCTGGGTGTCGCATTAAATGTCAAATATTTGTTTGGCGGGTTATTTAAATGCAAAATTGGTCACTATAAAATTCAACCTTTTTATAGGACTTGGGTCTGTATGAGTAGCGTGATACGGCCCCTGCCACGGAAGTTCAATTAAACGACAGAAAAACAATTAATATCACTTTAATAGCAGGAACCTAGTTTTATACAATAATAGTAGCTACTAGTGTGTCGGTCGGATAGGATCACATATATTGTTTACGGAAGTGTCCGGTGCACTTAACTTGTGGGTCCACGGGCGACGGCGGTCGGCCGGCGGGATCCGCTGGTGTCCTCCAATCAAGCTTGTTCTTTATCAGGCCGAGATGCTCCGGGTTGAAGGCCACGGAGCGACGGCGCAGCTTCAGGCTGCTCAGTAGTTGCAGTCTTTACAATTTGGCTTATCTAAGCCCCAAGGTAGTTCTGGAATAGACACAAGCAGCGGATTAGCGGATTAGCGGTTCTAACACCTTCTAGATGTTTCGATCTTAGGGATGTGACTCAACGCAAACCATGCCTCGTCGAGGCATTCACATCGTAACAAGCGGTAAAAAATTGTCTTGGGTCTGAGTACATAAGTTATTTGACCCTATAAAAAGGCCATTGGGTCTTACGAGGCTAGGGCAGAAAAGTAAAAAAATTAAGCACATCTTGAGGCGACGGCAAAGACGTATACAGCCAAAGTTCGATTAAGTCAATACAACACTCTGGTTTTAGAAATGGTGATAAACAAAAATGAGTTAAATTACAATAAAATAAACGCCAAAATATCTGTTAGTACCAAAATATCTCGTCAGAAATGGGAGGCTTTCATCCCTTGGTTAACAATCTACTATTTATGTAGATCAAGATTCAAAAACATCAATCAAATAAGTTCAATTTAATGTATCTAGTCAAATCTAGTGTCTTTACAAACCAGTTTTGTGCTATATTTATCATCATCATCGAGCCCTTTTCCAAATCAGTTGGAGTCGGCTTTCCAGTCTAACTGTGATTTAATAAAATGAACAAACAATAAGTGTGGGCGGTAAATTTCATTTAACCAGAGCATCGTTCGCTGATTGGCTGGTGCGCCTTTTGCAGCTGAGGTTGGCTTCGATCACTAAGATCTTGGCTCCCAATCTGTAGTTAGTGCTAAAAAATAGTTTTATTTAATCACAATTCCGCACTAGTCGCTACACAAAAATTGCAAAACATGACGTACATTTTACTCGCAGCTTTCATTAAATTAAATCCTTAATTCATTATGAATCTCGCTACTATGTATGTGACCCGCTCCAGTGTAGGGTTGCCAACGGGCAATAGATTTTATTTTGTTTTGAGTAGTGGCAATACTGTGCTTATAAAATCATCACACTACGATTAATAATAACCGTGGAGTAATAAAAATGTTGTAAAAACGAGACCGGTATCGAAATCACGGGCGTTCGTCAGGAGTGTGCTTATAAATTGCATACCTAATTTCTTAAGTACCGAGTCGTTTAATAAACCATGCACCAAGTATCATGCACCAAGAGTACTTTATTTGCACAGAAATATAACCTACTCATCAAGGTTAGAGAACGTTATATAAATACACTTAAAAGTACAATACAATGACATAGGGAATCCAGTGCGTTACTAATAAATACTTACCATTATAAAATACTAATTTGGTTTCAGTGGCTCTTATTGTGGTCGTTGCTCTTTTAACGTCACTTTAATGACCCATAAATGAGTTACATAAAAAAATCAAATACTGACAGCCCTGATATCAACTAACCCGCAGAGATTATGCAGTAAATTGCAACATGTCTGGTCTTATACGTTCCCGTGTAGTGGCAGAGTTAATTATCTATTCAGCTATCCACGTTACTGTATTGTTATGTACTTACTAGAATTTATATTATACTACATCAAACAGGCCTGATGTACCTAAGTACCAGAACGACAAAACGGGCCACCTCTCCACAACATGAAGGATTATATATGCCCCAGCTTATATAAAAAAAGACCTGCATGATCCATAAACTGAAAGATATCAGAATCGTGCTTTTTGACGCTAAGTGGGAAAGAGTTAAGGCAAAAGAGAGAGAGCTACAGCAACCGCGCTCAAATGGCTGGCATATATTTGGACACGCCCAAGATTGCCCATTTAATATACTACTAACACCGGGCGCCACTCGAAATACCTCCTGCTGCGTATTAGAGACGCCCGGCAATGGACTTAGGAGGACCGCCTGCGCTCTGATTTAAAAAAAAATGTAACATTGAGAGTGATGTATCGCCAGTTGACTGACAATGACGAAGTAATATTAATTGTAGTTAATATTACAGTTCAATATTACATTATTAGTTTAGTAACAGCTGGTAAGTATAAATTCAATGTGTTACGGATAATTATTTAACTACTAGTATGCCCCGTTCAGTTCTAACAGCTGATATGCAAACATACCGTAGCTAAAATATTGGATAGAAACAGGAGTTACTTGGCGAAAATCCATGACAAAACAATGGTAAGTAAAATGTTTTTAAGAAAACCGTATAAGAAAACCGTAATACCGTAGCTACCTATAAAATTTTAACATCAATGTTAACCTATTCAAATATTGCAGGATAATATTTAAGACTATCTGAAACCCGCATCTCCGCTCGCGTAGAGTAACTAGAATAACCAGCGTCGTCAAAATGTGTCATCATAATTGGGTCATGTGACATTTTCTGCGATATCATTGGTTTTTTTTTTTTTTTTAATATTTAAGTCGACAAATTGACGCCACCCGCCTGATGGTAAGCTGAGGCGATGTCTGGCAATTGAGGGGGACTCTCACAGCACACAGGAATACTATAGAGAGTGGCCCTCAACTTGACGACCCAGTAATGTGCCTCTTCACGCTTTGCTTAAAGAACCCAGGGTTATATGTTGGAGGAAGCACGTGCGCAGGCAGGGCGTTCCAAGCCACCATCGTTCGGCAGAGAAACGAACGTTTAAAACGCTCGATTCTCGCGAAGACCGTTTCCACGGTATGAGAGTGACATCTCTGCCCGGCACGCGTTGTTCGGGATCGGAAGGGAGAGGGTGGGATCAGGTTGAAAAGCTCTTCAGAACACTCACCGTGGTAAATACGGTAGAACGCGACCAAGGAAGCAATTGTTCGGCGCTGGGCTAGCGGCTCTAAGTTTCCCGTTACCTCCGGACAGTCTATAATGCGAACAGCGCGTCGCTGCATAGCGTCGAGTGCGTCCAGCAAATACTTCGCGGAGCCGTCCCAGAGGTGAGAGCAGTATTCAACGCAGGGTCTAATCTGCGTTTTGTATAGCAGACACCTCTGGTGCGTTGTAAAGAATCGCTTTACCTTGTTCAGTATTCCTAGTTTCCGCGAAGCTAACCCAATACATCTCTCAATGTATTTTGTGTTATTGAGCTCTCGACGAACGTCTATGCCAAGGATGTCTAGATTGTCCTTCATTGGTAATATTGCATTCTGAAGAGTGGGTAGGGGAAGGAAGGAAAGGGGATTTTTTCGCTGTAAATGCACACGCCTGTGTTTTGTGGGCATTGAACTCGACCAAGTTCTCGGCACCCCATTGGGAGATACTGTCGAATAAGCGTGGTTAAAAGCCATTCGACTTTAGTTGACACTAAATAAAAAAAATCATGTTTTATGTGTACTTTGTGACCTATATGAATAGGTCACAAAGCACACAGAAGCAAGGCACTACGTGAGTGATTCTACATGCACATTTACTGCCAGATTCCCAAATCATAGAGCCTGCGAGAAATAATCTGGTAAGAAATCTCACGGCCACTCCTAGTACTGAAGTAAATGTAAGTTTGTTATCTGGGTTACGAATGTAGGTACATAACTAAATGCAGTCCGAGTTCCGAACTTTGAAATGAACATAGTTTTCCAGACTTTCTAGTTCACAAGTCGCTATAGACCGTCCAGTGCAGAATTAAGTTTTCCTTTGAGACTTTGAACTAGAGCCGTAACCGTGCGACAACACTCCCGTGGTCTGGTTTTCTGAAACAAAAATCTTGTAATATCTCCTTCTTAACTGTTAATTAGATTATCAAAAATTAGCAACAGTGCAGCGCAGATTTTCAATGTTTTAAACTAGACGGGTCCGACTGACATTAATACAAAAGGTGAAATGTTTCATCCCTTTATTGGTATACAGCAAGTCTAGTGAAAAAAAATATGAGAATTGAATACAACAAGTCATCTATTTGGTCTCAAACTAAGAAGAATTACAAGTACTGCGACTTACTTATAGACGTTCAACTGACTACGTCACCGAGGACATTATTATTTATAATCAGAAAGTTAAAATAAGTGTCTAAGATGGTACCTAAATTAGTATTCTCATACTCCTCGCCCTCTTTGTTCACAAACAGTTAGAACTCAATCGAATTTCAATAATGGGTACTTAATAACCCAGATATTTCAACAGTTCCTTTGGCTTATTGGCTTATTGCTGCCAATATTAGCCGAAAGGTCCATAAACTGCATCGGTAAACGATTGACCTTAAATATTAACGCTATCGACTGGGACTATTGGGACAATAATTATCGTATTTAATTGAATAGATACTACTTGCAGTTTCATTTATTAGGTTGTTAATGATTTCCGAAGCTATGCCAAAAATAGGCACCATGCTTAGATATTTTCCGTAACTTAGCACTTAGATATTTTCCGTAAACGACTGCCATCTGACCTCCACAACCCTGTGGGATAAAGTTCGTAGTTCAGTCGGTTTTTTTAGCACTAACTAACCGTAATGACTGGCACAGTATGCTTTTAATTTTGGTGGTAATTTGACCAATATCTTTGTACTCTTGTTTCCTTAAAAACTTACTTTTTTAAACGCCCTTCTCCGCTACCACTATCGAGCGCTCTGCTAAAAGAACAGGTGGACTGGACTGCAACACACAAAGTAAAGTATCAATCAAAGAAAGGACATGCTTCAATATCTTCTTCTTCTTCTTTTTTTAAAAACGTGTCTCCATCGATGTTCATCGATGATTTCGCCAATGTCAAGGTAATGCTTGCTTAGTTGATAGTCCCGCACAGAAGAAGTAGTTATTCGTAACTAGCTCCAGGTGCAGGACAAGAAAAGTTGTTCTGTATGTCAGTGTCTGGAACCCGATTTTTGCGGAGCGCCAGAGGTATCCTAAAAAGCCACCAGCCACGCAACGCACTCAGCAATAATCGAATTCCTGCTTCAAGTTCACACACGCGACCGACGTATTTTCTGTACGTGTCATACTTGTCACTGTCACCTATGTCAAACTGTATTTCCGTGGCCATCGTCACCACCAGAGACTTGGGATGGCGCTCGTTTCGCTCATGTTGTGAAATTTTTTTATAACATATCTGCAAAGTGAGCTATGCATAAATAAAAAAAACAATGAAAAGAGTGTGCTTAGAAGACCCTCGACTGATGTAAAACGTCTTGAGAGAAAGAAAATGTGTGCTCGCACCTCTCTCTTGCCTCTGTATTAATATACAAAACGTAACTCTCCCACACTTTTAGTAACTACTTATGACACTTTTCGTCATGCATTCACTAGCTTACTCCCCAAGTTACGCTTGCTGAAAAAGTTTTACTTCAATAATATTCATATTTCTCAACCATTAAAACGTTCCTTGATCTCAGGTTGAATAAAATATTCATTATCAAATCTAATTGCACTTATGTCTCGTCTCTTTAGTCCTTCTCAATAAGAGAATAAATTACCAGCAGCAAAAATGACAATTGAAATCAATTCGTTTGAATCTAAAGATTCCTTGACTTGCTCAAGTGATGAAATTTAAGCTTAATAAGAAAGTTTGCCGTCAGAACATTCAATTAATATCGAGACGGATCCAATTAGAGGAGTTTTAATATTTTTTTAATGGCTTCCCATTACAATAGGGAATTTGATTCGGCACTAGATTCCCCTCAGTGATCTTGGTCGTAGAATACCTTCAAACAAAAACATTTGAAATTATTGTTTTTTATTTTTAATAACAACTAGGGTTGCTAATTTTCGTAATGCATTTAAAAATTTTAGAAATCGAACGCGTTATGAACTAGTCAATCGGAAAACAGGGCTGTCAACACAATTATGGAGGTGTTCTAATTATGTGTGATTTTTTTTTTATTTACTAAATAACATTTTGCCCATCTGTCTATTGGTTTATAGCCGAAACAACAATCTTTCAAATGCCTAGGGCCTTTCGCTGCTTAGCTAAGGCCGTAAGGAGTAACTTAAGCTATTTTTTATCCTGATTCGTAGGTCACACTATAAGTTTTGCGTAACTTAAAAAAACAACATGTTAAAACCAAAATATTATGTTTGTTGCTTTTCAAAATACTCTCCTTTACATTTTAAACTATTTTTCATACGATCGAACCATTTTTTAAAACAGGAGGACCACAGATCTGAAGGCATGTTTTCTACGTGCTGATTGAACGCTATCACTGCCTTTTCGGAGTTGGTAAAAGTGAAACCTCTCATCAAATCTTTGATTTTGGGGAAAATACATAAATCACAGGGTGCTAGGTCGGGGCTATGCGCAGGATGGGTGACGAGTTGTACTTTTTCGGAAGCTAAAAATGACTTTGTTTTGTTGGTCGTGTGTGAAGAATCGTTGTCATGATGTAGGAGAACGCGGCTTTTGGGTCGTCTTTCGCGAACTTTTTCTAAGACCCTGGGTAAACAAATGGTAGAATACCACTCGGCATTAACACTCTTTTGATCTTCAAGTGGAATTGTACAGATGGTGTGAAGAATCGTTGTCATGATGTAGGAGAACGCGGCTTTTGGGTCGTCTTTCGCGAACTTTTTCTAAGACCCTGGGTAAACAAATGGTAGAATACCACTCGGCATTAACACTCTTTTGATCTTCAAGTGGAATTGTACAGATGGGACCCGTAGCTGAGAAAAAAAAGTGATCATTTTTTTACCAACGTTTCTCGCCTGCCTCACTTTTGTTGGCTTGTTCTCATTTTCAAACACCCATTCACAAGATTACTGTTTGTTTTTTGGGTTCAAAACAATAAATCCATGTTTCGTCTCCTGTGACAATATCATATACAGCATTAGAATGTCCGTGGTCGTACTTCAGTAGCATCTGTGAGCACCATTCCACGCGAGCCCGCTTCTGCTCCGCTGTCAGTTCATGAGGGATCCAACGACAACAAAGTTGCCGAACTTTCAATTCTTCGTGTAAAATTTTCTGGATTTGACTCATACCAATCCCCAGTAGTCCTCGAATTGTCTCATAGGTAATCTGCGGGTTTTCTTCAATTAACCGCTTAACAGTAGCCACATTATTTTCGTTGACGGCAGTTGAAGGCCGCCCTTCACGAAATTCGTCATGTAAAGAAACTCGACCTCTCTCAAATTCAGCAAACCATCACGGTGCTCAAACAAGGTGTTTCTCTCCCAAAAGCATTTTGAAGACGAGCGGCACAGTCTTGCGGAGAGAGAGAACTTTTAAAATCATAAAAAATCATCGCTCTAAAATCTTTTCGACTTAATTCCATTTTAGTTGCATACGTAGAACTTTGATGTGTGATAAAAAACAATTGACAAATGATTTCCCCCCAATTGTTTTTTTTTATTACTAAGAAGGTTGCAACGTTTAACAAAATATACCATTCGAAATTCAAATAGTTCCGATTAGCTAGAAGTGCAAAACTGTTAGTGTGCCCCATGTAGTAGGGTTATAACTATACGCGGGCGAAGCCATGGTTGACTGCTAGTATGACATAAACTAGGTATTACTAAGATGTCCAATCGAATTGGCATTCTGTATTTCAAATGAAACTGGCGTAGGATATTGGAAAGGAAATTGGTCACGTGACAACCGGATACGGCTTTATCGAATGCGTTATGAACTAGCCAATCGGAGCATATTCAATTACAGGGCTGCCAACACAATTATGGATGTGTTCTGATTATGTTTGATTTTTTTACTAATTAATTGTTTTTTTAACAGTGTTGTTTTTAACACTAAAAACATCCTTTAAATAGCATTATGGCAAAACTACTTTTTTCAGAACTATGAGTTCAAAGTATCAGTTTAATTCATTAGTGTTTTTATTATTAATTACACAAACAAACGATACCTCTTACCTACTACTACTTTAACTAACTTACTACGTAGTTGCTAACAATATTTGCAGATATTTATGATTTTTATTTATTTTCAGGTATGATCATGGATATTCGGCTTGTTAAAGAATTGGTAAGCTATGATAACTCTATTTTATATAGATATTTTTATCATCTATTTTTGCTATAGCAAAAGCAATGAAATACATAATGAATTATACAGCAGTTTTATATTTAATAAATCCACGATGGCAAGGACGACCTTGCTTTTATTGTATCTACTAATAGACCAGCTTATTTCTTACGGTTACTTCCACCAATACTATACGATCGGTTAACGCACATTTACAAAACCCATGCGTACCAACCCTAACAACTTTATCACACCATTCCATTATTTAATTACGGACGTTTTAAAGACTATTTTTCCTTAAAAGAAAAGTAAAGTATTAGAGTTAGATTATTAAATTGTGTTTCACACACGTCCGCCTGAGTGTCTTTATAGATCTAACTGATGTCATTTCCTGAGGATTTTATGGGATTATTGTTGCTTTATATAGGGAAAAAGAGGTCTAAAGATTTTTAGAGAATTGGCAATGAAAGGATCCATTAGTGTTAATGGGGAATTGGGTTGCGGGAAAATAGGTGATTATGAGCCGTGAAAAGAGCAATGTTATTGTTTTATAAGATATTGTAACGCCATCTCGTAGCGAGTAATAAGACTACCAAATTCAGCCCCATCTAGTAGCAAATCGCAGTACTACTACGTAACGTATTTCTCGAATGTTCTCTCAAGGTAACTTCTACGTAACGCGTTTCTCGACACATCTAGAAGGCTCGGGAGAGTGACAGAGTGTTCGCGATGATTCTCGGCTGAAACTTCTAGAACAATGAACGCCCTATATATGCCGAGCGCTTGAGCGGGAGATGATCAGTATTTCCAGAGCGATAATACGAGTTATACCTGCGAGTTCAAGTGCGATTAAAAGTGTTCAGTGAAGCTTATAGTGAAGTGTAAATTAGTGTTGTAATAAATAAAGTGTTTTGTGGTAGTTTGATCGGCATTTTCCATTCCGTAGAACCCCGGCTCGTAACAATTGGTGTCAGAAGTGGGATTTGGATAATGCCGGTGTTACCGAAAAAAGACACAGAGGGCGTCCGTACTAGGGGTCAGCGCCAGCAGGAGTTGGACAGCAGGCGCTTCGGAGGTAATACGCCGGAGAGGTTGGGTTCGCCCACGGTATCTCCAGCGCCAGCACCTCCAGACTTTGCTGCGCTGATGGCGATGCTACAGGAGCAAGCCCGTCGCCAGGAGGAGCAGGCCCGCCACCAGGAGGAGCAGGCACGCCGCCAGGAGGAGCAGGCACGCCGCCAGGAGGAGCAGGCCCGCCGGTTGGAAGAACAGCTGCTGCGCGACAAGGAGGAGCAGGCACGCCGCCAGGAGGAACAGACGCTCCTCATGAAAGATCTTCGAGCGACTTTTGGCAAGGAGATGAATGTGATGAAGGATCAAGTTCATCATGTTGAGAACCGAATCACGGAAACCGAAACTCGGATAGAAGATGTAAAAAACCAGATTACAGATGTGAGGAAAGAGCTTCCTTACCTGCTGTGCCTTCAGCACGTGGATTTAAAGTACCGCCATTCGATGGGACATCTTCATGGTCGGCCTATAAGAAGCAGTTTGAGGCCGTTAAGAAGGCAAACGGCTGGAGTAGAGCCCAGGCCATGACTGCGCTTACATTGGGTCTGCGAGACAAGGCGTTAACTGTCCTAGAAGCTCTCGGAGATGATATATGAACCTGAAACACGTGTATCGTGCGCAGCTGAAGGATCGTGAGGAAGAACTCTTGTGAGGTCGACGTCAAGCAAGGAGCGATGAAATGTGGTCAAGAGGAACTTTTCATGGAAGGAGCGTTATCAGGAAAAGTGTACAGCTTGAAGAAGGTTGTGCTTCCTGCCAGATCAGAAACGACTGTACCAGTTAGTCTCCCTCAGAATTCTGGGCGAACACATCGATGTGTACTCATAGAAGGGATACACAATGAACTTCCATGGAAAATGGCCCGAACTCTGGTAAGAGCCAATGAAGCCTCAGTGGTACGTGTGCTGAATCTTAGTGATAAGGAACACGTGATTGAAAAGAGCACATTGATTGGCACTTGCGAAGAAGTAGATTGGATGCGCCGATGCCAAAAGTTGAGTACTGGGAACATTGTCAACAAGGACGCTAGAAACAACGTGTTGACACTTTTAGAAGACTGTTGTAACATCTTAACGCAGAATGAAATGGACAAGGCTAAGAAGATGTTACTCAAGTACGCCGATATTTTCTCTTCGAGTGATGCTGACATTGGGAAGACTGGATTGGTTCAGCATAAAATCAATACAGGAAATGAGGCACCCATCCGTCGGCGACCAAGGAGACTGCCAGTAGCACGAGAAAAGGAAGTTGAGACCATGATTGAAGGGATGGTAAAAGATTGTGTGATAGAACCATCGTCAAGTCCATGGTGCTCACCTGTAGTGCTGGTAAGGAAGAAAGATGGCAGTATGCGGTTTTGTGTCGACTATCGTCGTCTGAACGACGTTACGAAAAAGGACAGCTACCCTTTACCAAGGATCGATGACACGTTAGACATGCTGACAGGGGTGAAGTGGTTTAGCACGCTAGACCTGAAAAGTGGTTACTGGCAAGTTGAAATCGATCCTAAGGATAAAGAGAAGACTGCATTTTCCACTGGAAAGGGTCTGTGGCAGTTTAAAGTTATGCCATTTGGTTTATGCAACGCCCCGGCAACTTTTGAAAGATTGATGGAAATAGTGCTCGCCGGATTGACTGGAGACGCCTGTCTTGTCTATTTGGATGACATTATCATCGTGGGCCGTACGTTAGAAGAGCATCTCCAGAACCTGGAACGCGTACTTGTAAAGATCCGAAGCGCAAACCTGAAGCTCAGCCCAAAGAAGTGCTCATTCCTCAAACGGCAAGTAAGCTTCCTAGGCTACGTAGTGCCGGAAGATGGTATCCGCACGGATCCAGAGAAAATCATCGCCGTCAAGGATTGGCCGGTCCCAAAGGATAAGACGCAGGTCAGAGCATTTTTGTGTTTGTGCTCATACTACCGGCGATTCGTCCAGAACTTTGCGGATATTGCCAAGCCCTTACACAAGCTCACGGAGGAAAAGCGACAATTCTGCTGGGACGGAAGCTGCGGCATCGCATTCCAGGAGCTAAAGAATCGTCTGTGTAATATACCTATTTTGGGTTATACTGATGCGGAAAATGAATTTATAGTCGACACAGACGCAAGTGATATCGGACTCGGAGGTGTGTTATCTCAACGGAAAGGAGATCGAGAGGTCGTTATAGCCTACTACAGCAAATCCTTATCGAAACCTGAAAGGAATTATTGCGTCACGAGGAGAGAATTACTCGCCGTGGTAAACACATTGCAGCATTTCAGCAAATATTTACTAGGGCGAAAATTCCTTATACGTACCGACCATGCTGCATTGAAGTGGCTATTACAATTCAAGAATCCAGAAGGACAAGTCGCCAGATGGATTGAGCTGCTACAGGAATATGACTGTGTAATCGAACATCGCAGTGGGAGATCCCATGGCAACGCAGACGCATTGTCAAGAACACCTTGCCCTGAAGACTGTAAGCACTGTGCCAAACAGGAGATAAAGGAAGCCATACCTGTGAAGATGCTTAAAACGGATCTAAGCGACGAATGGAAAGAAAGCCTACAACATGCTCAACAGGACGACGCAGACATCAAGCCAATATTTGAGTGGATTAAAGCAAGTGCTCCTAAACCCATGTGGAGTGACGTCGCTTCAATGAGTTCAATCACAAAAAGTTATTGGGCGCAATGGGACAGTTTAGTTACTCAGGATGGAGTCTTGTGCCGCAAATGGGAAAATGCTCGACGAGACAGCTGTCATTTGCAAATGGTCGTCCCTAAAGTTAAGGTCCCAGATGTGCTACAGCTCTACCATAATGGATGTTCAGGGGGCCATATGGGAGTAAAAAGGACTCTGTTGAAGATACGTGAGCGGTTTTACTGGATCCACTGTCGCGACGACGTTGAGGACTGGTGTCGCAAATGTACGAGTTGTGCTGCTGTGAAGGGACCTCATACACGGAGCAGAGGTGCACTGAAACTGTATAACGTTGGGGCACCATGGGAAAGGATAGCCCTAGATGTTGCGGGACCGTTTCCTGAAAGTGAAAGCGGAAACAAGTACTTCATGGTTGTGATGGATTATTTCACGAAGTGGCCAGAAGTCTTCGCTATACCTAATCAAGAAGCTACCACGGTCGCAGATAAATTAGTTCACGAAGTCTTCTGTCGTTTCGGGGTGCCTCTAGAAATCCATAGCGATCAAGGAAGAAATTTTGAATCTCAGGTGTTCCAGGAAATGTGTCGGGTCATGGGTACTCACAAAACCAGAACGACCTCTTACCACCCGCAGTCAGATGGAATGGTGGAGCGATTTAATCAGACATTGGAGAGATATCTGGCGAAAGTTGTGGAAAGCAGGCAAAAAGATTGGGACAAGCACATCCAACCGTTTCTTTTGTCTTACCGAAGTGCGGTTCACGAAAGCACGTCAGTGACACCAGCTTATGCGAACTTTGGAAGAGAATTACGGTTGCCTGCCGACTTAATAACCGGTATACCGCCTGACGCTCCACGCAATATCACCGATTATGCGAATGACTTGCGCAGCAGGATGAATGACATTTATGAGCATGTCAGACAATCAGGTCAACAAATGTCTGAAAAGATGAAGACCCGTTACGACCGAAAGACAAACAATAAGGGCTTCGATGAAGGTTCGTTAGTGTGGTTACATAACCCAGTACGCAGTAAAGGGAAGTCTCCTAAACTGCAAGCTAAATGGGATGGCCCATACCGAGTTGTGACCAAGATTAACGATGTCACTTACCGAATACGGAAGAGTCCAAGAAGTGCGCCAAAGATAGTTCATGTGGATCGATTGGCGCGATATTATGGGCCTGACAATGCTCGGGACGAGCATGTGTTAGGAGGGGGCAGTGTAACGCCATCTCGTAGCGAGTAATAAGACTACCAAATTCAGCGCCATCTAGTAGCAAATCGCAGTACTACTACGTAACGTATTTCTCGAATGTTCTCTCAAGGTAACTTCTACGTAACGCGTTTCTCGACACATCTAGAAGGCACTCGACACTCGAGTGACAGAGTGTTCGCGATGATTCTCGGCTGAAACTTCTAGAACAATGAACGCCCTATATATGCCGAGCGCTTGAGCGGGAGATGATCAGTATTTCCAGAGCGATAATACGAGTTATACCTGCGAGTTCAAGTGCGATTAAAAGTGTTCAGTGAAGCTTATAGTGAAGTGTAAATTAGTGTTGTAATCAAAGACCTTATAAATCAACGGACATAGGATCTAGAACAAATCGCAAGAAAATAATGTCCCGAGTCGACCTATACATTATACATAGGCATACATAGATATAAACAAATTTCATATTAAAATTTAAACCTTGATTGAACGGAATAGTGTTCACTTTTGTTTGCACTAATTTATCGCATTACGTAGCTTCTATCTGTCCGCCTGACTAATTCACCTTATGCAGCTTATACTTGAACTACGTGAACATAGAAACAATGGAGTAGGTTTATTTTGTTAAAGTCTTTTAAGGATTCCATGATATGTACCTACGTAGGCGTAATAATTAATGTAAGACTACAATAAATTCCATAATCTTATAAATTGTAATTACTTGTTTATGTTAGACGAAATAAGCTGAAAAACTAATTAACGACTGACAAAGATTTTTTTTTTCGAGTCAGTTTCATAATAAGTAACTGTAGTGTATGAATAACAAAAAGGGAATTAATGAATTTAACTAATTATAATATTATAAATGCCAAACTTCTTGCGGGTGTCAAAGTTCTTCCGCTTTCATTACTATTTTCATAACGCTATGTGGCTACGTCTACTACAAGATAGCCGTGTTTCAAGTGACTGAATTAGTTGCTAAAACTGCGCATCATTAATTTATTTTTATCTTATGGTTAATTTTTGGGATACGAAATTATTGGCTACTAGCTGATCACCGTGACTCCGCCCGCGAGATATAGTTATCTCGGCCCCGATTCCCGTGGGAATACATTACCGAGAATCCAAATAAAAAGAAAATAACAGTACATACACGAAATAAAATGACATGTGTAATTATATTTATGACAAAACAATGATACCCTGTGAAAATTAAAAACATTTTTGGGCTTATCTCCTCCATTCAATCAAGGGATTCTTGTACAAGTTTCATAAAGATCGGACCTCTTTTTGTTATGTCCATAAAATGAGCCGAACAAACAAGATTGTTATTTTTTGGATCAAAATATTCTTCTCGCCGTGCTAGGGCAATAATATTTTTCCATTGTGCACAGTGTACTGGATCCCGAGGAAAACTGAAATAGATGTTGGTTCATATAACGAAAAAAAAATCATAAAGAGCCAAGGCGTCTCCACTATAATCTTTGTTCCAAATAGTTTTATCGCTATCGGTAATCCGAATAAATCTGAATGGTCATTTTGTTAGTACATTATTCAGTGAAAATGAAATGGTCTCTTTCTTTTTACTGAGCTTGGGATGAGTTCGAAAGAGACAGATAGGTACTTCGGTATTGGACTGGATTGCAATATTTACTTTTGTCTTTTAATTTATTATCGACGAAATACTGTATTTTAAGTGAAATAATAAATTGCAAATAATAAAACAAAAGCTTATTTACTGAAAATATGATACACCGTCTTCAATTTGCTTTTTTTTCGTAGTTTTTACACGTTTTTACAATACAGTACGGCATTGTGCAACGTGTTGTCGTTCAGTTGTCAAAATCAAGACTGGCGCGCGATTGTTTCTCTTTTAGCGTTTTGTTTCTCTTTTAGTTCGGACACTTTTGAGCGATGATCCGAAATCCATTGTATTTAAAATCATTGGTTGTAATAAATAAAGTGTTTTGTGGTAGTTTGATCGGCATTTTCCATTCCGTAGAACCCCGGCTCGTAACAATATCATTATGTATTCTGAAAAATTGAATGACACTCATTATTTTGAAACTCCTTTTGGGAAATGGTAATTGAAATTATTAACAACAAAAGTTAATAGAATAATAAATGAACAAAGTATTTGGCGAATTACACGTGAGCCAAGGCACAGAATAGGAAATAGTACCTACTTACATATCCAAGGACTGACTTTTCCACCGGGTGCCACTGGAAATACCTTCAGGTGTGTACCAGAGACGCCCGCAGCAATGGACATGGGAGCGGCCGCGGTCTCGCGGAATAAAAAAAAAAGGCTGAGTTTTGTTTCGTATAATAACATAACATAAAACATAACATAGCATCACGCCTTTTTCCCCGAAGGGGTAGGCAAAGGTGTGCAAACACACCCACATCTCGCCAGCTATGTTAGGTCCCATGTAATAGGGGGCGAGCCTATTGCCATTTACCGGGCACAAGTTCCAGACTCTGGGATAATTATCTGGGTAAAATTCTAAAGAGAATTATACATTATCCACCAGACCCGGGAATCGAACCCGAGACCTCGAGCGTGGCAGTCCGTACATAATACCATTGTGCCACCGAGGTAGTAATAACAGACGTTAAAATTTTTGACACCTGAGTTATATCTCAGTATCCTAAATTCTGTGTTATTTAGTCATTACTGGATAATATGACGCTTATAAAAAAACTAAGTTATATGAGCACGGAAAGTTATACGACAGAATTAGGTTACATAATTTAGCTATAGTTTTATTTAGAAATAACATTTTACGGATATTATTTAAAGTATCCAACTCATAGAGATATTATAAGGAGTCCATGGTCCAACTAGATGTAGTCAGTCTATTTTTTTATCCACCCAGAAAAAGAAATCCTGAATCGGGGTGTCTAATACAATGAACTTCTGAAAATGTTAGAGTATATTAATATTTTTTTTAATATTTAATAATAAATATTATTGGGCATTCTCACACAACGTCACCTAGCCCAAACTAAGCTATAAGCTTGTGCTATGGGATCTAGTCTAGACAACTGATAACCCCTCCATGAGACCTGGAAGCGAGAGCCCTTGCGTCATTGTTCCAATGGCGCAAGGAGGCGCTGGAGCGGGACCACAGACCCTGCGTCTCGAGAAATCGATGACCAGCGGTCCCAACTCCGCCAGGATCTCATGGAGTCATGGAGGGTGCGACTTGAGCAACCCAAGTGGGGTACCACCATCATCGCGGCGGTGAGACCGATCATGGACGATTTGCTGCAGAGACAGCATGGTGACCTCACGTATCGTGCGACGCAGATCGTTACCGGGCATGGATGCTTCGGTGGCTATCTGTTTCGCATCCGTCGTGAGGTCACACCCCCCGGTGTCAACACTGCGAGGTTTCCGACGACGACACCGCACTCCACACGTTGATGGAGTGCTTAGCGTGGGCGAGTCAGCGCCGGAACCTCGTAGTGGGTCTGGGCGTGGATACCCTCTCGCTGGAGACCATGCTTCAAGCCATGGTCTCCAGCGGGAGTAGGTGGAACGCGGCCGTGTCCTTCTGCGAGCAAGTAGTGCTCGCGAAGGAGGCGGCCGAGAGGGAGAGGGAGCGTACCCTCCCCGCCGAGTTCCGTAGTCAGCGGCGAGGGCGTCGCAGACTCATCTACGCCCAAGACCATCGACCTCCATGATCGGGGCCTTTGCCCCATAGCACGCAACCAGATTCACTCACTGACGCGGGAAAAAACCCTACCCCAACGACGCGGGATTCTCATCCCGACCCAACCCCCGCAGGGACCACAGGGGTGGTCAAAGTCCGCCGGGCGCCACTGGAAATACGTTCTGCTTGTAACCAGAGACGCCCGGCAACGGACGTTAGAGCGGAACTAAAAAAAAAAAAAGACATCTGATAAACATACTTATATACTTCTAAATACATACATAATATACATAGAAAACACCCAAACTCCGAAACAAACATTTATGGATCACACAAATATCTGATTCGACCCGGGAATCGAACACGAGACTACGGAGTCGAAAGCCGATGCACTTCCGACCACGCCACCGAAGCAGTATAAATACGAGTACAACTAGTTGTAACCGCCTGAAAAAAAGGAGCCGCAGTTCGTATACTAACCGTAAAACATTTCGCGGTAAATATTCTTTAGCTATAACAGGTAAATGGTTAAATACTAATGAATCGTGCTCGAAATAAAATCACCTGAAACTAGTGGCTAACAACGTTTCCTCTCACAGTTCTACTGTAAATCTATTTTGTGGTAAATAGGTGAAAATGTCCAACAGTTCGCGTGTGATCTGAATTGACAACGATTGTGAGTTTATTTATTGTGCATTTGGGGTCCTTTGATTGTTAAAAACTGTGATTCTGGTCAAATTATTGTTTTTAAACACTTTCGTTTTGTGTTTCTTAATTTTAGTCTAGTAGTTCAGCTTTTAGCTTAGTTTAGTGTACTCCTTTGTAGAAAAAAGTAGCTACCGTAAATAATTTGTAATGCATGTAGTTTATAGCTTATAAGTTGGAATTACAATCAAACGATTTTATTTAAGTAAGTAAGTACTCGTATTTGTATAGGTAATTCGCTGGACCACGATGTCGGTAGCTATTAGCAAGGAGTACTTTAAATATTTGACAGCGATGACAAAGACAACGGTAATTTTACTAGTAAATCCCGAATTTACTGTTTAATCCGTGCGCTAATGTGGCCATGCCGAATGATCAATATCTATGTTATCGCCAACATAAAAGGTGTTTTACTGCATCTGGTTATAAAAATGTGCCATTATTATATTCTTTATGCGATCATAAAGTTTATAATAAACGGGCGATAGTAAAAAATACAGTAAAATGGGTAAAAACTAGTAAAAATCTTTCATATCGCGTGTTCAACTCCAGTGGCACTCATGATTATTATCCAAGGTGGTGTTTTCTGGTATTTTATACGGGTAATTGGTAAATTTAACTCGTTTATATTAATAAGATCATTTAAGTGAGATTTTAAGTTACACACAGAGACACATATCACGTCTATATCCCCGAAGGGGTAGGCAGAGGCGCATTACACACCCACAATTTGCCAGTATTTTTAGTCTCACGTAATAGGGGGCAAGCTTATTGCCGTCTCGGGGCACTCTAGAAAGTGTTTTATGTACAAAATGGCCGAAGTAATGCAATAAAATAAGCAGCTATAGTATTATAATTTTGAAAACTTCGGTGGCGTAGTCGGTAGTGCACCCGCTTTCGACGCCGGAGTCTCGGGTTCGATTCCCGGTCGGGACAAACTTTGTGTGATGACATATACGTTTTTACCGAAGTCTGGATGTGTATATTATGTATGTATATTATGTAAGTATGTATTTACAAAAATGTATGTAAGTATTTATATCAGTTACTCTAGTACTCATATCACAAACTCTGCTTAGTTTGAGACTAGATGGCGTTGTGTGAATTGTCCTAGCATATTTATATATTTATTTATAAACTAAGTTTGAAACGGTACAGCCAATTAAAGTCCAGGGCGTCACGGACTCATTTTAATCTACATGAATAAAAATACAAACATAACTCGAGAACGGCTCGACTAATTAGAAGGTTTTTATTAAAAATAAAGCTATTCCACACGATTGAAGCCGTAGGCGTCCACTACTAGTCATACATATATTATTTACCAAAAAAATTAAAAGTTCGTTCGTTTCGACCAACCGGAATTAAAACGAAATTTAGTACGATGATATTTATTCCAATAAATTAAATTAAAATATTGTGGGTGTGTAATAAACCTCTGCCTACCCCTTCGGGGATATAGGCGTGATGTGTGTCTATCTGTATGTACTGATCTGATAATATGGTACTTTTTAAACCCGATAAAGCGTTCCTATGAGAATTGCGATTAAGCAAACAATTCCAAGCGGGTACGCGAGTATTAACTAGTGTATTTATACTTTTTTATAAAGATAACATTAATTATGTACCCTAAAATCTTCGCAAAGGGCCTTTTTATAAGCCCATTTCAAAGCAAATGTATATAAAAGGTTTATATGATGGCCCGACAGAGTAACGATGAAAAATTCATAGGTGAATAATCTTCCTTTCGCCCTTACTATTGGTTAACAGCTCGTGTAAGGGTAGTTATAGGTGCAAAACTCGTTTGGTTCTCAAAAGCTTTTCCTCAAGGAGCTATGTTATCATCTCTACTGCTCATGTAATCTTTACCTGTAAGTTGTAATCTGCTGAGAAATGGACGAGCTCTGGCAAAAATACTAAAAGAGGCTATTGGCTTGCCACTTATTAGAAACCCAACAGTGACTGGCGAAACGTAGATTTAATGAACGCCTCTGTCTACACATTGCTTATGACTGTTTCTGGGTCAGCAGGCGTTCCAAGTGCAGCTGAGGATGAAGAGGCCTCGAATGTTGATAGGGCCCTAGGGAATCTTCACTGATTCGAATCTAGTCTGATATCATTGTTTTCTTGTATTGTATTTTTTTTAGAGAAAGTTAGCAATACTTTTAAAACTTTACTTCAAAACTAGATATTATATCAATATTATACCAAGTGCTCACGGCCTATTCAAAAACTTATCTACACTCATGATCGACACTTCTCAAGACCAGAAGGCTGGTTACTATTTGGCACAAAGAATAAGCATTGCCATACAACGTGGCAATGCTGCGAACCTTCTCGGAACATTGCCAGTCGGCGATGAGGCGGACTTCATTTTGGTACTTTATAAAATACTAATGTGACGTTAATATAGATATCGAGATGCTATACTGGTGTAGGAGAATGTTTCATGAAATTCAATAGCCTTTGTTCAAAGATACGAGTAGCTAACAGGTTAAAATGTTTCACGTTGTCACGAAAATGTCTTGCTACTCACTACATTTCATGTGATATGTGACTGTACTTCCCGGCATTATCGCTTCATAAAGCACTTATACTGGCCACTTAGCTTTTTAAGATGTCACCTAAAATATATGTCCCTTTCACTAGCTATTGGTTTGTTGCGTGAAATGACAAAAATTTGAACAATGTTATCAAATTTATACAAGAACGAAAAAAGTACTTCCAATATTTACAACAAGTAGTTCTGCGAACAGTAGACCTCGCGTTATTTTCGTTCTTCCCCATTTTCTCCCCATTTCTCCCCCATTTCCCCCCCACCCCCCCCCCCCAATCGAAAAATCCCTTCGACAAAAGTTGCGCCTTGCAACAAAGAACACTTGTGCCAAATTTCATGAAAATCGGCTGAAAAATGCGGCCTGTAGACCGGAACTGACACACATACATACATACAGACAAACAAGTCCTCCGTGTCATTGCTTCATCGGATCAACTAGTTATAATTGAAGTAACCATTACAAATATTCTGCTTCCAAAAATATCAATTTGGCACTTTATAGTGCTCTTATATAGGTATTTTGTGGTGTACTTGTACTATTGTGTGGTGTTGTATCGAAGTTACTGCAATGGCAGAGAAAAAGTAACCGTTCACTATATGCAATACGTAAAAATCCATTTTTATTTTCGAAAATATTTTTTTTACGTGGACTACCTGATAATCCTTACATAATTACATACCTACATAATTACGTACATACCTACACGAATCCCTATAAAAAATATCTAATAACAAGACTTGTTAGTCTTCCAAAAAATCTGAATTACGTATTTACCTACCTCATTCCGTAATCCCGTTATTGTAGCAAATGAAATGTAGCAAGTGTGCAAATGAAATGTAGTTTAATTTTGTGATAAAATACTTTTAGGTATTGCCTGACAAATGAGATTTTTAACCGACTCCAAGAAAAGAGGTTTCTCAATTCGACCGTATATTTTTTTTTTATATTTTATCGCGGATAACATCGTCGTTTATGAACCGATTTTAATACTTTTTTTGTTGGAAAGGAGATATTTCCAAGGGTGTCCCGTTATAAGGAAACCAGGATCCGATGGTCGGATCACGGAAAAATCGAAGGGAACCTTCAAAAACTGTAAGGGCAACACGCGTTTGTTATTTTTTTCATTATAAAGGAAGGACTGCCATTTAATGAAGGTTTGGAGTTACTGGAGAACTTTACATATCCCAACTTTGTATTAGTTTACGGTTTAAGTCGGTTTTTTTATATTTAAAATTATATCATAGGTATATATAGGTGGTAACGGACGACCGGGTCACGTTACAACTAGTAGGTGCAAATCACTAATGAAAACTACGGGTGAAACCGCGAGCACAGCTAGTGTTTAGTGCTGGTATAAATTATAATAAACCCCTGCTTACCCTTTTGGTGAAACAGATTAACATTACATATTATGTATTCAAAGTACAATCATTACTTCATCAGACACATACAGAATTTGTTAGAGATTAAAATGAAATCGTAACCGGGCTTAAACGTATCAGACATCATGATTCTCTTCGCTTTGATTGGAGCTTATGACGTAGCGAATGGGATTCCCGACGTTTCCATGAACATTTGCATGTAACCCCTAACCCTATTGAATTGATTAATTTAACGTTATTGTTATTGGAGGGTTACTACGAGGTTGACCGCAGATTTATTTTATGGATATCATCAAGTGGATACGTATGAAATATTAGTGTGACTCATAGTTTTGTATGTGGTTCATTTTTGGGGTTCCGTACCCAAAGTGTAAAACAGGAACCCTATTACTGAGACTTCGCTGTCCATCCGTGGACAGTGGGCTTGGGTTGTATCTCATGAACCATGATAGGTAGAAAGTTGAAACTTAGCCAGTTTGTTTTAGGATTTCATTGCCGCATTGTTGCTCCCGCGCTCCACCCACTGGTGGAGTAAGGGTCGTATGGCCCCCACGAGCTCCTGCCTCGTGGAGAGACTTTCCGCACATTTGGTTTACCTACTGCCGGAACATATCATCGTGAACGTATCCAATGTTTGACCTGCTCCCGCAGTGGGCGATTTCCTTTCTATCTCACCATGTGTCATCACCAACGACCATTTGTTTATCCTAAGGAGTAGGCAAAGGGACATTACCCGTCCACTTTTGCAAGTAACTGTGTTAGTCTTACCTAATAACGAGAGTGCCCATTGCTGCTAACCGATACCTTTAGTGTTCGCCGCCGATCAGAAGGTGCACCATGTACAGATGACCTTGGTTTGGGCCCCTAAGGTAGTATCTGCTGCTTCTGTGTTATTTTATTAGACTACCTCGGTGGCACAATGGTACTATGTACGGACTGCCACACTCGAGGTCTCGGGATCGATTCCCGGGTCTGGTGGATAATGTATAATTCTCTTTAGAATTTTACCTAGATAATTATCCCAGAGTCTGGAACTTGTGCCCGGTAAATGGCAATAGGCTCGCCCTCTATTACATGGGACCTAGCATAGCTGGCGAGATGTGGGTGTGTTTGCACACCTCTGCCTACCCCTTCGGGGAAAAAGGCGTGATGCTATGTTATGTTATGTAACTTTATGATTCATAAAGACATTGACTTTACTGAAAAATATGAATCTTCTACCTGAAATCACTTGACAGAACTCTCGACAGACAACAAAGCGAGGTCACCCCTCTGCACTCTCTTTTGAATAACATATTTTTCTTATAATCCAACAAAATAAACTCAATCATGCTAGAGGGTGACTTAGGCCCTCTTGGAAATCAATTATGTTAAATATTTATTTCGTCCTTTGTAAGAAAAAATCATTTTGTTCAACACTTCAAAGTTTTAATGCATAATTTTTAAATCATCGAGTACGCTAACTTTTTCTTTTATGACATAAATTGTCACGGGTCTAAGTCATGGGATCTGCTGATCACTTTAGAGTATTTTTTATGGAAATTAAAAATAAACTTAGGCCAAGTATTTTTGCTGTAAGTAACTGTTTTATGTTGAAAAATGATATCGTTGAAAAGTTGGAAAATTTAGCGCTATTCTCTTCTCATTCTACCATTTTACCTATCATTGATCATCATTATATTGACAACGTATTATGGCACTTGCATCTTTTCAGGTTATTTAAGATAAGAAGTGAGATGAAAATTTTACAATAATTAATAGAAAATAATGCCATTTACAAACCGTCCTACTACACATCTTAGTCATTTCACTGAGAAACCAAAAGATGCTAGCCATTACAGTTGTCATTTTTTTAAGTTTCTTATTGTATTGCATTTTATGATTTTTATTAAGCACTTTATTCTTAGCTACTTCCAAAGCAGTTTCAAGTTTCATGTCGATAAATTAAAAATGGCTGTCATTAAATACAGCTATTATTATCAAGGGAAAAGTTTTGTTTATTGGGTCCCGAGGAAACTGCTGACTTTATTGAAGAGGAAATTTCTTATTCTTAAGTACTTATTGGATATTATTTCTTGTGTCCAGCTAACTGGAAGATCTTGAGGGGTATCTTTAATATTGATAGGGATTTACTTATCTGACGTCATGTCTATAAATGAAACTCTGGATTGGTTAACCATAATAACGTAGATATACATTTAGTGAGTGAAACTAACCGTTCAACTGATAGTTCTTATGTTATTGATGTTTGAAGAAAATTGTTGACTATTTAAAACAAAAGTTGTGGAGAAGTTGAAACACAATTGATGGAGTAAATAAAAACCGGCCAAGTGCGAATCGGACTCGCGCACTAAGGGTTCCGTGTTAAAACGGCAAAAAAAAAAAAACATTATATTCCGTTTTTTAGTATTTGTTGTTATAGCGGCAACAGAAATACATCAACTGTGAAAATTTAAACTTTCTAACTATCACGGTTCTTGAGATACAGTCTGTTGACAGACTGACGAACGGACGGGCAGACAGCGGAGTCTCAGTAATAGGGTTCCCGTTTTACCCTTCGGGTAAGGAACCCTAAAAAAACGATTTTGTATTTGAACCGTTTTAGGTTGAGACACTAGTCATAGGGTCTGAGAGCTCGTTACATTTTTAGAAATACATATATATTCAGAATTCTGTGAACACCCACGGAATGCAGCATTGGGTTCTCCTCCTATCACGTTGAACTGGTTGAAGCTGAATTCAGTTCAGTTGAGTTACCAACAAAATGTGGGCATATTATTTTCTCCTGTCTACTATTTCGGTAACATTGTTCTTTTTTAATTTTATTATGTAACTCCGAGCCATACCAAGAAATATTAAGAGTAAGTACTTACCTACTTACGTAATAGGGGGCAAGCCTTTTACCGTCACCGGGCACACATATAATGAATTATGTTCAAAATGGCCGCCTGAATTTAATAAAAAGTAGCAGCTATATTGTAATTTTGATAAAAATGATTGAAACCCGTTACCTTGCGATGAAATGTTGATTACACACTATGGCACAACCAATTAAAGTCCTTACCGTCTCGGACTCGATGTAATAGATATTGCGGTCTCAAAATAACCTCACCTTCGAAAACCGCAAACTCTAGAGAGGCGTGGCCCTCGCCGTGATAAATGGTCAGTGAGGATGGATGGTATTGACAGTAATGACACTACTAATGTCATTGTAGGCGTTACGTGGAGCATCGACGAATTAGAATTTGACCGTTATAGTAGTTTTATAATAGTGTTGGTTTTGCAAGTATTACGTTTTCTTTCGTACTATTTTGGAATTAATTTCTTTAAGATAGAAGAAATATATTGACTGCTTCGGTGGCGTGGTCGGTAGTGTATCCGCTTTCGACGCCGGAGTCTCGGGTTCGATTCCCGGTCGGGACAAACTTTGTGTGATGACACAAACGTTTGTACCGAAGTCTGGGTGTTTCCTATGTATATTATGTATGTATTTACAAAAAAAGTATTTATATCAGTTTATCGAGTACTCATATCACAAGCTCTGCTTAGTTTGAGACTAGATGGCGTTGTGTGGATTGTCCTAACATATTATTATTATGTCGTTTATTTCAATTAAATACTTATTTTAAACATTTTTAAATATACTTATAAAAATACTGAGATCGAGGTACAGGTACAGTAATAATAATATATTAATATATTATATTTTAAAAATGAGAACCTACTGTCTATCTGTCAAGAAAAACAAAAGTTAACAGGTATTTATTTCTTGGACACTAGACGGAAAATTATCAAATTATTGTCAAAGATCAAAATAAAAGAAAACAGTATTGTTTTAAATATCAAACCTAAATACGTGACGTCCTATGTCTTATGCTTCTCAAATATAAAAACAATGTGGTGGGTAATCCATAAATAAATAAAAAGAACATGGCATAATGTTCTTTTTATTTATTTATATTCTTACTTTTTATTCCCGAAAGGGGTTGTTAGAGGCGTTTCTTATTCCCGCATTTCGCCACTCACTATATTGGACCCACGTAATAGACGTTGATTCTACTGAAATTTCTGGGTACTTAGGTATATAAGTACATATTTACCGAAGTAAAGGTGTATTTTTCATCCTACCATAATTATAGAACAGGAAATATCCTTATCCTCACAAAATAAAACGCCATAAATATGAATAAGTTGTTGATATCTAAAATACAAATAAGATTATGACGTAAACAAGTTAATATCGCCGTCAAGCTTGAGATAAAAATTACATTATGACAAAAATACGCAGGTGGTTGACAAGAAACGAAGCGACATACTTTGACCCACTTTACAAGTAATTTAGGCGTGGGCAACTTTGCTGAAATATAAAGTGTTTAAGCCACGCAGCATGTACAGGGTTGAATGTGCCTATACATTATTCTGTCACATCTTTTGAGAATGTTGCCATAAAGAAGAATAAGAAACGTTTATATAACCATAGATAACACACATAGTGTTATAGATATGAAAGACAAAGTTCTGACTTCTCGAAGGGGTAGGCATAAAGAGTCTTAATAAATAAATAGAAATAGTATATTGCAACTAATTACGTGCTACACGTTTATTTAATATATTTTATAAACAGTGAAGTATGCTAACTTTTTCTTATATCATTTAAAATATGAATCACAAAAACTATACGAACATAACATTACGTTACACATATAACGTTCTACCAACTGACCAGGACACCACTAGTCCAAGACATCTAATTTTGTGATCACTTTGTGTTAATATCGCGACTTACGGCGTCGCCAGAGCGCCATCTACCGGTAGTTGAGGAACTAACTACTATGTAACTAGACGTAATTGTAACATTACGCACAGCCTACCATAGGGATCAGTCGCATGGTTTTTGTGATTCATATTGTAAAATTATACACGTTTATTGTTGAAAAGGTTTTGAACCTAGAACTTATACATATATGACAATGACACAAAGTTAAAAAATGTAATCTTAAAATAGAAGCTAATAAACTCGCGCGAACGGCTTAAACTTTGTAAAACTCTGAAAGTTTGGACCTGAAACCCGCAAAAAACAAAACCCGATCAGTTCTGACAAATGCCCGGTGTTATACACAAAAACAAAGGCGAACAAACGTTTATTTAAACACAGCTTTAGGGCAAAAACCCAACGTAGGAGATATGTCTCAGTGAATAAATTGTCTAGGTGGTTGTTCGCGAACAGGGGACAAAAAGCACAGCCCACCACAATATGAGTCCGGCACAAAAATGACGTTCAAAAACGTCCGTTTGTAAAACGTATGCTATTGTCTAGTATTTGCACACAGACTGGTTAAAACCCCATTTGGGTACAGATTAAAAAACGGAATTTTAAAATTGCGCCGAATTGTTTGTATGCGAAACTTTTTTTTAAATGGCGCATGCTTTTTCGTATGGAAATGACTAATGCATAAACTAAGGTTGGTATTACTAACTTTCAACTTTCTTGATGAATTTTAGTGAAGAATAGATTGTATACTAAATAAGCTTTTCTTTTTTTACAGCCAATTTATACAACCATACATAACATAGTTATTTTCTAAAAATAGTAAATATAGTTTTTTCGCCGGGGGTTATTCCTACCAGGCCGTACCCGTGACCCCGGCTAAGGATATAAAGGCGGCCGTGGCAGAGACAAAAAAATAAGTTGGATACAAAATACAATACACCATGTTATAAATCAAAACACGTACGTACTTAATGTATTGTGAATGTAATGTGCTTGAAATACAACACAGCACACTTCCCACACTATAATACACTCCCAAGATAACATCCACCCAACTGAAATTCACGCTCGACCGAATTTCTGTGTTAAAATTTCGGTATTTACCCACTAGGACACCCACCCTTCCATTTGAGCTGGCATTGCACAACAGATTAAAAAATAAGTGCGAAAACCCTCCACACAACGAGTAGATACACTTAAATGTTATTCTTGGCGCCAAAATACGAATTTTGGGTGCATTCATGTTCATTTTAGTGACATTCTACTTTTAAAAATTACTCGCGCCTTTGTTTCGAATGTTTTATTTTTAATTAAACGGCCAGTAAGTACTTGCTTTTTGGCGCACCTCGCGCCATTATTAACATAGCTGAAGGCAAAAAGTGTGCATAAACTTTACGAAAAACATGAAAACCACTATAATGAAGGACTTGTAATTTTAAGACTTAATGAGTTGACAAGTACAGGGAAGTGCTCAGGGAAAAAAGCGAATTAAAATATTAAATCTTAGTAGCGAAATTTTTCTTCTCTATTTGAGCGTTACTTTCAGGGTCTAAGTATTCTCGAAACTATAAGATAAGGTAAGTAGTTACAGTTTTTTAAATCGTACAGACCGTAATTATGTACTATCTTACCCCTTAATATTTTTACTATTGATCTCAAGCTAAATGGTAGACTGGCAGTTTTCAAATAAAAATTGTGTTGTAAGTACTTGAGGTGACGTCATCGCAGTTAAGAAAATAGAAAAGTGGAATAATAGTAAGTAATACAATGGACATTAAATCACGTAATAAATGTGTAAGAAATATTATAGAAACTAAACAATAAATATAAATAAGTTAATAAGAAAATACGCCCAATTGACTAAATGAGTTGTTGCCAATTGGCAACAACGTCGAGACCAATTTTTCGTCGCTTCGTGTCTATCTATTAAAAGTCATTGTTTGTAACCAGTTAAAACTACCTCGTATTTTACGCTAAGCGTCATTAAACTAACACATATTTGAAATGAACCTACCTCCTTTCTTGAGTAAATCGTTTAACTTTCGAGATTAAGCCTCAGTTATCAGTATTTGTTGAAGACACGCCCTCATGGGACGTGTTATATACGGCGATGGTGGTTTACGAAGAATTTTGAAGTCACTTTAAATGGCACTTGTTTCTGTAATAGTAGTCTAGTGGGCACTTCGATTGTACAATAGTACTAGAATAGACATTTTTTAATGTTAACCATTTTTATTCATAATTGTTGTATCGATAAATAAATATACGATAGCTAGTAAGCTATCGTATATTTATTTTATAAATGGTATATTATGATATATTTATGAGGAGTACCTCCCCAAAACAAATTATTGCTTCTTTCCAGAAAATACTTGTAATCATTAGATAAAATTTATGGGATTTAATAGCTCGGGAGGTTAGGCAGAGGACGGCTTTCACTATTATGATAGTAATTAGGTTGAATATCTTTTTAGCTATCCTTATTCCCTTATTGAATTAACGAAAACAACGAAATACGGATTCAGCATCCAATGTTGCAGCAGTGTCACCGCGATGTAGTGATGAAGTAGTTGATTTAAACCAATTGCTGAAGTCCTCGAGATTGCGAAAAAAACCAGCGTGTTTTTGCGTTGTCAATTCTCAATATAAAAAGTTTAATCCCTTAAAAAATAAGCTCCATTAGCGGCCAGTTACATCAACACTGGCCATAAACCTTACCCGTAAAGTTACCACAGCTTATAAAGAAAATTTACTCGACGATTAACCTGTTCGTAACATTTATTAGGGTACAGATGAACGGGACTATTAATCATTCACAGGGAAATATTGCTGCATGTTCCCGTCATGTTAGCTGTATCGTTTGTTCAGGTTTTCTTGGTAAAAAATGCGGTTATTTTACAACCGATTAAATATTTTTTCATTCTTTGTGGTATGTAAGTTTTTTGTACTTATAATTATCGCGTAATATTATAGTCTGGCCAATATTTAATTTGTTGTGGGACCCGTTAAATAATAATCAAGACTTAAATGACTCTACCGAATATGCGTCCCGACTGTTGCGGTCAAATATTTTCCACACTCCACGGACTAAACTTGGTTCGGTAGTTCAAGACTCGGAACCCTTATATTTAGTCTGGTCCGTCCGTCTGTCCGTTCTCGGCTTTCCTCCCAAACGATTAGTGCTTGAAATATGAATCTTTCCATGGATATGTATATTTACCATGCCGACCAAGTGCTAAGATAAAATTATGAATCATTTTTTTTAGGTTACCTCCCTTGCTCGTAAAGTACGAATGATTTTTTTTCCTTGCATCTCCCCATAGTGTGGGGTGTATCATTAGATAGATCTTTTAAAAAAATATGGAGGTATTTCAACTAAGGAACCCTAAAAAGTATGCGTGACTTAGTAACAAACCTCATATCAGTACTCTGAGTCCTGTACACTGTATGTGGCTAGTAAAATCTAAAACCGTAAAAGCTTTGCATAGGTATTGTAACGATAGGATTGGATTAATTTGAAACGGGATACAGATTTGTCGTTCGCGCGGTTTTTTTACTGGAAACCGTTTGGACAGTTTGAATTAAAATAGTGATGAAGGTTTTTTTTATTTACTTTAATATGGGCGTGTCCAGTGACGTCATATAACGTGAAAATTGGAACTTGGCGTTTGCATTAAATATGTTCGAAGGGCAGTTAAGTCCTTGAAGAACCTCTTGGAGCAAGTCCAGCTTACACCAGACCCTATCTCACCCGCAATGCGTGTCGATGTCAACGTCAAATCAGTTCGCGACTAGCCCCGTTAGTATAGCGACCGGTGTGCGTGTGGCCAGCGCGATATGAAACGCATTTCATTATTGATATTGAGATAGACATGTATTGCGTGCGAGATCCGCACGCAGCTGGTGGAAAAGCGTTCTAAATTAACACATTTTTAAAATGTTGTGGAACTGTAGTGGACACTCGCTGGTTGGTTTGTGAATCGAATGTGTGCCAGGATGTTGCGCGACTTGGATTGAAAGTTTGAAATCCGCTACTGACGCTGTCAATATTTTAAACAAATTGAACTGTAAAGTGATTGATTCCATGTAATTACTTTAGTAACTGCCAATTTCACAGTACAGTAGTATTTGAAATCAGAATTTCAATTAATCGTCTGCAAAACAAAAACGTCAATTCATCTGTCAAAAATCAGTTGTTGAGCAGCAAGAGCTAATGTAATAAATGAATATAAAGGTAAATTCTCTCGAACCCGCTCCTGAAAGCTGCAGTGGGTATCGTGGAATAATTTATTAAAAGCCCGTTGGTACTTTTGTTGAGCGCTCGCTCGTAGAAACATGGATATTTATTTAGTTTCATTGCGATGTATCGGATTTCCTACTTGCTCTGATAATATTTTTACTAGAATGTTTGACTTTTAACTTACAAAATTTTAAGTACATTATTATGGTAATTGTCAAAGACTTCCAATAAATAGACATGAAGAGTAGTACTCAAAAATTGCTCACAGCGTTGTTGCCAACCACAACTCATATAGTCAATTGGGCGTATTTTCATATAAACTTATTTAATTTTGATATTTCACAAATTTCTACTATAATAAAACTGCTACAGCATGGCTTGAACAGATTGGAGGACGTCTTACACGATACAATCACATCAGTTCATTCCCGTTTTAGTCTCTCCTGTATTTCGTATTTTTCCACTTTTTTTTCTATTGTCATGTTTGAGCTATATTTGAAGTGTCATTAAAATCCGTATACTTAAATTTTAGTAGGATTAGTGCTTGCCTTCTACAGAACCTTACCACAAAATCACTATAAAGATACAAGTTCAAAACATCAACGTCAATTTGTTCAATCAATAAACACAATACCCGTTGCGACATCTATTGCTTTTACCAATTTAACTTAGCGTATTTACCAAAGAGAACGGTTAACACAAAGTAAAGATCTCTGTTGTCTGTACAAATGTTGTGTAAATTCAAGTACCTAAGTAAGTATTACAGCGCATTTCCAGATAGTTTCTAGATAAAATTGAAAACTAACAAGGTTGGGAAGGATAAAGGAAGATTATTTTGATTAGCAGACTCGAATCAGTATCCTTTGACCAAATTGGACTAAGTAGTGCAATTTGTTAGAACATTTTAGTCGAAAGGTGATTGACGCTAGTTCGAGTTTCACCGAAGTTCATTTGGTCACTTTTTATCTTGGTAAATGTGTTCCCGTGGAATTGGGAACTAAATCACGCGAGTGGAGCCGCGGTAATCAGATAGGTTTCTAGTTTTTACGATTTGTTGGTGGAGTATGCGTATTATGACAAATTACACTTATTTTTTATTTTAAATCAAGGTTGCTTTTAAAATAAATACCTATACTTGCCTATTATTTTATAACTACATGTTATTATAAAACGAAGTCTTTCACAGTGTCTGTCTGTGCATCTGTTCGCAAAAAACTACTGCACCGATATTCATACTGCTTTCACTAATGGATAGAGTGGTTCTCGAGGAAGGTTTTAGTATTTAATGGAATCAGGCGTTACCTGGCGAAAGTCCATGATAAAACAATGGGGTAAGATGTTGAATTTTTTATATAATTGCACTAATTTCACAGACAATCTTGAGAATGCCTCGTGAGTAGGTGAAACATATGTCGACGTTTATAATGTCTTCTATTTAGCGAAATTAGGGCAATTAAATAAAAAAATTCAACATCTTACCCCATTGAAGGTTTTATTATATAATTTGTCACGAGCGAAGCTGTGGGCATACGCTGGTTATATTATAAAGGTACAATTTGATAAACTTGAAACGATCTTTACAATACAATTCTATTTTTAAAATACAACAAATGGTCGGTTTGTTTGTACGAAGAAAATAATCATAATTTTCAAATCATTACCCAACCTGAACATAATCTAAATTTGACAGTGCGTGGGTATAAAATATATTGCAAAGAAAACCAACATTTTCCACGATATTTTCTTTTAACTTTATTTATAACTACGTCATAACGTCTCTGTATAAATCTGGTGCAATAGCCCGTTAGGCTGATACCTACGTCTAATATCTAACTTTGCTTACAGTGAACCTTAACACGAACTAAAGAGACTTTAAACACTCGTTACCTTCACACAGGTGTCAACTGAACTAAAGTGATTTTATAAAGTTTAACCTGACAAGTTGGGGAGGTAGCTACGTTAATACTAACTAGTATTATCCAGGTGACGTGAAGTTGGCCCGGTTATGTCAGGCGAAGGTACTTCCCTACAGTTTTGAAAGTTCAGTGAGCGTAGAATGTCATACACAAGGATAGTGAAATTAGGAGTTCGCTCTTGTTGTTTGTTCGTTGTTAAACGCTACCATTTATTTTCACACTGGCTAGATTTTACTGATGATTATTATGACTTGGAAACACAACATAAGATATTTATAATATCCTCCCTCCCCAAATCTTTTCTAAAACTGACTACCACGCTGCACTAATATTTTTTTACTTTGCAGTAATTGTAGTTCCTATACACGTTTCACGGACAAATTAAGAACAAAAAATCTCAAAAGGTAGTGCTAATGTAAATGTAAAAGCATTTTTTCAGCAAATTTTCACGCAATTCACTTTTCCCTGCAATTAGAGAAGCATGCGCTTCAGTCTGAATTTTCACAAGTAACGTTTTATGTTTGCTCTTTTCATGTATCTGGCATTACAAAATACAAGTAGTGTGCACGTGACGTTTCAATTATTAAAGAAACGAAACGTGTTCAGGAATACCAACCCATAAAATTGAAATCAAAATTGAGTTCTATTTTTGAACTGTAACTAGACCATTCTAATATTAGAAGTTTGAAATTTTGTGTGCCATGTAAATACTAGTTTTAATTGAATTCTAGGATATATTATGGCGTAGTTCAAGGATATACTAGCTCGCTAACGAACACTGCGAGCTTTGTTACGTCTAATTACAAACTGAATGAGTCTAGAGACGACTGCAAACTTAATTTCCCTGGTACATTTAATAAAGGTAGCTCTGAATGGATAACTCTATTTGAATTAAATACTCATCCTTGTATTGTATTGTTTTATCATCTAGTTTTTATACTATAGATACCGTTACAATGATAAAAAGGTCACCAACTTTTTTTATCCGAAACAGATTGGCGTAGAAACCTTTCTCGTGTTATTTCGTTGGTCCTACGGAGACTGAAGGTGGGCTTATTGGCTTAAACCACAGATATAAGAATACTATACTAGACGTGCTTAAACCTTGTTTAATTTTATTGTTTAATTTCTTACACATTTATCACGTGATTCAATGTCTATTATATTAATATACTAACAGACGCCCGCGGCTTCGCCATGTGACAAATTATATACTAAAAACCTTCCTCGAGAAGTACTGTATCCATTGGTGAAAACTGTATCAAAGTCCCTTGCGTACTTTGAAAGATCTACATACGGACGGAAGCAACTTTGTTTTATAATAAGTAATGATTTCGTTGTTTTTTACTTTTTTGACTGCGATAACGCCACTTCACGCACCCTCGAGTAGGTACGACACAATTTTTATTTGATACTGCCAGTCTATAGGTTAAAGGTCTATGCCTTTAACCAAGAATTTACACTATACAAATAATAATACAATTTTATATTGAAAGTAGCCGAAGGTTACAGCTCGCCTCGTAAAAGTTTTTCTTTTCCGACACTCGCGGATTAATCGGATTCTAAAACTTATATGAAATATAAGTATATAAGTATATCATCATCCACGGAGCCTTTTCCCAACTCAGTTGGGGTTGGATTTCCAGTCTAACTGCGATTCGGCTGAACTTCGATATTTTCCGTGAAGCGACTGTCATCTGACCTCCACAACCCATGGGCGATATCGAAGTTCTGTAGTTAGACCGATCGGATTTTTGATTTAGGGCTCCAACTACCCCTAACGACTGCCATAGATGTTCGTATGACTACCGGGACCGACGGCTTAACGTGCTCTCCGAGGCACGGAGGGGTCTCAATGTCTTAAGAAATGGTTACCCATCCTAAGACCGGCCTGAGTCGACGTTGCTTAACCTTTGCAATGTGTTAACATTGTCGGTTACCACTAGACCACGAGCCCCTCAGTCTTAAATATATAAGTATATATACATATAATAATAATAAAAAAAAAAATTAATCTATCTCCTTAACAAACCAGCTGTTTTAAACGTTTGTTTACTTTACATATTATGCTCAGTAACTCTGAACCGATTTTGAAAATGCTTTCAACGCAATGTGACATCTTTATCACTAAATAACATAGGATACTTTTTTTTATAAACCAGAGGCGCAACGGACGTGAGAGCGGCGGCAGCCTTGGGCCGCGGAATGAAAAGAAAAAACTACTTTTTACCCCGGTAACGTGATCCCACGGGAATCGAAAAGGAGAAAACTAAGTATATATCACGTGGACAAAGGTTCGGTAATCAGCAACCTACTAATAAAATGTATCTGATTGCTAAATAAAAATCTTCATCAAAATCCCAAGTATTTCACTTGCAAGTCCAAACTTACCAAATAGATCCATTTCTTATGTAACTTAATCACAAAGAAGTTTCGTAACTTAAAACTCGGAGCAACTTCGCCTCGGCACGCGCAAAATGAAAAATAAAATCGTTTTGGACACAGAATAAGTAGTTTTCTTCACTAGACTATTGTTTTAATACCAGACTAAAAAAACTTTGTCGTAGAACAAGTTCGAGTAAATCCGCGGCTAAATGTTGGTACCTAATCTAGCTTTTAGGATTTATTTTGGGTTTATTTTGTACAGTTAGATGTACCTACTATCACAGATAATAAGAATACTATACTAGTACAGATGAACCATCTCATAGAAGGAATTAGCGACGTTTTAAAGGCGTCTTTAGGGCTAGCTAAATAATTTTCGATAAATTCCTAATAGATGGCAGTGTATTGTGTGCGAAAAATACGTAATAGATGGCGGTATATTATGTGTGCGAAAAATATATAATAGATGGCAGTATTTTACGTTATAATCCCCCATGAATGAACAGTTTCTATTGTCCCGATAATTTCCTAATAGATGGCAGTATTTTAACTTCTTATCAGAGTTCATTGGAGAGGAGATTATTATTAGTTATTATTACCCACATTTGGACTTTTCATTTGTCTTGATAAAATAAAATGATAATAAGTACCTACTTACATAATAGAAGGTGGAGGAGATTCAATAATTTTATGATAAAGCCATCGTGTCTGAGCTTGTTGATTTTCTTATTTAAACATATAAGTAGGTACTTACCTATAAATATGTTGTAAATAGGTAGGTATACTACGGTTGTGTATTCCCGTATCAGTATTCGCTTAGCATAATAATATCATCATCATTCATTAAAATCTTATTTAATAACTAGCTGTCGCCCGCAGCTCCGCCTGCGTGTTATAGCTTTCTTGATCACCAGTTACTGATTTATTGTATACTAGCTGTTGCCCGCAGCTCCGCCTGCGTATTATAGCTTTCTTGATCACCAGTTACTGATTTATTATGTATAGCTGTTGAGCGATATCGTATCTTAAGATAAAATATTATTGAGCGAAGCTCAATCTTAGGCGACTCATGTATTTCGTATCTCCGCATACTCCTCCTAAACGCCTGAACCGATCTCCTTCAAACTTACCACAGTGATAACGTGTGGCGTGATGGTGATTTAGAACATAAAAATTGAAAATTGGACATAACAAAAAAAAATCTCATAAATCGTTGTCGTTCGAAAATTTAACACTTCGCTCAGTTTTTTTGCAGCAGCAGCATGCATTGCATACCTAGTAGTATCTTAGTCGTGTGCAGCGCCCCTTAGTGAACTCCACTGCGGGTGACATAACCTACGATAAACTTATTACAGTAATCGGGTCTAGGGATCGAACCGCAAAATTAAGTTTGTTTTTTATTGTATATACTTTTCCGGGATAATAAGTACCCAGCGTGGTGCCCAGGATATTAAAGAATAATTATACCAAGTTTCATCATAATTGAACCGATAGCTTTTGCGTGATGCCTGAACAAACAGACAGACAGACAAAAATTGTTATCAATCACATTTTTGGGTTCGGTGTCGTTCTAGTAACACCCCCTGCCATTTATTTTTTTGATATTTTCAATGTACAGAATTTTCACTTCTACAGATTTATTATAAGTATAGATATAGATATAGATAGCTGTTGAGCGATATTGTATCTTAAAATAAAATATTATAGTCTCTTAGCCATGTGCAGCGCCCCTAAGTGAACTCCACTGCAGGTGACGTAACCTACGACAAACTTATTACAGTAATCGGGTCTAGGAATCAAACCGCAAAATTAAGTTTGTTTTTTATTGTGTATACTTTTCCGGGATAATAAGTGCCCAACGTGGTGCCCAGGATATTAAAGAATAATTATACCAAGTTTCATCGTAATTGAACCGGTAGCTTTTGCGTGATGCCTGAACAAACAGACAGACAGACAAAAATTGTTTTTAATCACATTTTTGGGTTCGGTGTCGGTCTAGTAACACCCCCTGCCATTTATTTTTTTGATATTGTCAATGTACAGAATTTTCACTTCTACAGATTTATTATAAGTATATAGAAGATAGGTGCAGTATGTTTTTTTTTTCTTCTTTAGTTCCGCGGCCCTAGGCCACTGCCGCTCTAACGTCCGTTGCCGGGCGTCTCTGGTTACAAGCAGAACGTATTTCCAGTGGCGCCCGGCGGGAGGTGCAGTATGTGGCGAAAACTGACCCTTAAACGCTAACCTTAATAGCGCGATATAGAAATTATGAATATGATATGAAGCAAATATTCGATGTCGTCGGTAGTGGTCATCGTAGCTCAGTTGGTCAGAGCATTCCCCCTGTTAGGGAAAGGCGGTGGGTTCGAGTCCCGCCGATGACATCAGTTTTTGTGATCTATTTATAATTTCTTTCATAATATCATATAAAATATCTCTGCTCACGCCCTTGGAAAAACAAATTACGTCAAAAATTGACTCAACAACTCGACCGACTTCAAATTATCGAAATGGTACCAAATTATTGTCAGAATGGGACTAAATTGAAATAGGACCACTTGGGAATTAGACCCTTTCAATTAAAAAAAATAATTCTTTAAACTTTCGCGTTTTGTACACATTATAAACTTAAGACTAACGGGCCTTTACGCGATTATTGAGATATATACGTACCCATAGCCGTGGTCAACAGTCCATCCGTGACCACGGCTCTTGTAACAGGGCCGAAACGTCGGGTAATAAAGAGGTATGTATATATCTCAATAATCGCGTAAAAGACCCGTTAGTCTTAAGATAGTAAAAAAATAATTTTCTAAATCCGTTCTCCCAGTCAAGAGATATGAGGTAACAAACACCTTAACTCCTCCTTTTTTAGAAGTCGGTTGAAAATAGGCTACCTCTATATAATCTATATACAGGACGAATTCTTCAAATGGGCTTGGATGGCCAATTCCGGAACTGTAAGGAATAGCGAAAAATGCTCAAAGGAGTCACGAGCCCGATTTTGATGAAACTTAAAACCTCATCATTAGATTTTTTAAAAACTATAATCCTAGCTGGGAATCGAACCCATTGATTTAGAAAAAAAATCACACCTTTTATTATTACACCATACGATAGTGTTGCTGTTTAGGATCAAATTCTGGGAAGTAATGATATACGGCAAATTTAAGGAAAACTTAGAATTTTCATAAAAATCAATTTTGTTCGTAATCACAGAACTGACTATTTCCTCTTCTAAGGTATCTAAGTAAAAAAATAATTTTCTAAATCCGTTCTCCCAGTCAAGAGATATGAAGTAACAAACACCTTAACTCCTCCTTTTTTAGAAGTCGGTTGAAAATAGGCTACCTCTATATAATCTATATACAGGAGCATTTTACGCTATTCCTTATAGTTCCGGATTTGGCCATCCAAGCCCACTTGAAAAATTCATCCTGTATTCTTATAACTAGGTATGCAATGCATGCTACTAATTGCAAATGTTGAGCGGGGCAAATTTTAAATATAATATAAAATATCGCTCAACAGCTATCTATACTTATATTACTGTAGAAGTAAAAATTCTGTACATTGAAAATATCAAAAAATAAATGGCAGGGGGTTTGAAGGAGATCGGTTCAGGCGTTTAGGAGGAGTATGCGGAGATACGAAATACATTAGTCGCCTAAGATTGAGCTTCGCTCGCTTAGCTCACTTCGATCAGTAATATTTTATCTTAAGATACAATATCGCTCAACAGCTATGCATAATAAATCAGTAACTGGTGATCAAGAAAGCTATAACACGCAGGCGGAGCTGCGGGAAACCGCTAGTATACAATAAATCAGTAACTGGTGATCAAGAAAGCTATAACACGCAGGCGGAGCTGCGGGCAACAGCTAGTACATAATAAATCAGTAACTGGTGATCAAGAAAGCTATAACATGCAGGCGGAGCTGCGGGCAACAGCTAGTTCATAATAAATCAGTAACTGGTGATCAAGAAAGCTATAACACGCAGGCGGAGCTGCGGGCAACAGCTAGTTATAATAATATAGCAGTCACACGAGCGATGAAAGAGCTAAAAGAGGCCTTTTTAGGATTAACTCAAGAAATATTCACTATAAATTTTATATTATTACCGAATCATCTCCACGTTTGTGGGTTGTAGTACAGTATTTCACCAACAAATTAAAGTCCAGATTAGCGTAGGTGTATGCATGTCACTGGATAGATGCAAACGTCAAAGATGATCCGGGTTCAAATCCTAGGAAAGTATTTTTTTGTATTTGTTCACAAATTCTTTATTTTCTCAACTGACTTCTAAAAAGGAGGAGGTTCTCAATTTGACTGTTTTTTTTTGGCAAGTATGTAAGTATTTCATTATTGTATTTTGAGCGGAGTTTACGAAGCTCTTTCTTAGACGACTCGTGTATTTCGTTCGTGTTTGAACTCCTCCTAAACGACTGGACCGATCTTTTTTAAATTTGGCACGGTCATAGTGACCGTCACCGTGAGTGCATATATCTGGATTCATAAAGATCGGTCCAGTCGTTTAGGAGTTCGACCCGGATCGACAAACTCAGCTCAATTATTGCAACAGCAGAATGTATTGCATACCTAGTATATTAAGTTGCTTCAAAATAAATATAAATAGGTACCAATAGGTGAAAATGTGTATCCATATTATTATAATATCCTTATTCAATATAAATATCAGCGACATCTATCTGTGCTTTAGTAAGAGTTATTGATGAAAAATAAACGCCATCCAAATTTATAGCAGTACCTATTCTAGCCGACACGTGTACAGTGGCGCTGTGCTGACATTTTATTAAAAAAGGTTAAATTAGAGTTTTAAAGACCCGAAAACTACTTATCTAATCGTAGAAAAACTTTTTAAATATAGATATATTTACCTAGACTGGAATTCCTGACTAAAACGAAAGATATTGACTTAAATATTATGAACCATTACCCGTAACGCCACCTAGTTTAAAATAATTAACAACTAACACGACAGGCCCGATAATTATGTTCCTGATAGACTACCAATGCTACTATGTAGGTACGTTCTTTGTTTTTTTTATAAAGGATTTTTTATTATTATTTAGAGAGCTTTCAGTTATGGTGCTTTTAGGGTGTCAAGGGGCTCTATCGTCCAATTCATCCTCACTCCTCTTACGTATACTAACAAAATATGTTACAAAAAGTTATAAAATAATGGCAACTCTGTCTGTCCCCATACAGTATGAAGACTTGATTGTTCTTTGTATAAACTCGTCATTCGCAACATTGAATGCACGAACGCAAATAAATATTTATGATAAAATCACAATACATTTTGATACGGTTAATAAACAATTTATGTTACCCAGAACTTCGCATTGCATAGCACGGCATTAAACCAAGTTATGTGTTAACTTATAATTCTGAAACACGTTACATAACTGAAAACTTGACATGACATACCACAAGTTTTATAACCTTACAAAGAGGTCGACTAACTTTCTTTTTTTCAATCGACTTCCTAAAAAGGAGGTTCTCAATTCTACTGTATGTTTTTTTTTATGTTTGTTACCTCTTCGAACCGATTTTGAAATTTCTTTTTTAATTAGAAGCTACTAATTTTCAAGTGGTCCCGATTTCAATTTTGGTTCCATTCTGACAACTTTTTGGTCTCATTTCGGTAGTTTGAAGTCGGTTGATGTGTCAATTTGTCACGTGTATTTTATTATCGATTTAAAAAAAAGAGATTCCTTTTTTCTGGTGGTGAATACTATGTCTATACCTAAGATCCCGTAAAAGAGAGGTCAAGATGAAATTCACACCCATACCTCCCACATTATACCTTGTTAGGTAAAACAGAAATGTTCTCAACTTAAATATACATCAAAATCTTACAACTGTTGCAATAAACGTGTACATTTGAATCACCATAAAGCGGGTAGTCTCTAAATATTTAAACGAAAGTGTGTCGTCTTGCACCTCTGGGATCATTTATCGTCCGGCCGCCACAACGAACGGACGTCTTGCAGTGCTCCCTAGCGTCTATTGCAGAAGAAAACGTTATGTTTGAGTTCTATTCTTAGTGATAGATGTCAAAATATTGATTAAGTAGTTGTGATACAGTGCTCATGAAATCGGTTTTGAAAAATTCTAAATAAAAAGTTATGAATAAATAGAAGATTGAAAACCTGTTGTGTACTAAAATAAACTCCTCGTTTCTCAGCGTTAGCAACTAATTCGTAGAGTTAAAAATAACGTTATAAGTTGATAGTAGTTAGAAGTTAAAGTTTATTTCTGTTTTTAGCGCATTTTAATAAAAGCTTGTTTTTAAAAAGATTTTTTTTAAATTTATTTTTACTTTTTCGAGTTAGCACTTATCAAGCCTTTTCATTTGATACCCATATTGTAGGACTGCATTAAATATTATCAGTCCGCCATCTTGTATGTGCCGCCATGTTGGATTTAGAATGACGTCATACAGTTAACCATGTATAGTCATACAAACCGAATGTGTATACAAAATTTCAGCTACTCAATCGGTTAAGGAAATCTGCTACAAAATTGAATTGCAAGATTCCACCTGAAAAAACAGGACATGTGGAGACTAGAATAGAACTGTTATAGATCAGCGTTTACTAGGGCTCAGTTTTTGTCGATTCTTCAAGCGGTAGGTACTTGAAGAGACACATCATTAATCAATTCGAATTTGGTCCCACCAAGATGTTATGGTACCAAACCATTCCCACCAAGGTGCATGCCGATAGATAGAAAGTACGATTCTCATCCGAGTGCTCTAATACTTGAAACCAGTTTAATAACTGCCGAAATTTGGCGAATAATATGCCACCATGCCACTCAGCCCACCCCTTCGTTGACGGACGGACAGCAAAGCCTTAGTAATAAGGTCCCGTTTTACCCTTTAGGTACAGAACCCAAAATTAATGAAGATGCCGAGTAGTTTTTCATAATAATAGGTTAGGACAATTCATAATTAGTTAGTTTGCGCTACAATTGATGGTTTCAACAATAATTATTCAGGTTATAATTACTTTATCAGCAGCCTGCCGCTGTCTGATAGTGGAGAATTAACCTGACTCTATAGCTTAATTATAGCTCTTAGTGACGTGCTGCGTGCTACCTTATATTAGACTGTTTAGTAAGCCCAAATAATTACTATGTATTACAGTCATCAATTCAATCTTGTAAAAACCTGAAAACTAATTCTATGTTCCTAAGTGGTTCTTCCATTTGTTCACAAAAGATCACATTTGTTGTATGGGAGCCCCCTTAAATATTTATATTCTGTTATTTAGTATTTTTTGGAAAGCGGCAACAGGCAAATACATCATCTGTGATAATTTTAACTCTCTCACTATCACGGTTTATGAGATGCCTGGAGACAGACGGATGAACAGCAGAGTCTTAGTAAGGAGGTTGCCGTTTTATTACCGTTGCCGTTACCCTTTGGGTATGGAAGCCTAAAAGCAGATCCACCAATTGATCCTGATTTGCAAGTAACTAAGTAGTAACTTAATAGTAAGTAACTAAATTCTGACAAATTCATAATAGGTATATTCGTAACCAAAGTTACCAGTAGGACTACCATACCCAGCATCGACTTCAGTCGATAACCAATGAATGATATAACAGAAAATTTCAAAACATGTGTATAATTTCGATCACGTGACCCAATTAGGGTCACGTGACCGAAATTATTTGCAATATCAATGGTGAAATAAGTCGCTTTAGACACTGTCATGCTCTTAAGGCTGCAGCGGAAATTGTTTCGCTCCTAGCTTCGTGACCTACAATGACTGGTCAAATGTGGATACCTCAGACTAAAAGAATAACATAGACGGAACGAATAGAACTAGCGAGTGAAGCCGCCAAAAGGGATACTATATAGCAATGGGATACCATTTCGCTCGCCACTCCTTTGTGAGCAGCGAGTGTGTACGCACGTGCGATCACGGTTGAACAAAATATTATAAATATGCCGTATTGTGTGGTGAAAAGGTGTAAAAACACTTCAATTATTCATAGAAAGAATGCTGGATTATCGTTTCATAAGTAATTAACTATTTCTTATTAGATTTCATAACATTTTTCTAAATATTTTAGTTGCACAAACTAGGAACACAAAACGTCCGCCATATCATACAGAGTTGCCATAATTTTTTCATCATTTCCACAAAATATTTAGCAGTATTTATGGGAATTTATAAAGTACTGAGTAAAAAAAATCAGTGTCATCAATGTTGACAACCTCGATGTTTCTAATCATCATCATCATCATTCGTGCGTTAGTCCCGAACTCCCGATCACATCTGTATCCGGGATCTACTTAATACGTGGCTTGGTTATTTCGGCAATCTTGGAATTGACCGCTGTCTGACCTCCCAGCCTGTGTTCTGATCCAATATATTTATGTTACTGTGTCAGTATTTTAATTTCAGTCTAACACTACAAAGGCCTCAGTCTTAACCTAACGACTATTGATATCTACTTCATGTATAGTCAACGACAAAAGTAGCTTAACCAATAATTCTTATCTGTTGATCACTAATAGCTGTTAAACCGATCACAAAATCATAAACAAAAAATGAAATATATTAACTTTGTCCTTGGGGATTCTAAAATTACTTGTACATTGCTGTGGCACATGCATTGGGATGTAAAAAAGAATAATAAATATTTTTGTGCTAATCAACTTTTGTTGTTGACTGTACTTTGTACTTACACTGGAATGAAGCTTTGTTCATTCATCTTAAAAAGGATTATTTTAATTATGAGAATATTTTTGAAAGCTAGTAATTAAAGTGTGTTTACTCAGTGTTTATCACGTTTTTATTTATTTTAACACTTCCCCATTTTAGGCACTTATCATAATAATCATTTGTGAAAATGACAAAATAATTGCAGATAACATTTACTATAACAAATATAAATTTTCCATATGTCCACTATACAGAGATTTTTAGGAGATTTTTTCATTTGCTGGCAACATTACGCACACGCCGGTAGTTAGTATCGGTACACGGAAATTGGAGTCACACGCACACATTGAAAGTGTCATTTGGCTTCACGTGTTTATTCTACATGTTCCGTCTATGTTATTCTTTTAGTCTGAGGTGGATACATTAAATGGCTCTTCTTCGAGTATGGACACCATTATGTGAGTTAGTACGTGAGTTATAAGTTTTATCTTTGTATCTGTTGTCTATCTGTGATAAATATAGCAGCGGAACGGATGGACCAATATTCACGCAGATTTTTTGTTCGAAAAAAGCACGTCAAAATTGACATAACATCCGACTTCAAATTATCGAAATGGGACCAAATTATTGTCTAAATGAGACCAAATTGAAATGAGTCCACTTGGGAAGTAGTGGATTTCAAGTTTAAAACAATTCAAAATCTCTTCACCTAGCCCAAAGATTTGAAGTAACAAACATAAAAACATACACTCGAATTGAGTACCTCCTCTCATTTTGGAAGTCAGTTGAAAACCAATGTAAACGAGATGGTTCTTAGCTATAATTAGACTTCATAAATGACGTACTGTCTGCCCTTTCGGTAATAAAGTCGTGATTTTGTGTTTTGTCTGATAGTGTTATACAGGATGTTACGAAAGGGTTATATCAATCCGAAGCCAGCCCTATCAGCTGGTCGACCATAACCCGTTTCGATATATATGGTGACCGCCAAAGAAGAAAAAAAATATTCATCAAAAAATTTAAAAAAATATTTCAAATCAAAACAAACGTGTCCCAATGCTACGGCTTGACGTAGCTACTACAGTACTACTAGACAATGAGCGCGTGGTACGTATGTACAATGTCCTTGGCGACGCCGCGGGCGTCGCGGCGGTGTGGGCATCCTTAAAGGATTATTTTTGTTTATGTAAATAAAATTTTGACCAACACATAGTTATGTTTACCCAGATCCTCGTCCGTGGTTCGACAGGTGCACCACGTGCAAGTGATAGTTATTAGAAAGCAGATTAGAAAAATCTTACCTGTTTACAGGAAAGGTTAATTTCTTGTGTAACAGTGCTAAATGCGGCTTCGACTCGACTGCGTACACAGTATTTTTAGGTATCAACGCTCACGGTACAACTCCCGGGCAGCGCTCAAATTGCCTTCTGATGCTCCTACACAAAGCATCATCTCGTAATACTCTTCGTTACTCAGAGCCATTACTACACAACGCAATCACTATCACACACAACTTGACACAACTCACAAATTAACACACTAAACAACTATTTAGCTACCTCACTGCACAAAGCAAAGAATGCAACTGAACTGCCCTGTGACCTTGCTAAATGATTTTAAATAAAATTCTAGGAAACTTCAAACGGCGACCGACTGCCGACCGAGCTTCCTGCGGCATCGCTTGATGCGAAACAGAGATAAAATGTTCCTACCAGGACTGAGACGGAAGGCTTTTCACAGGAGCGCATTATGTGTACCTATTTGATGTCGATGACCGAAGCAGCTGGTTTTAGCTAGTGTTGTTTAAACAAGTGTGTATTTTATTCGGTAATAATGTTTTTTTTATGAACTTTTTTTTCTTTTCTGGCGGTCGCCACATATCGAAACGGGTTCTGGTCGACCAGCTGATGGAGCTGGCTTCGGGTTGATATAACCCTTACGTAACACCCGGTATAGTTATACACGTATTTAATAGGGTAAGAAACTCCCCTTACAACTGAAACTTCTTAAATTAAGATGACGGTACCTACATTGGGTTTACTTACAATTATTTTCTGCACCACCGAACTTGTGAGGATTTCAACTGTGAATTCTGGAATTTTCCACTGGACTTGGTACTTTAAAGTGGTGCGGTAACACGGAAAGTGCATTACTTTTTGCAGTTCAAAATGTTTAAATACCCAACCACCCTTTCGTCGCCGACGCAACGTTCCTTTACCCGCAAGAATTTTGTTAGTGTATAAATACTTAGTTGGATTTACTTTATAATTTCTTAGTTAACACTAGTTGATAGCCACGACTTCAACCATGTCAAATAATAGGAAGAAAAAAGAAAAGTTTTTAAAAATTAACACTCAACGTTACACAAAGAAAAATAAAACTTATCTGTGGTCATGATGGCCACAGACGTGTCGTGTCACAAACTGTCACAACACAAGTGTGGTTTGGTTTGACACTTATTAATGACGTATGTGTGGTAGAAAATACGTGGCAAGCACGTGCCGCGTTTTTGGAATATATTATTTAATCGATCTCAATTTCCACGAGTATCTAGGATTTTTAATCGACATCAAAAAACTGGAGGAGGTTCTCAATTCGAATATGTTGCAACTGGGTGAAACGATATTGATTTTTTTTAATTGAAAGTTTCTGCTTCACGAGTGGTTCTATTTCAATTTGGTACCATTCCGGTAATTTGAGGTCGGTTGTTGTGTGGATATTGGACGTGGTTTTCATTTACATCGTCTCTAGTTTCTGTAAACAAGCTATCATTTTATTACACGAATCGTCCCAAATAATTAGAAATTTCAAAGCCCTTTATACACTTCCTCATAATTCCCTTCGGCACATCGCTTTGATTTAATGCATCAATGATCTCGACATGATGTTTGATGTTGAAACACACAAAGTTTAGAGACATCCTTCCTTTTGGAAGCTTTCGAGCAAGAAATTGGGCAATATCTACGGATATTTTGTTTCATGTACAACATGGGACAATGTTTCCCTGGTTTTACCTAACTGGCCAATAAGGAGAGTAATGTTTTTGTATATTTAATGGCGGATATCTGCGGTTCTATCCTCGTAGTACAGCTTTATCGCTTCGAATCTCTATGGAAACCTATTAAGCCCTATTCAGACTAAACTGAAATATTATAGCATACAGTTAGCTTATAGCAGACAGAACAATATCGCACACCACAGGTACATTAATTTTGAACTCAAGTATGTTATTGGACTACCTTATGTAGTAAAGCCTAGTCTGAAACGAGCTTTATTTATAGAAAACATGCCTATTTATGTATCTATATCATTGCACCGGTTCCATTATAATCTACCAAACCGTTGGACCGATTTTAAAGTGTGAGGTTTCAAAATAATGGATTTCAGCAAAACTTTAATATGCAAGTCTGTCACTGCAACTATTAAAGCTCATTAACTTATTTGTATTTTTGTCTACTAAGGACCTACTTAAAACAAATGCCTTAAACTTGTACGATAATTATGAAACATTAACAATATTTCCAGATACAGAAAACGTTAGTAGGTATGTACCTACCTACAAGGTTATACTCTTCTGAAAAAGCGCTTCACTCAAATTTGGTATGTCCGTTTAGATTGAGGAGCCACATTTCGTATATTAATGAAATTTATATAGGTATTTAGTAGTAAGTTTAAAAATGTTGTAGCCTCAATCCTCGAATTTGTAGTATAATACTTCAAAAGTTATAAGAACATAAAGGTGGCTCCTCAATCTAAACGTTTAGATTGAGGAGCCTCGTCAGAACTAGGAAAATCATGGATGAATATTTACCAAAATTAGGTATGATTTAGTAGCATTTGCGAGTATTTAGTAGACAAAATCTGAGTTTTGTAGTATTAAAATTGAAAAAGTTATCATACATTATATGTGGCTCCTCAGACCATTACTTACTAGTGGTCATTTTTCATAGGAGTCGTACAATTAATGCGCAATTTCTTGGTCATTTAGTAGTATGTATTTTAGTTTTGTAGGATAAGATTCAGTAATTAATTATGAGTGGATTAGGAGATATGGCACATTTTAACTGGCTCCTCAATCCAGACGTTCCACATAATGAATAATTGACTGTAGCTACCTGAGATCACATCAGAATCAAAAACTAGATACACTAACATTTAGTATAAATTTCTACTAAATACACATGTACACAACAACATTGTATCACTTGGTATTTAAAAGCCAAATTACTTTTAGATATTCCTTAAGAATTTGCTATTAAGGGTGACCATGTTATATGAATGAAAATAGGATGAATGATTTTAGAAATTTATTTTATCTAATCTCAGGTCGAAAAGTACGAATTATGATTTTAAAATTTTATGATATAAAGTCTATGGTTATGAGACAGTAATATAAAAATTTTAAAAGTCAAAATATCAACTAAGTTTACCTGACTTTGTTAAACAATATTAAATAATCAACAATTCATTACATATATATTTATAGGCAGCATGTATTTTTAATTCCGTGGCCCAAGGCCGCGGCCGCTCTTTCGTCCGTTGCCGAGCGTCTTTGGTGCACACGCAGAAGATATTTCCAGTGGCGCCCGGCGTAGGCAGGATGTGAAGAATATTACCTATATATTTCCAGGCATCTCTATCATCAATATAATCTTTATTAGAATAATACGCTTTCATTAGATACTTTTTAATAGTTGTTTTTATAAATATAAATATATTAGGACAATTCACACAACGCCATCTAGCCTCGAACTAAGCTGAGCTTGTGATATGAGTACTAGATAAACTGATATAAATACTTGGATACATTTTTTTTGTAAATACATACATAGGAGGTGAACGGTGGTAAATAAGCGATTATTATACATAGGAAACACCCAGACTTCGGTACAAACGTGTGTCATCATACAAAGTTTGTCCCGACCGGGAATGGAACCCGAGACTCCCGCATCGAGGGCGGATGCACTACCGACCACACCACCGTAGTAGTCTGTCAGTTTTAAATTTGTATGTTTGTATTTATGTATGGATGATCATAAAATATCATCTAAGCCCATCGAATCTAATCACAGGAACTGAAATCGTCGCAATACATTTCCTTATACATGGTGATTTTATGGTCGTTTTGAACCCAGTATCGGAGTTACCCTGAATAATATTACGGAACCCTTTTTTAATGTCAAAATTGTTGTACTGGTAATAAATAGCTCGATCTAGAAACCTAAAGATTTGATGAAGTTGGTATTGCTTATTTTAGCTAAGTGGTCAGAGCATTCAAGAGTTCGAGTCCTGGCGATGACATTTAAGTTTTTATGATTTAAGTATACTTGCCTATACTTAACAGTAGTAGAAGAACTTATTGCTTTCAAATACAGAAATATAATAAAAAAAAAGTTGCCTATTTCCGTTAACCTTCTCACTCGTTTGAGTTGATTATTAGTATCGTACCGATACTACCGAAAAATTCCGTCTAATGCACAAACGCCCAATGACTTCACTGTCCGTCCGTCTGTCTGGGGCTCATGAACCGTGATAGTTAGAAAGTTTAAATTTTAATAGACTCACACTTGGCCTTATTTTTATATATAAATAATAATAATATTTCTGGACTAATATATTCATGGACACCCTACGAAATAATTTGTAGGGAAATTATAGAATAGCTAATAAGTTCGTAAATATGTACTTTTTTATGGCAGAATTATAACGGGCATTTAGTATAAATTTATACTAAATATTGATGTGTTTGTTACAAATTTCGTTACAGGTATAAGTAGATTAGAGGCAAATATATTTTTTTAAGCGTCTCAATTGAGGAGCCAGTTAAAATGTGCCATAACTCCTAATCCACTCATAATTAATTACTGAATCTTATCCTACAAAACTAAAATACTTACTACTAAATGACCAAGAAATTGCGCATTAATTGTACGACTCCTTCTATGAAAAATGACGACTCGTAAGTAATGGTCTGAGGAGCCACATATAATGTATGATAACTTTTTTAATTTTAATACTACAAAACTCAGATTTTGTCTACTAACTAATCTCGAATGCTACTAAATCATACCTAATTTTGGTAAATATTCATCCATGATTTTCCTAGTTATGACAAGGCTCCTCAATCTAAACATTTAGATTGAGGAGCCACCTTTATGTTCTTATAACTTTTGAAGTATTATACTACAAATTCGAGGAGGAGGCTACAAAATTTTTAAACTTACTACTAAATACCTATATAAATTTCATTAAGAAACGAAATGTGGCTCGTCAATCTAAACGGACATAATTTGGTGTGATAGAGAACACGCGTCACATTTTAAAAGTCAAACTATCTATAAAGTAAAATAATATCTAAAGATACATCAAGCTACATATTGCTTCGGTGGCGTGGTCGGTAATGCATCGACTTTCGACTCCGGAGTCTCGGGTTCGATTCCCGGGTCGAATCCAATATTTGTGTGATCCACTAATGTTTGTTTCGGAATTTGGGTATTTTCTAAGTATATTATTTAGAAATATATATGTGTGTGTGTATCAGTAGTCTAGATCCCATAGCACCAGCTTATAGTTTAGTTTGGGCTAGATGACGTTGTGTGAGAATTTGCAAATATATTAAAGAAAATATTAAAGCTGTCAAACAAAACCTAGACGTGTAAACTGGCATAAAAACACTCCATTAATTGACGATACGATACATACTTCAATAAAATTGACTTCACTCCTAAACTGTACTTGTCTAAAGCACTAGTAGTGAGTTATTGGGCATTCTACCCCACCTTAGTTCCATCGGTTATCTTCGATAACCTCAGTCACGGTGGGGTAGAATGCCCAATAACTCTGTGGGGTAGAATGCCCAATAACTCTTTGTAAAATCATTTACCTAAGCCAACGTTCCACATTTTAATGCCGTTCAATACACTACCGTTCCGTCAATGGTTAACCAATTTCACTTGCTAGATGATTGCTTTCGTACAGCAAACTAACCCGATGCATGTTTGTTAACTCAGTCACGGTGGGGTAGAATGCCCAATAACTATGTGGGGTAGAATGCCCAATAACTCTTTGTAAAATCATTTACCTAAGCCAACGTTCCACATTTTAATGCCGTTCAATACACTACCGTTCCGTCAATGGTTAACCAATTTCACTTGCTAGATGATTGCTTTCGTACAGCAAACTAACCCGATGCATGTTTGTTAACTCAGTCACGGTGGGGTAGAATGCCCAATAACTATGTGGGGTAGAATGCCCAATAACTCTTTGTAAAATCATTTACCTAAGCCAACGTTCCACATTTTAATGCCGTTCAATACACTACCGTTCCGTCAATGGTTAACCAATTTCACTTGCTAGATGATTGCTTTCGTACAGCAAACTAACCCGATGCATGTTTGTTAACTCAGTCACGGTGGGGTAGAATGCCCAATAACTATGTGGGGTAGAATGCCCAATAACTCTTTGTAAAATCATTTACCTAAGCCAACGTTCCACATTTTAATGCCGTTCAATACACTACCGTTCCGTCAATGGTTAACCAATTTCACTTGCTAGATGATTGCTTTCGTACAGCAAACTAACCCGATGCATGTTTGTTAACATGAACACGTTAAGATCACATTTTTAAGATAGATAAAGGTGGGACAGAATGCCCAATATCACTTTGGATTGGGAAATAACGTAACTAAACGAATATTCCACATTAATATCATTTGAGCACGCTGTCCCACTGTTCGTACGTTCGCTGAAGCTCCTTGCATGTTCATTAGGGAACTATTTTGTAGAATCACAATTACGATAAGCTAAAACGTACTTACCATTTTATGTCTTATAATTTGTACATTCTAGAATATAGCGAAAAACGTAAACTTGTTCGTCATGATGATAGTTTTATAAATGCTGTAGGATATTAAATTAAAAAACTGAAAACCATATAATAATATATTTATTTTTTTATTTTTTTTTTACAGTTTTACTTAGTTTAGTTTATTAAAATAATTATAATTTGTTAAGTCTAGGTACTTATATAAGACAGGACAGCACACTTAATTCTAGTTAAATCCAATAAGCTAGCAGTCCCGTTATTAGTAGACCTTAGTCCGGTATAACGGGTCTGATCACAAGACATCATGTCACAGGGCTAGTTACGTCACTTTCACACTACATGTAGGATCTCAAATGATATATACATCACAAAACTTCGTGTTTAGTGCACATAACATGTGAATATTATTTGCTTATTTTATGCTAACTTATAAAAGGTACGTAGCTTATAAAAGGTCTGTAAGAAGAGCGGATTTTCCTGATGCAAGCATATATTTGTGCAATAGGAGATCTCTCCAAACATTGTAGTCATGTACTTAAAAGAAACAGTAAATAAACATTTTTATTTACTAATTTAAAAATTAAAAATATTGGTATGACCCCATGCTCGAGTTGAAATCTTATCTTTTGCAATTACTCTTTTATCATCATCACCAGACAACGCAATTTTTGTTACAGCACATGTAAATAGCTCATGTTTTATTGACTTAAATAAAACATTTGTTTTATGAACAATGTCACCATCATAAAGTGTTTTTTCATAATCAGTAACGTTAAGGTCACGTACAACATTCTTTTTAATACCCTTGGCTTTTTTAATTGTGCTGTGAATGGTGTTGATACAATATAACTTCGATCTCAATCCAACAAATTCGCTTATTATTTTACCAGCCATTTCATCTTTAAACAAGCCTGGTATTTTTTTGTTCTGTATGGGTAAAGTATACACATTATTTTTACAAAAATTGCTGGTGTCAAAGTAAGATAAAAAGTTATTTTTTATGTCTTCATAGAAATCATGGGTTTGTATTTGATACACAAAACTATCTGTATCCGTGTAACACATCCGTATCCTATCCTTGTAAAAAGGTTGCATTACTGAATAGTGAAAATCATACATATGACTTTTTGATAATTCTAGAACAGCAAAGCCAATATATATTGGTTTGTTCAAAGTTATTTGTTCAGGATTTAACTGCACCGCTACTAGATTTTTAGTGAAAACCGTTGCACTATGGAAATTTGGACGAGCAATAAGGTTTTGTGCGCATTTTCTTCTTTTAGTTATGTTTTTGATATCTCGCCACTGAGAAACTAAATGGACATTAACCCTGTTTTCAGTATTTTCTAAAGTTTTTCCAAATACACTATTATTCAAGAGCTTAAAAAAATCTTGTTCGAAAGTTGAAGAACTTTTTTGTCTCAGTTTGGTATTTAAATCAATATATTGTTTTAAATATGGGCTTTGTCGAAAACTGATTATTCTATGAATCTTCTTCAATATTAACCCATGTTTCATACAAGTTTGTAAATGCACGTAATGAATAACATATTTAAATTTATCATATAAATTAGGGATTAGCTTAGAACTCTTTCCCCCGGGGGGTATAAATTTTTCAGAACAAAATGGTAAATCGTTGTGTAAGTTATGCAAACGCTTAGGGTATACTATATCCACTTCCAAAATAAAACCACAATCTGCATCAATTGCAATTTTCGTTATATCTAAATTGTTAATTTCTTGTTGAGTGAGAAATTTGAAGTTGGATAATGGTAAGTATTGACACATACTATACCCATACAAATTATTACAATCTATATAAGAGACATAGGAATCAGGTTCCGAAGATTTGTAATCCGGTAAGTATATGTTATTTGCTTTCGCATGCCTGTGAGAGCAGAGGCACACTCCTCCTCTTATACCACTTTGTAACATGCGTATCATAGACAAGTCATTAATTAGTTCCAATTGAACACATGTTTTTAATAACATAGCGTCAAAAGATAAACTGGGTGCAGTTAAATAAAAAGCTGGATCTAAGTGATAATGTCGTTTACAAGTCTGTCTAAAATTTTCAAAAATATCTGCTAATAAAAGCACATCAGTTTGTAGGTATAGATCCGTATAACCACCTAAACTAGTAATTCTAAATGTTGACCAAACTAAATGTGCATGTCGGTAATCATCTTCAGAAACATTTTCATCATTGAGGGAACTATAAAAGTATTTCTTTGGAGGCAAACATTTTTCATCATACCGTTTCCACGAATCCATGTATTCATATGGATAAATGCCTTTGCGAGTAAGTAATTGGAATTCATCTCGGACAGGGAAGTGATTTTGTAAATTTTTAAACATTTCTGGTTTTAAAGTTTTACATAATTTGTTTAAGCTTGTCCCCAAAAATTTAAACGAATCAAGAAAACGCATTTGAAAAAACTTATTATATGAAACTGATACAAATTTCGTAAATGAGATATAGTTTTCTTTATTTTTAGGTATTATCTTTATTTCACCAGGGACGTCACCCAATGCTTTAATAAATAAATGACAATCATAACCAGCTAAGTTATGAAAAAAAATGGGGACAAATGCAGGGCATTTATATTGCAAATTACAAAACGAATGCGCAGCTCCACGATAGCGACCGGTAAGATGACAATGATCACGGACTTTGTCCCAAAAAAGAAAGTTTTGACATATATGACAACGTGTTGCATTTTCAAAATCATACCTGTCCTCCGTGGAAAATATCATTACAGCTGGTGACTTAATTATATCATAAATTTTTTGCACGTCTTTAATTATATAGTCAACAAACCGCTTATCACAGTCTGGACCTCGATATGACACGTAACGATTATAGCTAGGTTCATCAGAGCATACAATATAATAACCAAAAGCAACCGGTACGTGTTGGTGAAACATATTCATATTTTTACTAGAACAATTAGGCTCAGTACTTGTTTGTAGCATCGATTCAAAATCTGCATAAATACAAAAAGGCATAGTTTGTTTCCGTTCATAGTTTTTAAACTTAATTACTGAACCTCTGTTTGGAAGGACAGTTACTACACCTCCACATAAATGGTTGTTAAGTTCGTCAGCGGTATTGAAAAATATCAAACATAAATCGCAAAGATGTAATCTGCTGTGATGAGATGTGACTTGACTTCTAAAAAGTCTGGAACAGTCTTTGATCAAGCAATAATGAGAAGAATTATTATTTTCTAAAAACAGAAGGTGTATCATTTTTCCGCTGTATTTAAGGTTGAATTCAGATTTATACAAAGGACCTACAAAGTTTTTGTGATTTTGTAAACCATAAATTATAAACTTTATATGTGGATTGTTTTTTTCAAATGTTCTAATATCATTAAAGGTTACAGGAAAAGACATTCCTCTTAAGTTAAATATTTCTCGAAAATTAGGATAAGAAGACGTTCTTTCAGGGTGTTTCTTAACTGGATATAAAGCCGCTGTTACACACCATAAAAAACAATAGTGATCATTATTCAAAATATTCAAACATGCTTTTTTAGCCTGAATTAATTTGGGTAAACTGATATAACTAGAACCACCAAGTGGTTGGTATTTATTGAGATTCATCTCAACATACAAATTGTTTATAAATGTCCATCCACTATCACGACCTTCAAACTCTTCAATAGATGTTTTTAAATAATTAACTGTTTCAATATACAATTTTTCGAAATCGAAGTTAGAATATAATATTTTATTTTTGGTTCCAAAAGATTTCACTTCTTGTGAATTATCTTTGAATTTTAAAAATGTACCAAAAAACTCAAAGTTTACCTTAACACAAGTATGCTTAGTAAGGAATTCATTTAAAAGAGATTTTAATCGGTCAAAAATGCTTGAAAAAAAGGATTCAATTGACGCTCCTTGATGTTCATCACGAGCTAATATTTTATAGGTTAATATACGACTGCGAAACGCTGAGTTTATGATTTCTACACCATCACTATGTTTTATTGTTTGACTACTTTTCCTATGTGAACTACTTCGCAAATGTCCTACCCATGATTTACTGGGTACTGATGTGTTACACGCAGTACAAAAAGGCATTATTATTAAATAAAATATTTGCTCCTACAACACTAAGTTTAAAACATAAAAAATTAAAGAAATTTATGTATTATAGATCTACACACTTAAAAAAGTTTGCGATCACTTTGAAAATTTGATACTTATATTTGTGATATAGAAGATTTTTTCTGATAAGATTCTAAAAATATTAAAAATTAGAATTAGAACGTGAAACAATAAAGATTAAACGTAGGTAAACATTTTCTGTTGATTGGGTTAAATTTGAAAATATATCAGCTTTGTAAGTGATCTCAAACTATTTTTGATGTGTGTATATTATAATAATATACATAAGGTATATCTATAAAAATTAAATCTACTTTATAAAAATCTTATCCGCATAATGCACTGGTTCAGTGTCTTGAAATTCTTTATATGCATGTCCTAGAAAGTCTTGAAGTGACTCCCAAGATAGTGAGGACTCATCGCACTGTAATTTTACAGTCACCAACGCTGTCCTGTAGCGCACATCAGGGGCGTGTGATATGTAATCGTTGGTTTTATAGAGTTTAAAATCAACCACATACCCTCCTTCCGTTTTCTTGGAGCGACGAGACGTCCCAGATGAAACACGACTTGAGAAACTGGAAGCTAAGTCGCGCCGTGGTTCTCTGCAACTGCCTTCTTCAGCCCGCAAAATATTCAAAATATTTGTTTTCTTCGTTCTGTAAATAGAAAAAAGTGTTAATTATAAAAGTACTTATTCAAAGTGACTAAGAACTTGGGATCAAAACACAAAAAGTTATAGTATTTAAACGTGTAGGTATTGAAACGTACAAGTATTGTCAAAAGATCTATCTATGTATATAAATTAAGTGTGTCACTCATTTGTGTAAAATTAAGGTAAAGGTGTAAACTACACCTTATTCAATTTTAATTAAAATGTGACGATGTTAAACTTAATTAAAATGTGACGATGTTAAACTTAGTTGAACATAATGAAACCTACCTCTTTGTGGTGTTAAACTCGGGTGAAGTGTTTTTTCGTTGTACACTTTGGGTGCAGCTGGGCTTGGGTTGTTTTTGCTTTTTCTCTATCACCTGTTTGCGTTTCTTTGGTGCTACACACTCAGACTCTACTACAGAAGAAGTTTCAAACTCCGAATCATACCTGTTAAAATACAATCAAATTATAAACAAATATATTCCCAAGATTTTCCGAATAGATATATTGCTAGCATCACGGCTGATTATAGATAATGCAGCCGGCGGGAATTAACCAAGCAACTCACTACTCAGTGGGATAACATAATCAGTAATCACATTTTATAATAATATGCGTTAATAATTATCAGCCGGCAGGAATTAACCAAGCAACTCAGCTGGATAATAATTAACTAAATAATAATTAATAATTATCAGCCGGCAGGAATTAACCAAGCAACTCAGCTGGATAATAATTAACCAAATAATAATTAATTTAATAGCACTTACTCACATTTTCTTGTTGGAGAAGATCACTGGAAGATACTGGAGCGAATGTAATTTATTTGAAAAATTGATGGGTTTTATACATAAAAAGTATCAATTCAGCAATTATCACCTCCCAACAAAATTAAAACTTAACTTATTATTTATATAGGTGTATTAATTAATTTATGTTACTTACGACTATTTAAATCAAAATGATTGAAAACTCATTTCGTCTAATTGCACTTTTGTTATTACAATTGAAATACAAAACCATGTCTTTACCAACACCGCCAAAGCTAATTCCGATTAATTCCGACGAATGTTATGATTTCTGTATGATACATATAAAATGTAATTATAATTTATGTAGGTATGTTCGTTGATCGTCGTCGATAAGTATATGATATGGTAACTATATAATTATGTATAGGTACATGAAAAGTATTAATGAAATATACTCATACCATTGTGCAGAAGTAAAATTATGCAATTTATTGGTGATTTAGGTAAGGACCGTCGTCTATACCTAAATCACCAATATAAGCTGACCGTTAGTACACGGTAGGTATTTAATTATTTTTAAAAGGTAGACGTACCCTGGAAGTTACCTAGTTTGCGTCACAATTATAGAAGTTTCAAATTGCTATGCACGGTTTTCATGGGTGTGTGTGTGTGTGTGTTAGTGTGTGGAAGCAAGGTATCTGTTAGTTTACTTACTCAGCGATACAATATTAAAACGACATCGTATTAACCGACTTCTAAAAAGGTGGTTACTTTATTTATCTGTAGGTATGTTGGTTTATGGTTCTCAAATTTGATACAAAGTATGGTTAACGGTATTCTATTAAAAATCCTTTGGAATCGTTTCGATAAAAATAATTTTACAAAAATATTACTACAGACTTATCCCACAAATATGTTAACAAACATTACAAATAATCATTTAAAATATAACTTTTAAATATTAGCAAATAGTTTTGGTATGTGCTTAAACTATATGGTAATACACCTCTTTTTATCCAAGTCGGCTAACAACGTACCTTTATACAAAGCTACGACCAATGTTAAGTCAGCAGTTTGTTCATGTATGTTCTACTTGTTTACCTATGTGTGTTATCGCCACATCGACACATCGTTCCTATACGCGAGGAATGTCTCATATTCTGTTCCCACAATATCTACCATTTGCATCGAGCTACCAAACACGCAGTGCACTACGTCCTTCAGAGGATTAAAAGGAAGATCCAAAATAAAAGCAATGTCATGTAAGTAATTACTTATAATGTTAATTATTTGATTTATAATTCTTTGTTAGTTTACCTACTAAATATCTAATTTATTAGGCGACGTAGTTTTCTATGGAAGTCCTTTAAATTAAATTTTATACGATTATCCTTAATTTTCGTATAACATTTAAGTTCTGTACAAAATTCAAAAGTTGTAAATAAAATAATGAACGCTGAAATATTTAATCTCTTGCTAGCACTTAATTGCACATAAAGTAGAATATTTTATCAAATTTGAATAGGCTCTGGTGTCTCAATTAGAGTGGCTTCCGAAGAAGTTGTGTAGGTTTGACATATTCGGACTACATTTGCCGATTTTCAATAATTAGACTTAAACATTTAATTTTATTTTCAGATATTTTATCATCACGGATGAAATTGACAAGGAACCCTCATGGACAGCGCGGTGAACCACATAATCAATTTGTAAGTAGATACCTATATATTTTGGTCATTCCAAAAAGTGTAAAATTAAAGTAGCACGTAGTTATACATAATGTAGAATATTTTATCAAATTTGAATAGGCTCTGGTGACTCAATTAGAGTAGCTCCCAAAGAAGTTGTAGAATATAATATCATCAGTAAGGAATAATGTAGGTATTCTTTAGAATAGCTGGAGAGTTTAGACAATACAAAATATGAAATATTAGGAATACCTATTGTAGTTTATTTCGTATGATACTAACTGATAAGGTGCCTATAGGTATTTAACTGGTCACCCGATTCTATATTAGTATGTCGAATAAATTAAAATAAGCAATTACATAATTATTGTGTTTTTATTATATTCCTTATCTGATATTGATAACGAAATACGTCATCATTCACGTTACAACACGTTTGAAATTCATAAGAATTTCACAACTATTAAGTAGGTGCATAACAATAACATTTTGCACATACGAATTATTGAATGGTTGAATTTCAAGTTCTAACTTGATCATCATACCAATAAATGCTTTATGTCAGCATAATTTGATATATCAACTGCGTTAGAAAAAATATTATTACCTAGTTCATTCTTTATTAAACAGTCAATACGAGCATATCTAACATGGTAGGTATTTTATAACTTTCAATCTATTGAAAATTTCAATCTATTTACAAAATACTTAGTATGATTTATTACTAATGTTTTAAATAATTTTCAGAATACCAACTTAAACAAATTTTCAAACGGAATAGAAGAGAGCTCTCCTGAATATCTTCCAGACCTGCAAGATCAGTTCGACTTGGACAACGCAATGAATAGACCTTGGATAATAACACCCAATGAAGAAGTAAAAATAAACAAAAAGAAAACTAATCGAAGAAGACCAATTACAAACAAACGCAGTGCATTGAATTCCTATATTATTAACAGTGAAAGAAGAAAAGGACGACGTTTAATAAAAATTACGATCAAGGAACTCAGTGAGTCAATGGACGACGAAGATGAAGGTAAGGACATAATCACTGCACAGTATATTGTACAAGATACGGTAGATGAGATATCGGATCAAGCTGAAAAATTAATTCACAATATTTCCAAAAAATTGTGTGGCTACTCATATCACATTTTTTAATTAGGTAATAATTCATTAATGTAACTAGTAGATAAAGTGATGACATATTTAGATTTTATTAAAATTTTATTTACTGTGAAAATATGTGTTAAAAAAATTTCAATATTAAGTTGTGTGTTAAAAAATAAAAACCATAGGTAATAATTGTGTGGCTACTCATATCATATTTTTTAATCAGGTAATAATTTATTAATGTAAACTGTGTAAACTGTGTAAAAAATGTGTAAACTAGTGATGACATATTTAGATTTTATAAAAAATTTATTTACTATGAAAATATATGTTAAAAAATTATAAATATTAAAAATGTGTGTTAAAAAATAAAAAACCATTTACTTTAAAAAATTGTTTTATTTATTAAAACTGCGTATAGGAAGACATATTACCTTTCTTGCTCTATTAAATAGTTCTTTATACATAAAACATTTTTAAGTGCACATTGTTTAATATGATTAATACAATTAAAACTGGTTTCAATATTTGAATATTTGTTATGCAACAGTGATAAATTTGGACACTTGTCTTCACCAAGATCTATACAAATACAATTCATACAAAGATCTTGAATCCACTTAACTTTTTCTAAGCCCTTCACAATAATTTCTTTATTTTCTAGATAAGGAACAATTATACGTCGAAATTCTCTATAGTCGATATAACCTTCATTCCAGTAAATCCCTCTGTTTCTCTCCAACCACGTAACTTGTTTTTTTTCATCCGTAGTTAAGTATTTAAATAAGTATGGAGGCTTTATTAAGAACGTTTGGGTATAAACACGAGTGGCCAGAGCTAATTCCTTGACTATAAAGTTATTACAAGTGTCTTTAAAGCCCTGGACATCCACTATAATCGTATTCGGGTTCATGATAATTTTCTCACAGTGCTGCTTAATGGTTTATACTCAATTATACAGTCGTTCAATATAAGACAATATGCCGAAGTTTGATCTGGTATATCAATGTCACTTTCAATTTCCACTCTGACATCCACAACAGGACCCGACTTAAGATTATCTGGTTGTCTAGAACAATCTACGACAAATAACGGAGCAATATTTTTAAATTGTTTCTCACTTAATAACGGTTCACCACGACGACCTCCGTAATATGAGTGTTGAAATCTGGTGTATTGTTCATATATTAACGCAATTCTGTTATTCGAGAAACTTGAATTTAAATTTTCATAAGGGAAGTAGGTTGAATTTAGGTATACTCTAACATCACGAACGTCACAGTGATCAAACTGAGACATATCCAATTTAGGATTATTTTTTCTATTTGTTTGCAGACCAATAATAACAAATCTTGGTTTCTCTATTTGCGATGATGTTTTTATGGACCAAGTATGTTTAGTAGTTTTTGGTAAAGCCGGATATTCATATAAATCCCAATTCCTGAATATCATCTGGAGTGATCGGTCTTTTTCTAACAGTTTTAACATATTTATTTTTTCTCTATCGGATACTTTGACATGTGGTACTCGCCATATTATTTTATTTATAATAATATCTTCTACCGTCTCACCAGCGCTAAGTTTTAGGGCGTTCAGATTAGTATTACTTCGTAACAATATTAATTCATGTTTGCTGTTTATCACTACTTTCTTGAAATCTTCTGCAAAACCAAGAATGTTACAGAGGGGTATGGAAGCAGAAAAGCTACCCCCATTTGTACTATTTATACCATCGATATTCCAACCCCAAGCATTAGATACTTTAGCCTCGTTTTCGTTCATTGATATTAATGATTTCATTGTGGTAGTTATACCAGCGTTTTTTATTTTATCTATTTCCACTCCATTTATCTCATACCTTATATCTTGAAACAAGTAAAGTAAACTATTGTTTGTGAAATGAACGCTACTGACTCTCTCTTTAGAATTTTCAGCCTTGTTTACAATAATAGTTCCTTCCAAAAACAAAGTGCTTGCTGATGGTAATATATACAAGTCTTGTTGATTAATAGGTATCCTGATTTCATCGCTTCTATTGAAACTTGTTACGTAAGGCTTGTAAGAGTGAAATTCAATTCCTTCCACAGAGTTGTTGTATGCAGGAGCGGATAAAACATCTAGTATATTCATTTTAACAAACCAATCGCTTTAAGAAAAGCTTTATTATTGTTGTTCAATTTTATGACCTTTTTGGATCGAGCTCTTATTGGTTTGATAGTTTGAGTAGGACTGTTATGTTTAGTTGAATGAACCACATATTTATTATAATCTATCATGTTTTCTTCTGATATGTAGATACAACTGCACTTCTTCACCTCGCAAATTTATTAAGTTATTATTTATATCTAACAGCCTTATCTGTATGCAGCTTATATTGGTTTGGTTTATTGGAAAGTAGATTGCGTTTTTTGGAATTTCTATAATCCTGTATCCAGGTGGAACATTAAGTGCAAATTCGTGTAAGATGTGACTGGATTGGCCGTTTATATAGGAACCGCTAACTATGTCACATTCAATCCTTATGACAGTCGTAGGCAAAATGTTAACTGGAAACTCTGATACATGATATTTATTTGCTTCTAAGATCTGTTTTTTAAATCCCAATAAACTTCCAAATGTACCTTCTTTAGTAAAATCTATAGTTGATGTACAAAATAACATAGTTTTTAAGGTGTTGTTATTACAATTGAGTTTTATGGATGCATCTTTTATCTCAGTTTTTAAATAGTCGCTAATATCTTGTAATTCATAAGTTCCTTCAGGTATCTCGATAACATTTTTAGAACCATAATATAATTTATTATTTGTATTATCAAAATTTGGAATAGAATTATATGTAGAGAAATGTAATAATGCACATTCATACTCCCCAACTAATGGCAGCGTGCTTGGATAATAGGTAGATAATACCGATGAGTTTCCAGTTATCGATAAGGTGAGTGACATCTTGCAAATGATGGAAATGAAAGAATGATATAAAATTTATAGTATTTATTCCAAAAACATTGCAAATATCTTAAACACAAATGTCCACAAATTATTGTGTTAAATTGTTGATATCTACTAAAGTTATAATAAACATCACAGTTCTTAAAATATAGGATTAATTCTCTTGGCGGTTTTAAATCGCCAAAGCTATCAAAATATTCACAATAATTATTTATTTTAACATAAGCTACCCAATGCGTTCCATCATTTTTTGAATTATCTAGGTTAACTATACCACATTCAATTCGTTTAGGTGTTTTTGGTAACTGATCCTTCATGTAAACTCCCCGAAAGTAAGGAATACAATAGGCATACTTCTGAATATCGATATTAGTTAAAGCGCGATTAGGTAGCTGATCAATTAGTTTTTTGATGGTTTTATAAACAATCCCTGACCTTGCTTATGTGGTTTAATGTATAAACCTTTACCTATTGCTATAGCCTCCATAGTTTTATTATGACGTTCAGTTTCTTGTAATTTTTTCTGACCGTCTTTATAATCATTCACTGTTTTAGCAATACCAGCTGCACCACCAGCTAATGCTCCTAAAGCAGACAAACCAGCAAAAATTGGGATTAAAGGTAGAATGCCTCCAGTTTTTGGTATAGGTATCATTCGAGGTACGCGAACTTTTGGAATGCATGGAACTAATTTTCTAGCAACCATATAAGCTATATTTATTAGTGACTTATTATCTTTAGGCGAGAGTTTTTTGATTTTTCTTTTTATTTTCCTAACAAAGTTATTAAAGGTCTTAACACCAGCACCAGACTTCAATTTAGCTTTCATAATTTTGTTTACTATCCACGAACTAATCTTTTCCCCTGTTCGAGCATCTTTTGCTTTAAGTCTTTGTTTAGTCATATCTATAAGACGTAAGTCGGCTTTTTGACGGTTAGGCAAGTCTATGTAGTTTGCGTATGC